>MU968359.1:62107123-62576289 GCA_034641835.2 Pinus albicaulis | reverse complement strand
CATAGTATAGTTAACAAGATCCAACACTATAGGGAAATTAGTGGCACATTATAATTACTACACTAATACAAAATGGCTAATTAGTTACTAAAAAAATGACTAAAATTTGCATATAAACGACTATTTTTTCAGTCGGTGACCAATAGTAGCTAATTTACAGTATCTTATAACGCGACCAACTTCTGGTCGTTTTTAGCTTAGTCATTAATTGGTTATCTCAATTTTGTTGTCTAGTTGTTATATTTTGAGTCATTAATTTGGTCATTGATTTGATCATTAATTTAGTCATTAATTTGGTCATTAATTTGGACATTGATTTAGTTGTTAATTTAATCTTTGATTTGGTCATTAATTGTCACAATTAATGACCAAATATATTACTATATGATTACCTGAGAAAACCAATTAATGACCAAAGAAATATGACCAAAATGTTGATTGTGTTATAAGATACTGTAAATTAGCTACTAATAGTCATATATATGCAAATTTTAGTCATCGTTTGAAACCAATTAATGACTGAAGAAATATGACTAAATTTTAGTTGTGTTATAAGATACTGTAAATTAGCTACTAATAGTCGTATATATGCAAAATTTAGTTGTCATTTGTAGTCACAAAATTATCATTTGCAGTAGTCATTTATTCATTATATAAACGACTAATTTAGTAGTTTATATTCATTTCATTTACTTTCATTAATAATCATTATAAATGACTAATTTAGTCGTATATTCATTTTAATTGTGTTCATCATTAATCAATATAAACTATTAATTTAGTAGTTTTAAATTGATTGTGTTTATTATTAATCAACAAAAATTAATTTGTATGATTTTAAAAATGTCATACAATGTGCATGTTCATCTAATATGAAAACACAAAGTCGCATATTTTAATCACAATACTAAACAATATCAAGTGCAACTATAAATAATTTCAACCACATAAATTATATTATATGAAATGTTAAAGTATTACAATATGATTTTCCAACTTAATATTAGTTGGACTACAATTTACACATGAAATGATGTTTCATCACTTCAAACATTATCGTTGTGTTTTGAAGGCACTGTAGGTGAATTCACCAACTCTAAAGACTTGACCATCAGTCTTTATATGTGTCTTATGCGGGATATTGGCTCTAAGAGTATCACCAGACCAGTTCTCCTCTCTCTCTTTTTGCATTTGTCGCTCCAATGTTATTGCTCCCCTATTTTTTCAATTCATGCTTCTTACCATCAATATTGTGTTCATTATCTGAAAACAAACGAAGATACAATCCATAGTGTAAAACATGAAAAACAATGAACACTAGAATATAAACTAAATTAGACTATCAATAATTTATACAACATATACCTCAACACCAGAAGTGTCAAAGCCATTTTTCTCCATACAAGTAAGAAACTCGAACAAATTATCTTCATTGTGGCGATAATTGCCACTATAATATGGCCAGATAACCTGTATAAACAAAGCAAATAAAATATCACCATTTATAGAAAAGAACACCTTAGTGACTTAGTATTAAACTTTTAAGGAAAGCTTAGGAACAATCATGTCAACTAAGTTATATGCTAAAAATCTTAAGCTATAGATAACTTGTGAAAACAAATAATTCGAGGTGTGATGTTTAATCCCTGTCACTTTATTCACAACAACATTTCATTTTCTAACGCATGAACTTAGTCAAGTATATGAACAACATGTACTCAAATAACAACATGAAAGTAGCTTTTTCTGATAGTCATGAAAATATTTTTAACACAAAATAGTTATAAAGATTCCAATAAATATAGTGTAATACTAATTTCATCTTCAATCTTTGGTTGTTGTTTAAATGGACATGGTACTAAGTATTTTCAATTTCATAGTTAAAAGACAAAAGAAAATCAAAATAAGCGTCCAAAATACAATAAAACAATAAAGAAAGGATATCATGGAATGGAAATTGCAATTATAAAAAATTTGTTACCTGTCCACCAATGTCATGTCTGGAATTCCTAAAGCATTTGCTTGCCCAAAATAACCATGAAGTGAAATAATCACAACATTAAAAACCATAGGAATTCCTACTAGAAACATTTCCAAAGTCGATGGCTTAGGTGTCTAAGCAATCTCTAACAACGAATGAACCATATCCAAGACGTGATATGCATTGTCTCCTCGTCGTTTTTCTAATCACATTTCCTATAACCTGCCCACCGCAGATTCAAGTAACAATCAAACAAAGACATTGACATTTTTTTTTTATCTTTTATATCTATACAATTTGAATCTGATTTGTTTCATGAACATATTAATTCATATTTAAAGCCTTCCTAACATATGAAAAAGTATCAATCAAATAGGACATCAGAAAAATCGACCTCAATGACGTCCTAAAACAATTTCTACAATATCAATATTTTTCTTGTTGTGATATCTTGGATAGAAAAAATAGCATATCTACAAAAGAAAAATGCATATATTGCTTATGGTCAAACTTTGTATATGGTGTATTCTTAAGCTCTTTTTTAAGATGTCCCTTCACCTTTACCAAAGTGCATTGTAGCTTGGTTAAACTATGTATCCTTTCATTGAGCATCAATTTCTGCAAGATAAATGTCACACATTATTCTTTCTCATTTCTCAACATGCTACATATGATAAATTGAAATTCGCATAAAACCAAGACCAAACCCTATTCTAACCAAAACAAAAAAATAGTGTCTCTAATAAAACTTCATTATAATATTAGAAAATGGAAAGAGAGCGGACCATTTTTGTTGTTTGACTTTGCCTATTTTTGTTATGAAAGTGCTCGAGCTTCAAGAACCAACAAATGTGAGGGAAGTCGTAAATGTGAAAAAAAAATTGTTGACTTAATTTGTAGACTTCTTCAAAATGATGTGAATGATGCCATTGTCAGATGTGGTAAATCTCATAATAAAAAATGGCATGTATCCTAATAAATTACATTGCAATGACCACCATGGGCCTCCACTGGTTATAGGTCCCCAGTAGATTAATATTGATGATGAAAGAGAGATGGCAACGATAAGTATGGGTGGTCCTAGTTTGTATGGTGGATATCTTCAAACCAAGGTCGTCATCTCAATGAACCTAGGTTCTGACATGGTAAACATGGATCTAGTCTTCACCCCATTTCATTCCATCATATTTTATCAAGAATCAAGAGGACATAATGGTCCTTCAGCATATAATAGGGTTTCTTTTGAGGTTATAAATAAAGATTATCCAAATCAAATGGATTTTTGGGCTCCAAGAGATATGGATAGTTTAAATGATAACAATTATATGTTTTTTTCCCAAGATTCAAATGTAGGGATACATTTTGTGGATTTTACTAATAAATAGAATGAGAGAAATAATCCATGATGAGAATCTACTGGTCATTGTGATTAGGGAAATACACGGAGATAATAAGACTATTTAGGTTCAAATCAAAGATGGTGTTGATTCTTGTAGCTCCTTGGTTGTTGGTAGTTTTTAAGGTAGGAATTTCAGTTCTTCAAGGGTGGGGTCCTTCAGCATAATTGCATCTACCTTGGTCATATCACCCAAAAGCAAAACATAATCAACAAAGAGTAAATATGTCAATTTTAGGGCAAATCCTATTTGTATAGTTGCCAAGTTTATAGTTATTTTTTACTCTATTATAACTCTGTTGAGACCACCTACTCTACAGTAAAAAATGGCAAATAAGCCATTAGTCATACCTACCCATGGTCTCCTGTAGGCATGATAGAAGAATAGATTGAGCCATTAATTGGAATTGCACATATATTGAGGATAGACAATTCATTATCTAGCTAACCAATTGCACATTGAGCGCTATATGGATGAGTAGCCCTCAATAAAGCCAATTTTCTCTATCATATGCCTTGGAAAGACAAACTAACATTACTTGTAATTTTTTTGGTTTCATGTTATAAATTCCTTCTTGGGAAACTCCTATTCTGTAATGGATTTGTTTCCCAGGAAGGATGCAAAATAGTTCTAATGACATGGAATCAGCTTAGTGAATTTTGACCCTACATGACCAAGGAACTCAAGAGCCTTGGGCACATCAACAATAGCATCCTCCAATGAAAATAGTACAGTCTCCAACCAAGAAACATCAACATTATATATAGTTATAGTTCATAATTGCAAATGACCATAGATTGTAGCAGTCCTTAAATAAATTCAAACTTGAATAAGAACAAACACAAAATTTCACATTACCCTTCAGTAAGATGTTGTTGATTTAGCAAGAAAGGCTCGGACTTGCATAAATGTGTAAGTAGATTCCCCAGAAGGTCAATTTCAACATCTGTTTTCCTGAAAAAAGAATATAATACCCAAAGCGAAACCATAGTTGAATGGAACAATGGTACTTTAAGGTCATCTACACAAAAATTTGCCTCCAAATGTCTCACACTAGATGGTAGAACGATGTTTCTGAGAAGTAAACATCGAAATATCGACGAAAAGAAATTTTAAAAATAAAAAAGGTAAACGTCGAAATACTGACGGAACAAAACATTTTTAAAAGAAACTAAGTGTCGCTAGAGTGACTTTTCAAAATATTTTTTAAAAGAACTAGCCATCGAAATACCAACAACACAAAATATTAAAAAATAAAAAATAAAAAAATAAAAAATAAATAAAAATAAAAAATAAATAAAAAATAAAAAAATAAAAAATAAAAAAACAAAAAAACTAACCGTCGGAATACCGATGGAAACAAAAAAAAATTATTAAAAAAAAAATTCCCAACCATACCATAATCATAATCACTCACAAAAAGGTAGAAGGGGAGAGATTTCGTTGCTCTGCCTCTAAATTGCAGATCTGTCGTATATCTGTGTTATTTAATCGTTCTTTGAGTTTGGGGGTGATTTCTACTTTAGAGTTTTGTAATGGTCGGCAAGGGAGACGGCCCTGCGATCGGTATAGATCTCGACATTACGTATTCCTGTGTTGGTGTGTGACAGCATGATAAAGTGGAGATCATCGCCAATGACCAAGGGAACAAGACCACTCCCTCCTATGTGGGTTTCACTGATACTGAGCGCCTCATTGGAGACGCTGCAAAGAATCAGGTCACCATGAATCCCACCAATACCGTTTTTGATGCTAAGAGATTGATTGGAAGGCGTTTCAGTGACGCTACTGTTCAGAGTGAAATTAAGTTGTGGCCTTTCAAGTTAACTCCAGGGCCTGGTGACAAGCCCATGATTATTGTTAATTACAAGGGCGAGGAGAAGCAGTTTGCTGCAGAGGAGATCTCATCCATTGTGTTGATGAAGATGAGGGAGATTACAGAGGCTTATCTTGGTTTCACAATAAAGAATGTCATCGTTACTGTTCCTGCATATTTCAATGACTCCCAGAGGCAGGCTACCAAGGATGCTGGAGTGATTGTTGGGTTGAATGTGATGAGAATAATTAATGAGCCTACCGCTGCTACGATTGCCTATGGTTTGGACAAGAAGGCTAGCAGTGTGGGTGAGAAAAATGTATTGATCTTTGATTTTGGCGGTGGAACATTTGATGTTTCACTTTTGACTATTGAAGAGGATATTTTTGAAGTGAAGTCTACTGCTAGTGACACCCATTTGAGTGGTGAAGATTTTGATAATAGGATGGTTAACCACTTTGTACAAGAATTTAAAAGGAAGTTCAAGAAGGATATTAGTGGTAGTGCTAGGGCTTTGAGAAGATTGAGGACTGCTTGTGAAAGTGCTAAGAGGACTCTTTCATCCACTTCTCAGACAACCATAGATATTGATTATTTGTATGAAGGTATCGACTTTTATTCAACAATCACTAGAGCTAGGTTTGAAGAACTGAATATGGATCTATTCAGAAAGTGTATGGAGCCCGTTGAAAAGTGTTTGAGAGATGCTAAGATGGATAAAAGCTCTATCCATGATGTTGTTTTGGTTGGTGGGTCTACTAGAATTACAAAAGTACAACAGTTGTTGCAGGACTTCTTTAATGGGAGGAGCTCTGCAAGAGCATCAACCCCGATGAGGTTGTTTCCTATGGTGCTGCAGTGTAGGCTGTTATTCGAAGCAGAGAAGGCAATGAGAAGGTTCAAGACCTGTTACTTCTTGATGTTACTCCTCTATCCCTCAGTCTGGAGATAGCAGGCAGTGTAATGACTGTTCTGGTTCCTAGAAATACAACTATTCCTACAAAGAAAGAGCAAGTGTCCTCTACATACTCGGACAACCAGCCCGGTGTTCTCATCCAAGTGTATGAAGGTGGGAGAACATGTACAAGAGAACAATTTGTTGGGCAAGTTTGAATTTTCTGGAATCCCACCTGCTCCCAGAGGTGTTCCTCAAATCACAGTGTGCTTTGAAATTGATGCCAATGGTATCTTGAATGTTTCGGCTAAGGACAAAACCACTAGACAGAAGAACAAGATTACAATCACCAATGACAAGGGTAGGTTGAGCAAGGAAGAGATTGAAAAGATGGTTTAGGAAGATGAAAAGTACAAGTCTGAGGATGAAGAGCACAAGAGGAAGGTTGAGTCCAAAAACATGTTGGAGAACTATGCTTATAACATGAGGAACACGATCAAGGATGAGAAAATTGTAGCCAAGGTGGATCCATCTGACAAGAAGAAGATTGATGATGCAATCAAACAGGGAATCCAATGATTGGATAACAACCAGCTGGCTGAGGCTGATGAATTTGATGATAATATTAAGGAACTTGAGAGCATCTGCAATCGAATAATTTCAAAGATGTATCAAGGTGCAGGTGGTGACATGCCTGGAGGTGGCTTTGGTGGCGTTCCTCCCGAGGATGGTCCATCCAGTGGTGGAGGCGCTGGCCCTAAGATTGAAGAGGTGGACTAATCTGTCTCTCAAAATGCATATGATATTACTATTCATTTTATGTCTTAAGAATTATATTACTATTAGAGTAATTTTGATGTTGAAATTTGGCAAGCCCATTTTATATTTAATGATGCAATCACCGGCTATTATGGTGATTTTATGTTAATGTTGAACCTCGATGCAATAGATGGTCATTCTGGTGATTTCATACGTAAAAAAATAATCACTCACAATTTGGGGAACAAAGAATCCAATATACATTACTTTTTTATTTTACCTATCCACAGCTCAACGAAATGTCTCACTGCTAGGATACTTGAACAAGCAAAATTATCTCAAAAAAATAATGAATTCAATGCACTTGCCGAATGTCAATGTTAAGGATTCTTGATATATGCCAGGTTCTTGAGCACACTATTGAGACCATACACACTTCAATCAGGGAGATTCCCACAAAAACAGTTTTTTGGCTGTGTTAATTTATCTAGCTCTACCTTACAAATTTTACATGCCGAGTTGTTGTTTGAGTACATTAATTTTATATAGTCGTCCCTTATTTAGAAAAGAAACTAATAAGAATGATTAATTTGTAATCAATCAAAAGCTGCAGCTTTACTCATATGGCAGAGAAGTACAACACAAGAGGGATCTATCTCCATATAGGCAGCTTCCCTCCCCATAAAGAGATGGGGAGCAATCAAATACAATCCTTTTACATTTCTCCCAGTTTCTGAAAGTGCTTATGGATCAAGTATAATAGTAGGTATAAAGGAGGTTATAGGATATGGATCAAAAGTACATTTTGGAGCCACAAGTTTACTTCATTTAGCAAATGTTGTAAATTTTACAAATTGGTTGATGGTGGGTTTCATTTTCAACTTTATGATCTACAAAGTGGTGACATAGTCATATCATATGACATGTTATATGCAGAATTGGACACAGGTTGAGGGGTGTGGGATGTGTTTGCAAATGATTCTTGATCAAAGTATTGCCAATAGAGTAAAAATTGAAAATTGAAAAAATTATATCAATTATAATTGAATTGAACAAAGGGACAACTAGACAACAGGTGAAAAGTCTTGCTTGTTTAAAGGGTAGTTGCCAGATTTGAAGGAGGAAAGTCAGCAGTCAGCAGTCAAGTAAAACAGATTTAGAATTCCACAGTCAATCAAAAATCAATCAAATCTAGATCTCTAGCAGTCCAACAAGCTAGTTCCAAGCCTTGAGACATTTATTTTGACATTCACCCATCATGTGGAAAATTATGAATAAGTACTTCCAACATTTTCAGATTTTTTCCAGTCGGTTGAGATTGTGAGATTTTTTCTTCTTACATCTTTGAGACTCCTACAACATGAAATCAACTGGACCTAGATGTATCAATCATGGGAGATTTTGATTCTTTTATTGTACAATTTGTATTTTCTTCTTAATCATCACTAGCCTAAATTGAGATTGATCCTCTTCATTGCTTTGTTCCTTGTTCCCCTAAGATTGATTAGGAGCAGAATGAGCATCCTGCTAGAAATTGGTCTTTCTTCTACTAAATATGGTTTAAAATTTATTCACATTGGTCTTCGAAGCAAAGCTCCCAAAGAATTGGTTCTAGATGAAGTGAAACTGCTACTTACAACAGTTCATGGAAAAACTACAACAAGCACATTAAGGAACGATGAATGTAAGGAGTTATTGGGATCTATTTTCATAATAAACCTATGTTAATATAGGAGAATACTAAGAACTAGATGTTGATGCAGAATTACGTGAGTTTTCTTCTTTTGAGAACTTGGAAGTTGTAGAAAATGATAAGATGATGACTGAAATTCGAGATATTTCAAGATTGCACAAGATTTATTCTTCTTTGTAGAGACTCAGCCTACCTGTATTTAGGATTAGGAGCTTGAAAAAGTAAGGAAAATTATCTGCAATGCAGAATTGATTTATGAAGATATAGCCTTACAAAGTGAGCATGAAAAACTTGATTTCCTTGTATAAAAATCATCATCTGATGGAAATTTGCCACATGCTTTAGGAATGTACAGGGGTGATGGCACAAAAGGAAGCTTCTTTTTTATTGTATGAAGGAATGTGTATGTTCACAGTATAATAGTAGGTATAAAGGAGGTTATAGGATATGGATCAAAAGTACATATTGGAGCCACAAGTTTACTTCCTTTAGCAAATGTTGTATATTTTACAAATTGGTTGATGGTGGGTTTCATTTTCAACTTTATGATCTACAGAGTGGTGACATAGTCATATCATATGACATGTTATATGCAGAATTGGACACAGGTTGAGGGGTGTGGGATGTGTTTGCAAATGATTCTTGATCAAAGTATTTTCAATAGAGTAAAAATTGAAAATTGAAAAAATTATATCAATTATAACTGAATTGAACAAAGGGACAACTGGAAAACAGGTGAAAAGTCCTTCTTGTTTAAAGGGTAGTTGCCAGATTTGAAGGAGGAAAGTCAGCAGTCAAGTAAAACAGATTTTGAATTCCAAGGCAGTCAATCGGAAATCAATCAAATCTAGATCTCTAGCAGTCCAACAAGCTAGTTCCAAGCCTTGAGACATTTATTTTTACATTCACCCATCATGTGGAAAAATATGAATAAGTAGTTCCAACATTTCCAAAATTTTTCCAGTTGGTTGAGATTGTGAGAATTTTTTTCTTACATCTTTGAGACTCCTACATCATGAAATCAACTGGACCTAGACGTATCAATCATGGGAGCTTTTGATTCTTTGATTGTAAAAATTGTATTTTCTTCTTAATCATCACTAGCCTAAATTGAGACTGATCCTCTTCACTGCTTTGTTCCTTGTTCCCCTAAGATTGATTAGGAGCAGAATGAGCATCCTGCTAGCAATTGGTATTGCTTCTACTAAATATGGTTTAAAATTTATTCTCATTGGTCTTCGAAGCAAAGCTCCAAAAGAATTGGTTCTAGATGAAGTGAAACTGCTACTTACAACAGTTCATGGAAAAACTACAACAAGCACATTAAGGAACGAGGAATGTAAGGAGTTATTGGGATCTATTTTCATAATAAACCTATGTTAATATTAGAGAATACCAAGAACTAGATGTTGATGTAGAATTACGTGATTTTTCTTCTTTTGAGAACTTGGAAGTTGTAGAAAATGATAAGATGATGAGTGAAATTCGAGAAATTTCAAGATTGCACAAGATTTATTGTTCCTTAATTGGTTTTGTAGAGACTCAGCCTACCCGTATTAAGGATTAGGAGCTTGAAAAAGTAAGGAAAATTATCTGCAATGCAGAATTGATTTATGAAGATATAGCCTTACAAAGTGAGCATGAAAAACCTGATTTCCTTGTATAAAATTCATCATCTGATGGAAATTTGCCACATGTTTTAGGAATGTACAGGGGTGGCACAAAAGGAAGCTTATTTTTTAATGTATGAAGGAATGTGTATGTTCACATTATAATAGTAGGTATAAAGGAGGTTATAGGATATGGATCGAAAGTACATATTGGAGCCACAAGTTAACTTCCTTTAGCAAATGTTGTATATTTTACAAATTGGTTGATGGTGGGTTTCATTTTCAACTTTATGATCTACAGAGTGGTGACATAGTCATATCATATGACATGTTATATGCAGAATTGGACACAGGTTGAGGGGCGTGGGATGTGTTTGCAAATGATTCTTGATCAAAATATTGTCAATAGAGTAAAAATTGAAAATTGAAAAAATTATATCAATTATAACTGAATTGAACAAAGGGACAACTAGACAACAGGTGAAAAGTCTTGCTTGTTTAAAGGGTAGTTGCCAGATTTGAAGGAGGAAAGTCAGCAGTCAAGTAAAACAGATTTAGAATTCCAAGGCAGTCAATCGAAAATCAATCAAATCTAGATCTCTAGCAGTCCAACAAGCTAGTTCCAAGCCTTGAGACATTTATTTTGACATTCACCCATCATGTGGAAAATTATGAATAAGTAGTTCCAACATTTCCAGATTTTTTCCAGTTGGTTGATATTGTGAGATTTTTTCCTCTTACATCTTTGAGACTCCTACAACATGAAATCAACTGGACCTAGACGTATCAATCATGGGAGCTTTTGATTCTTTGATTGTAAAAATTGCATTTTCTTCTTAATCATCACTAGCCTAAATTGAGATTGATCCTCTTCATTGCTTTGTTCCTTGTTCCCCTAAGATTCATTAGGAGAAGAATGAGCATCCTACTAGCAATTGGTCTTGCTTCTACTAAATATGGTTTAAACTTTATTCTCATTGGTCTTCAAAGCAAAGCTCCAAAAGAATTGGTTCTAGATGAAGTGAAACTGCTACTTACAACAGTTCATGGAAAAACAACAACAAGCACATTAAGGAACGAGGAATGTAAGGAGTTATTGGGATCTATTTTCATAATAAACCTATGTTAATATAGGAGAAATCCAAGAACTAGATGTTCATGCAGAATTACGTGATTTTTCTTCTTTTGAGAACTTGGAAGTTGTAGAAAATGATAAGATGATGACTGAAATTCGAGATATTTCAAGATTGCGCAAGATTTATTCTTCTTTAATTGGTTTTGTAGAGACTCAGCCTACCTGTATTAAGGATTAGGAGCATGAAAAAGTAAAGAAAATTATCTGCAATGCAGAATTGATTTATGAAGATATAGCCTTACAAAGTGAGCATGAAGAACCTAATTTCCTTGTATAAAAATCATCATCTGATGGAAATTTTCCACATGTTTTAGGAATGTACAGGGGTATTTATAAGAAAAAATTAAAATCCAACCAAGTGAGAAGAGGAAGCTAGAACCCTGGAATTCTCTTTTTTATAGGAGAACAACACAGTAGTATAATAGCCCCAGATGAAAGAATTAGAAAACTGTGGATGGATTGTCTTAATGAGAAAAAGGAAAAAGGAAAGATTGAAGGAAGTTAAAAAGAACAAACGAAAATCAACACTTCGCCACAAGATAAAACTGTAATGTATGGTTTCTACACCACGACCACACACATCCCATCAAATATCATGGTTCATTTGGCCATACACGACCTAACCTAGCATGACACTCAGGACCTCCTCTTCATCCTAATGATGGCTCATAGTGTACTGAGGTACCCCATTTTGAATCCCTTGTTATGGACTAGATGTGCAATTGTGGTTTCCCATTTGATGTCTACCTTATATTACTTGTCCATAATAAGGTCCATTTGATGTCTACCATTATATTACTTTGCTAGGTTCCCTGTTATATTACAACACTGTCATCTAAGTTACTATTATAGGGGTATGAGCCAGAGTGTCACTGACATATAAATCACTTCCATATGCATCAGACTCCGTTATACAAGATTACTGCTAGTTCACAGGTCACTGTCATTATCATCCATAGAGGACTCTACCATATATATGTACTTCCATATCAATGTCGTTGGCATATACAGGTTAAGGTTATATGAACATAGTCATGCCTTACAGATATATAGGTCACAGTCATGCAAGCTCACTGTCATAAGGATTATGATTTCCCAAACTTCACTGTTAAATATCACAGCCAACAATTATAACTGCCACTTCCATTGTAAATTGAAAATTCTAGCTAGTAAGGTCACTATTCAAATGCATCATATATATGTCATATATCAAGGTTTCAGTGAGAGAACTTCAAGCCTACAATCCACTGCAATTGCTAGCAACTTTATGTGCAATTGTGGCAAAGAATGGACCAAGTAATGCCAAAGATGAAAAGTTTTGGTTAAATTTCTAAATGTAGAATCTGCTTACCAAGCCATGGGGTCTAGGAATCGCTATAAATAACCAAGCAGAATCATGCACATTTCTGCAAGGTGTCCTTTCTGCGAAAAGAAACATTCAAGATCACATTATCAATGGTGATCCTGCCATTATTTTGCGCCACCTCATCAATGGATCTCCTTTGTCTAACATAAAACTCCAAGCTATTGTAAAAAGGATCTATCATATGCTCGGAAGCCTTCGCTCCAAATTATTTCCTGTCCATGGGAACAACAACAAGAAGGTGAACCACCTTGCGAACAAGGGGGTCCATCTAGCAAAAGGAAACCTTAAAGTGGATGGAGTTCTATGCTTATCATATATCATCATGAGTGCCAAGAAAGACTATTGTTTATATTTTCTTGTCCAAAAGTTGTATACATCACATGCCATATTTTTTCTCTTAATATTTGACTTGCTCTTAATATTTTTTTCAAAGGCTTCCAGAGATAGGGAGGGAAAATCGGGAGACATGAACAGACAAAGTCTGTTGTCATTGTTTTATGAAAGAAGTAAATATTGTTCAATTGATACCCTGTCTGTTGTGCTGTGCTAACACCGACTTCCATGAAACAGATGGAATGCGAAGAGTTGATTGCAAAAGTTGAGGCACTGGATTCTAAGAACATGACACTTATAAATGAAATAAATATTATAGCAGAGGAAGCTAAAAATCTTGCTTCCAAGAATGAATCACTACAGGTAACATATCTTTCATGTTAGTGCAGACAAATCAGTGTGGTTTATTGGCCTTAGGATTTGAAACTTTTTTGACATTGTTGGATTATGTGAAACAAGTAATGTTGAGGAATTTGCAAGGACAGGATAGAGTAGGAGATTCAGAAATATATGTTCCTAGAGAGACACAGTCACAATTTATGCATCAAGGAGGCAATGGCTATCCTCAAGTTCTATCTAAAATAAGCAATTCGAGTTCTAGCCAAAGAGATGAGCAAAGGGAGAGTGAGATGAGTGATTCAACTAGTAAATGTCATCCGAACAACATCTAGATTTTACTCTGTGGGGATCATCTGGTTTGGCATTGGCCAGATGTATATGTGATTCGGGCTGCAGGGCTAAAGAATGTCTATAAGATCGACCATGCTCTGCAGTCCCTCTGTTCTTTGAGTTATGAGACTCATAAATTTGATTACACCCATTGCAAATGCAATTATTGGGCTTCTCCCCATTTTGACATAAATATAGTGTTCTTCCTTCATATTCATTTTTCCATGGAAGCTTCCCTGTAGAGGCCACATCCACCTACTGTTCTATTGGACTTAGGCAGAAAATCTATCAAACCCTTCTTCAAAACAATGTCACACATGGCAGCAAATGGTAGGATTTGCTGAACTTAGAATCATGAATTTGTGCTTGTTCTAGCAAAAACAGATATTATTGGTGGTTTACTAAATGACAAGTTTTGTACTTAAATAATAAAGCAGGACACAGCCTATTAAGAAGACTAAGAAAAATTGATTTCCTGGATAGAAGCACTTATTTTGATGATAAGAAAGTGTTGTTGAGAATAGTATTGGTAAGATTGACAGCAACCTTTGAAAGTGAAACAACAACAATACTTCGTGGTGCTTAAAAGATTGCATTTTGATTTGCCTCGGATATTAAGTGCATCAAATGTGTATTTACTTCTATTAAAGAAAAAATTTCAGGGAGGAAATAAAGGCTTTGATAATTTTTTGTTATGTTGCAACTTTTCTAATCTCATCTGAGATGGTGGATGTGTTTGTTGTTTGTATTGTAGTTTGGAATCTGGAATTGGATGTGTTTTTAGTCTGTCATTTGCTTGTGTTTAATATGTTGCCTGAGATGGAGCTTGTAAATTTGAAGTTTTAAACTTTTATGTAAAGAATAGCGTTAGAAGTAAAGTCATTATTAGATGAAAACTGCACAGTACCTTTTTTTTCCTAGCTCCACCTCCATAGGTTTTGTTCTATCACACATTTTCATTTATTCTAGTGAAAATTTTATATCATACAGGCCTTCACAAAGTCCATCTTGTCAGTGCACATTTACCTGCCTGACAAACTTAACCAGCATAATATATACACGAACCATTCTTCAGCATATATGGGAAAGCAGAAGTCAAGCTTATGCTGGTCTTGTCATGCATGTTGTTCCTAATGAAAGAACCGAAATACTGCTTAAAGACTACCCAGCAATGAAGAATTTCTGTATTTGGCAGATTCAAATTACTCTAGGGGAAGAAGACATATTTAGACATAGTTCAGGAGTTTAAGATTAATATTATATTTTGATTTTTTGACTTGAAAAGAATGAGATAACAATGTTTCTTTGAGATTACATAGATGCCTACCTATGCCATATTTATCATGGTTTATTCTTGTTATCTATAAATGTCTTGGTAATGTATTTATTTTAGCGTGACAGAATTATATCTACAATTACTTCCTTCAGAAATTAAGTTCTCTGTATAAACCTAACTTAAGCTGAATCTTATTTATGGCAGACTTTAGCAAAGTCTTTTGAAGTCACAGAACTTCCAGATATTCACAGTAGAAACATGTTCTATACATCATATTGGCATAGCAGAATCTATATGTTGTTAGTGAAGTGCATGATACATATTCTAATGCTAGTGCTTATTTGCAGTGCGGTCTGCCAAGTTCATAGCACGCAAACAATGGGTTGTAGCTGGTGCAGATGACATGATTATCCGTGTTTACAATTATAACACCATGGATAAGGTGAAAGTATTTGAAGCACATACTGATTATATTAGGAGTGTGAGTGTTCATCCAACTCTGCCATATGTGTTGTCATCATCTGATGACATGCTAATCAAGCTTTGGGACTGGGATAAAGGTTGGGAATGTACTCAAATATTTGAAGGTCATTCACACTATGTGATGCAAGTCGCGTTTAATCCCAAGGATACAAATACATTTGCAAGTGCCTCACTAGACCGTACTATAAAGGTGGGAGGCAGTGCTCTTTGGTAAATCCCAAGTTTATAGATAAGCTTTACTCTGCATAAATTATCCACCTAGGAATCTCCTCCTTTTTCCTCTTGGTGAACACTCAAATTTGTTACTTCTCTTAGATGGTGGAAATTAGAATTTAGATATCCTAAAATGTTAAAGCCTTGTATAATTTGTTTCATATTGATTTATTTTATCCTGAATGCATCAATCAGATCTGGAATCTGGACTCGCAAGAACCAAATTTTCCTCTCGATGCCCTCTTAAAGGGTGTAAACTGTGTTGATTACTTCACAGGAGGTGACATACCATATCTTATTAGTGGTTCAGATGATCACACAGAAAAGGTGCTCAAACATATAGATTCTCTAGAGATGTAATTAATTTACCCCTAGTACTTGTCTTGATCATTAAAAAAATTGGCCTACCTTTAAATTTCTTGGTGTGCTGTCATGAGGTTTGGGACTACCAGACAAAAATTTGTCTCCAAACTCTGGAAGGAGACACACATAATGTATCTGTAGTATGTTTTCACCCTGAACTTCCTATCATCATCACTGGTTCAGAAGATGGAAATGTTCGTATTTGGCATGCAACAACATACAGGCAAGTTTTAGTTGGATTGTTTTATACATAGGTTATAAACTTATGAACCTGATAGATATTCTAACATTTAATGGCATTCACTCTCCTAGCACTAGTGGTGACCCATGCTTAACCTTCTTGGTCTCATATAGGCAAGTGATTCTTCTATACGGACCATAATGGTTTGCAAATAGTTTCGTTGTTCAGTTTAATTTTGGTATATTGTAGAGACTAATTTAGCATTTTCTTGTTTGTAAGAGAAGGCAATGATTTTAAGGGGAATTTTAAATATTTAGTACTGGATGTATCTGGATGGGAAAAAGATATGCTACATGGAATAACTGCATTGGTTTTAGTTGGAACTTGTATTAACAAACTCCATAGTGAAACAGGGCTTTCGAAAATTCTTAAAATATTATGAATTTGTTATCTTTGTGATTCTAAGAGGGTTCAAGATGAAAAAAACTCTCTTAAAATGTACTGTGTACACCCACATTAGATCAGAAAATATATGGATGGGAGAAAGTGTTGTTGCATGGAATAACTGCATTGGTTTTAGTTGGAACTTGTGTTCATGAACTCCATAGTGAAAGAGGGCTTTGGACAATTCCTAAAACATCGTGAATTTGTCATCTTTGTGATACTAAGAGGTTTGAAGATGAAAAATACTCTAGAATGTCCTGCATACACCCACATTAGGTCACAATTTCAAAATACAACTTTCCTAACCTTTTCTTAGATTGTTGGTAAAATCAGTCGAACAACAAATATTCTTGATGTTATTTCTCTTCCAGGTTGAACCCTACTTGTAGTATTTTGTTTGGAATTAGCATTTTTTTATGGCCTTTACAAGGTTAAAATGGTGCCCCTCATTTTGAAATGTTTGTTGGGACAGTTTCCAGATATTAATATTGACACTGCTTCTTTATGAGGTCTATGTGTTATATGGTGACTACAACATTGCTACTCTGGAAAGATTTTTAATTATGTTGTGTTTCATTATTTATGGACTTTCCAAGATGTTCAAGGAAAATTATTGGAAAATATACTAGGAACTTGTGTAGCCAGGTACTTTCCCTTGATGTTGAAATATGAATTGAACATTGTAGTATCAATTCAACAATGTTTCAAGTTTAATGAATTGGACATATATGTTAGAAATTTCATGTTATCCTATTGTGTTAGCTGCCTGGAAAAGAAAGAAGATTTATTGCTTGCATTGGGGCATGTTGAAATGAGATAAGTGAGGTGCACTATACAACATAGGTGGGGGTGGAGTTGACCCATTGATTCTGTGTGTTCCCATGTCTAGCAATACTTTTAATCTACATGGTGCATTGAATATTGAGGCGAGATGGATACGGCTAGATCCATATCTGATGTGAACATGTCATTCATGTTGAATATCTCTAACTTGAAGTGTGAATCATGCATTGAGGCTATCAAAAAAATTTGGAGTTTGACTCTTGGGAGTCGAGACAAAGGCTGGATTCTTTGGTTGGTGGATATTGTTAGAAGATTCTAACAATACTTTTAATCTACATGGTGCATTGAATATTGAGGCGAGCTGGATACGGCTAGATTTGTATCTGATGTGAACATGTCATTCGTGTTGAATATCTCTAACTTGAAGTGTGAATCATGCATTGAGGGTATCAAAAAAATTTGGAGTTTGACTCTTGGGAGTCGAGACAAAGGCTGGATTCTTTGGTTGGTGGATATTGTTAGAAGATTAACTACGTTTTTGAGGGGATACAATAGAGGACTGGTGGTAGTGAGAAGAAGAAAGCGTAAGGTAGTCCTAGATGTGTTGGTACAAGTGTTAAGGATGTTACAAAATAGCCCTTATAGTGAGCAGCGCCAAGCTGGGGTGGTTACATGGAGACATCGACTAAAGGTGAAAGAGACATACAAAGCAAGGGGAGCCTAAATCATACCCTAACTTCACTTGCTTAAATTAGGAGATAGGCCAACCAAGGTCTTCTTCATAGACCTCAACTACAATGTAGTGGAACACATCAAGGCTTAAAACAACAAAACTAAAAATAATTGATCAGGTAAATATAGAGAAAGAGTTTTTTAGTGACTATAAAATAGTTTTTCAATCTCAAGGATATCATGGAGAAAAGAAAGGTAGTCATGAAAAATTTTATTGATGAAATTCCTAGAAAATCGATGCAAGAACAATAAGGAGCATGTGATTAAAAATCAACATTAGATGACTTGACAATGACCCTTAGGGAAATGGTCGATGATAAGTCCCTTGGCTAGGATGGTTATTTATGCAAATTTTACAAAGCCACTTGGGGCTTTCTTGGGCCAAATTTTTCTTCAAGTGTATAAAGTATTTGTATGTACTATGGACACATAAACAAGGTAACAACATCAACAAGTTGTTGATAAAGTTCATCTTGAAGCCGGGAGACCCATTATTAATCACAAGCTAGTACCGATAACTTTACTTAATCTACCTTATAAAATTGTAGCCAAAGAGCATGCTTTGTAGCTAAAACATATCTTGTCAAAAATCATTGTAGCAAAATAGATGGGATTTATTATAGGCAAATACATTTGGGATAATGTGATTGTTGTTTGGGAAGGCATTGAATGAGTTAGAAGCCAAGGCCTGGAGGCCCTCTTCATTAAGGTAAACTATAAAAGCCTTTGGTAGAGTGGAATGGTTGTTCAATCTCTCCATGCTGAAGGTGCTTGAATTTGATACATTTTTTGTTAATGTAGTTGGAACTTTATTTTCATGGGCTGCAATTTACCTTTGCATCAATTAGGTCAAATTTGAAGAGAGAGTACTTTTAATCTATCTGGAAATGGTGTTTGTTGGCCTCGATCCTCTATGTAATAGTTTTTGAAGCCCTTAGTTATCCCATTCAAAGAAGAATTGGATAGGGCCTAATCAAAGATACACCCCTTCCTAGTCATAATGGTGATCAACAACTGAATAGACACTTTGCAGATTGTTCTTTCCTAACCATCATTGAAGAGAAACAAACTCTGTAACACTATGAATTTCCCGCAATTTTAATGTGAAACTCTCAAGTCAAAATTTCAAATGGCCATAACTCAATGTTATTAATAAAGGAGTTCCTTGATTGGTTGGTAGGCAAAGAATGGGCTTGATTACATCTAGTTAGGGATTAAAATTCCTTGAAATCCCTTTACCTTTGGAGGCTTCACGAGGATATTGTAGCAGCACTCCCACTTTGAGTTCTGTATCTATTACAAGTTTGATGGAGCTTTTTATCCTTATTTAGCGTGCTCCACTATGAGGACAAGTAATGTGTGGAGCCCTTTGGCATGGTCAACATGCACATTTTTTAGGATTTCTAAGGAGATGAGAAACCACGGAAGCAAAGGATCCATTGGCACATTCTCCAATGCCAAAGAGAACCCTAGGTTGAGGGACATCCTTCTTTTTAGGAGAATGGTTTTATAACTTAATACTAATAGCCTACACTGTGGTTCTACATGCAGTTCTCAAGAATATGGAAGCCTGATATCTGTGGTTTATCCTTACAAAAATCATGCCCAACTTCTCTGAATTATTATAGCATTCGTAATCTACTGAATTTAGGTTCTCCATGTACAGGGGCATCACTAGAGATAATTACCAAAAGCAATGATTTGAGTAGAAATACCTTTTCCATTGGAGATGTGGCAGCCTAGCAGGTATATATTTGTGTGCAAATGCCCAAATTTCTCTAGAATTTATATTGTTGATTTCCTTTGCTCTCAGATTATATTATCCTTCAATGTTCAATCATTCTTATTTGATACAAAGGAGTTGGACTAGTGTAAGGGTTGAAGTTTCTCCAGTGGCTTTCAAAATCATATGCAGTTGATTCTTAGATAAAGAAAATAATCGCACCAAGCTGCAATTCAAGTGCTTTTTCTCGATAACAATTTAGTCATGCTCTCAGAACAGTATTGGTTCTATGTTCCTTTTCCAAAGTGCTCCCAATTATCATTTCTTCTAACATGAAAACTGATGAATACCCTTAAATAGAAGCAGGTGCTCCATACTCAAGGTCTTGATACTTCTTTATGTTCCATACTCATTAATATAACAAAGGGGATACGTTAACAAATAGCTTCACCTCCAGGATGTCCTCTGCTACCAAGAAAAGTGCCCGGAATGGACATTTTTCTAATGTATCAAACCTCTATGCTAACTGTCACAAAATTCTTAGGGAAAAGTTGCTCAAACAAAGTTAGCAACATCCAAAAAGAGTGGATCCCCATGAAATATGTGCAAGAAATTCAATGATTGTCTATAATAGACTATTACAAAATGGGTCTAAAGTGAGGACAAGTGGCATTGGCAAGGTATCTCTCTCCTGAAATTCCTTACCAGCTAGCTGTAGATGATGTCCACTTAACCTGTGGTTGTAGACAAGCCATGTATGTAACTATTGTATTCTAGGGCTGTAAAGATGTAAAAATTTTGTTGCCAAGACCAGGGTATCCACTTTATGAAGCATTGCTGGCATACAATGGCATTGAAGCCAGGAAATATAATTTTATTTACAGAAAGGAATTGGGAAGTTAATTTAGAACAGCTTGAAACAATAGCTAAGAAGAACACAATAGTAATGGTTCTTGTCAATACTAATAATCACTGGAGTGTTGTTTTCAGCCATAAGCATTTAGCTAAGGTTGCAGAGATGGAAAACAAGTTAGCCTTGTCAATAATTTATGAGGGAGTATATGAACTTAAACTCTGCCCAGTGGTTGGTACCTTCCCCCCATGCCGCTTTGAAATAGAAATTATGGCTCTGCCTAGTGGCTGGTACCTTCCCCCAATGCATCTTTGAAATATAAATTATGGTTTTCGTTTGGAAATATCACATCCAACACCACAAATCCCCAAAATTTATGGGAAATTTATGGCTCATACATTTCATAGTAGATGATGATATTTCTTGGCAATAGAGGTGTCTCCTTTATAACGAACAATTTCTTTTATTTCTCTTCCAAAATGGCTTACATGGGTTCAGCCTGTTGTCTCTGTTTATGTATTGTTATGCTTCTCAATTTCCACGGTCATCTCTTATCCTTCTTTTTATGTAGTGTTATTGTCTGGCAATTAGTTTTGCATTTTCTTTCCAAATTTGATGAGAAGTGCCATGCAATTGTTCCTCAAGGGCTGATTATAAGCTTGATCTCTTGATATATCATATGCATGCTCTTTTTAACAGACTCGTAATGATCCACTAGTTTCCCGGACATAGACTCTGTCGCATAAACTACTGGTCCTTCTTGAATGTTATTTGTGGCCTACTATAATATGCATCATGTCTTACCATTTTACTAAACAATTTTCAAGAGATTTGGCACAACTCTAGATAAAATAATCTATTCATCCCAAAGTAAAGATAGAATAGTAGAATTGGAAAAATGGTTCAGGATCAAGTGTTTCTCTTGTATAGATTTGTTTTTGAACAATACTTGGAATTAAAGATTACATCATTATTGCCAAGATGGAAACAAAAATGCTTTATTAATGACCAACAACACCAGAGCCAAAAATCTTCACCTTTTTCAGCTAAATGTTCCCCAATCCTCATGCTAAATATTGGATTATCATACTTGCAAATAAAGTTTTGACTATTCCATCGCATGGATGATCAGGAAAACTGACTCAAAAACAGAAATATATGATTGTTCATACATATTTCCATGCCTTACAAATACAGTGATTTGTACATATGAAAATATGATAGCAAAGAAATTGTATGGATGACTGACTTTTAGTTGAAGTGTCCCTATCTGCCTCTAGGGAATGCAACTTTTTAGGTTATAAGAGGAAACTCTCCTTAGACAGGCTATTGGCTTTCTCATTCAGCTCTAGGAAGACATGAGCTATAGTGAACCTTGTGAAATAGAGGTGATATCCTTCGGGCAATTTGTATTTGCCAACAAGTCGATATGTTACGTCTTAGGAATGTTGCGAACATTTAAATACCAATGAAGAATCTCCAAAGACCTGCAGTTGCCTTGATCAAGTCTAGGTGCCATCACTCTAATCACCTATTGTGCTCCCTTATATTTCTCAATATAACAAAATGGCTTAGCATTCTCTCTGTATTTCTGGAGTATTTGTTACATGTTCGATATATGTTATTGTATTCTTGCACTACTGTTATTTCTCTCTCTTTGAGCATTTCAATTACTATACCATCTGGTGTGTTTTCTCCATACTCTTAGACAAAGTCTGGAAAGGGCCAGGTAGCCTCCAGATCTCACCCTCTTTTCAGAGGTGAAATATCTGGTAAACACCCTCCCAGTCTATCTCTGGTTGGAGTTTGCTTGTGTTTGAGAGATATCCTTGAAACAGGATATTAGAGTGGTATCAGAGCATAGATATGGCTCAGCCTATGGAGCTAGTTGTCTATGACACTGGGGGAGAAGCCCTACATCTGCTACAAAGGTAGGAAGCATAGAGATATTGAGCGTAGGTTGGAGAACACCTACGGAGAGGGGGATTGTGTTCGGGTGGTGGACACATAACAGAAGGAGCCTGAGATAGACGCAAAACAAGAGGAGCCTGTGGTAGACACAGAGCAGGGAGAGCTGATGGCAGATGATAGTGAGGCAAAACAGTTTGGGAAGCACTCCTCAAATCAGTGCAGGATCTGGCGAGACAGATTGAGGTGATGGGTCAGAGATTCACTGCTGTGGAGGCTAGATAGCGTGAAACCCCAAGGGGTTTCCATGTTGGTGAGGATTTGGGCACATCCCATCATTTGCTGAAGCAAGATGCCACTCCGCACTAGGAATCACATGCACCCACACGTTCCACTATGCCCACCTTTCTGGGTGCAGACACAGGGGCAGGAGCACAGCATGAGCCAGAGCCTGGTCACATGGGTGACTATTTTGTTGAGTATCAAGCATATGGGCATGAGTTCAGGGATGCCCTTTCATTCAGAGATTTTGTTCAGCTCCAGCGGGACAGCAGACCCCACAACCATCACAAAGGGCACCGGCATTATCATGATGGGGACACCCAGCGCACAGTGAGCCGATTCCATTTGCCAACGTTTGATGGCTCATCAAACAGTTCGACAAAGTCTTGGGTGGAGAAGCTGGATATATATTTCCAGCTTAACCAGATGGCAGAGTCAGAGGCCATCAAGGTGGCTACGTTGCATTTGGATGGTGAGGCCCAGGACTGGTGGTTCCATGGGATGGTGACACTCAGGCATTCGACAGTGACCACATATGTCGAGTTCACCCGGAGACTGATAGAGAGATTTGACCGGAGGGATCCGAAGGAGAATTTTGTTGAGCTGACGAGGCTCAAATAGACCGAGAGTCTGGAGACGTATATTGCAGATTTTTTTAGGGTTTCAGTGATGGTGCTAGATTTATCCGCAGCACGGATGATCTACATGTTTGTTGAGGGGTTAGCAGAGCCACTTCGGGGTCTAGTCAGATCCACTAGACCAGCCACACTCCAGGATGCCATTGGCAGGACCCGGGATTTGCAGGATGCCTTACCCAGGACCAGGACACCTTACCCCCAGAGATAGGATTTCCAGCCAAAGGGGAAGGATGTGAGGATTCTGCCTCCTAAGGGGAATCCGAGTAGGGGGCAATTAGATGATGATGCCAGGAGGGATTTGAAGAAGAAGAGGTTGTGCTTTACCTATCAGGAGCCATGGGCACCATGACACAGATGTGCTACTGGCAAAGCACATTTCATCAAGGTCTTCTCCGAGAGCAGCGGGGAAGAGGAGGAGTATGAGGATGGGGAGGCAAGAGACAGTCAGACAACGCAGGACCATTTTCCACCTCCACCTCCAGGAGCAGGAGGTGCATCTTTTGCACCCACAAGGGGGACCCTTGCAGCCTTACGAGGAGTACCCAAGTATTTGATGCTGCGTGTCCGAGGGACAATAAGTGGGCAGCAAGTTTTAGTTTTGGTAGACAGTGGGGCAACCCACAACTTCATCGATGCACAGATGGTTGAGCGGAGAGGCATACATACAGAGAGCTTCGATGGGTTTTCAGTGTTGGTCCCAGGAGATCAAACGATGCAGTGTGCCAGGTATGTTCCAGAGCTGGCTGTGACGATGGGTACCTACATAGTGACCGACCACTTTTTCATGGTCAACATACCAGATACCAATGTGGTATTGGGTGTACAGTGGCTGATTACTCTGGGGAAGGTCACCACATATTGGGAGGCCTTGGAGATGGAGTGGGATGATAAGAAGACCAGGAAGCATGAGAAGATTCGTGGGATGCACACTTACCCGCCCCAGACTGTTTCAGCTCACCGGATGGAGGAAGACTTCCGAAAGGGAGACATAGAGTGGGAAGTTGAGTTGCGAGCATCAGAGATAGGGACTACCGAGCAGACAGTTCATCCAGATATACAGGCCATCCTTGACAGGTATGACACGGTGTTTGGGGATATACCACCAGGCCAATCACCAAATCGAGAGTTTGAGCACACTATTGAGTTAGAGCAGGGCATTCAGGCCGTGATTACCACACCCTAAGGCACCCAAAGGCCTATCGAGATGAGACTGAGCGGGCCATCCAGGAGTTTCTAGCTCTTGGAAATATTAGGCCCAACACCAGTCCTTTTGCTTCTTCTGTGGTGTTGGTGAAGAAGAAGGACGGCACATTGAGAATGTGCATTGATAACAAGGCCCTAAATAAGAAGACCATGAAGAACAGGTACCCCATACCATGGATAGATGAGCTGATGGATGAATTAAGAGGAGCACAGTTCTTCTCAAAGATTGATTTGAGATCCGAGTACCACCAGATTCACGTGAGGGAATAGGACATTCCCAAGACCGCTTTCAGGTGCCATTATGGCCACTTTGAGTTCTTGGTTATGCCTTTCGGGCTAACCAATGCCCCAGCTACTTTCCAGTCATGCATGAACCATATCTTCCGCAGTCATCTAAGGAAGTTTGTATTGGTCTTCTTCGATGATATACTGATATATAGCAAGACTTGGGAGGAGCATCTCCAGCCTATAGAGGCAATGCTACATATCTTGGAGGAGCAACAGTTCTATGCTAAGCTCTCCAAGTGTGAGTTTGGGTTGACGGAGATGTTGTATTTAGGTCACATCATTGGAGTGGACGGAGTGAGAATCCACGAGGAGAAGATCAGGGCCATCAGAGATTGTCCAGAGCCGAGAAACGTGATGGAACTTAGGGGATTTGTCGGTATCTGCACTTATTACAGGAAGTTCATCAAGAGTTTCTCTCAGCTTGCCGCACCCCTTACAGATTTGATGAAGAAGGGGGCATTCAGTTAGTCAGATACAGCGCAGTGGGCCTTTGATAGGCTCAAGGAGGTTATGAGCAGCTGCCCAGTGCTTGCATTGCCAGATTTTACGTAGCCTTTTGTATTGGAGTGCGATGCATCGGGAGAAGGGATCGGTGCATTTTTAATGCAGGGAGGCCACCCTATAGCCTATGAGAGCCGGAAACTTTTTCCTCATGATTGGTTGTATCCTATATACGACAAGGAGATGCTGGCCATTATGTATGCATTGGCCAAATTCTGGCAGTACTTGGTGGGTAACAGGTTCAGGGTGAGGACTGATCACAACAGCCTCAGGTTCTTTTTGGAGCAGAAACAGCTACAGGAGAGGCAGCAGAAGTGGATCAGCAAGATCCAGGCTTATGACTTTGACATTGAGTATGTCAAGGGGAAGAACAACGTTGTAGCCGATGCAATTTCACGTAGACCAGCCACGTTGTCTTTGATGAGTTTGGATACAGATTGGAGGGTTCGACTCTTGGTGGAGTACTCCAAGGACAGATTTGCCTGTGAGGTTCTGGATGGTCAGGTAATAGATGACAGGTAT
This sequence comes from Pinus albicaulis, assembly GCA_034641835.2. Classification (NCBI taxonomy): domain Eukaryota; kingdom Viridiplantae; phylum Streptophyta; class Pinopsida; order Pinales; family Pinaceae; genus Pinus; species Pinus albicaulis. Next base: position 62,550,242 of record MU968359.1, on the reverse strand, counting down.
AGGGTGATAGATGAGATCATCTACTATAGAGATAGGATCTTCTTGACGGAGGGCTCCCAGCTCAAGAAGAAGATACTTCAGGTGTCCCATGACTCACCATTGTCAGGCCATTTGGGGTTTACCAAAAGCTACCGGGCCATCAGAGAGAGGTTCTCATGGAAGGGCCTCAACGAGGACATGCTCTAGCATATCAGGGAGTGCGAGGTTTGCCAGAGAAACAAGGGAGAGATGAACCATCCTGCAAGTTTGTTGCGGCCTCTTCCCATTCCAGAGGGGAAATGGGAGAGCATTTTGATGGATTTCATCACAGAGTTGCCCATGGTGCAGGGGGAAGGACTGTATATACGTCATCGTTGATCGGCTGACGAAGTATGCACACTTTTTCTCCATATCCGCACACTATTCAACAGCACAGGTGGCAGAGCTGTTCTTCAGAGAGATTTTCAGGTTACATGGTCTTCCCAAGACCATCATCAGTGACAGAGACAGCCGCTTTATGGGCGGATTCTGGCAAGAGCTTTTCCGGCTGGTGGGGACAGAGTTGACACCGAGCACCAGCTACCACCCACAGATAGACGGGCAGATAGAGATAGTTAACAAGTGGCTGGAGGGCTACTTGCATAACTATGTTAGTGGGCAACAAAGGGCATGGATGAAGTGGCTGCATCTGGGGGAGTATTGCTACAACAACACACATCACATGTCCATCGATATGTGTCTGTTTTATGCTTTGTATGGATACCATTCTTTATCTTTTGTTGATGTGATGTTTGGTGTTAGCAAGGCTCCGAGAGCCAAATATTGGATCCAAGAGAGTCAGGACATCCTCCGAGCTCTCAAGGATAACATGGCTACAGCGCAGAACCAGCAAAAGCTGTATGCCGACAGGGGTCGGGTGGAGAGATAGTTTGAGGTAGGAGACTTGGTCTACCTATGTTTGTAACCATATCGACAGTTTTCACTGAAGCAGAAGGGAGCTGAGAAGCTCAAGCCTGATTTTTATGGGCCATACAGGGTGATACGCAGGGTTGGACAGGTTGCTTATGAGTTGGAGCTGCCCCAAGGCAGCGAGATTCATAACATTTTCCATGTATCATGCCTGAAGAAGGCATTGGGGCAGCAGGTGACAGTGACAGATGAACTACCGCCTACGGATGATGAGGGGAATTTGGTGTTGCAGCCAGAGGCCATTATTGATACCAGGGAGAGTCAGCTATGGAGCAAGACAGTCCGGGAATTCTTAGTGAGGTGGAAGAATTTGCCAGATGAGGATGCCACTTGGGAGAGTGAGAAGATATTGCAACATCCATCACTACAGTTGCTTGGGGTCAAGCAACATTTTGCCGGGGGAGACTATAATATTCCCAATTAGCGATAGCTAATTGGAAATATTAATTTTGATTAATTTTTCCTTCTATAGTTAAATTATAAATAAAAGTGAGTTGAGGGGGGACATAACTCACTCTAAAAATAAAGTGCACTCCCTAGTAGACACAACATTGTAACTTAAGTGAGCCAAGGGGGGCCAAGTGACCACATAAGAGAGGGGACCCATGTAGACACATGGAGGGACTGCGTAGGCCAAGTGAGCACATGGAAAAAGGAGGCTACGTTGGAGGAGATGGGCCTTAGGGTTTGAGAGAGGCCAACGCTATATAGAGAGGAGAAGCCTCCTCATTTTGGTTATTCGATGTTTATGATATTAAGCTGGTCATTTTTACTTCTTGAGCACGCTGGTTGTTTAGCTAGTCTACAACACTGTTTAGTGCACCGAGTGTCTCCATTCGGAGATCTCACCCTCAACCCCGGGGGACTTCGAGTGCCTACTCGGGTGAGGTTGTTCCATCAGTGTTTTGCAGGAAGATTGGTGTTTAGCTTTTGTGGAGGAGCAGTGCATTCAGAGACTGCGCAGTCTTGAGAGGGAGGACGCAGTCCATTCTTGGGGAGCTCCAGATTGGGTTTCTTTTAGAGGATTCAAGCCTAGAGATTGAGCAAGGGGCCAGCCCTTGCCCATTAGAGGATTTTGGTAGAGTTTGTGGCCGTATTTTGGTGGTTTCCATTCAGCCTCAACGCAGAGCCTTTGAGGATAACATAGATCCTCAAGGGGGTGATTTTCGGGGGTCAGCCATTTCAAAAATGCTTCCTGGGCTTTTCTGGGTTTGGTGAGCAGAGGCAGATTCCAGGGTTTCAGCTCATTCTAAGGTGGGGAGCAGCCCCAAATCCTCATTTTGTTTCAGCAGTAGCAGCTGCAAGGCAGTTTTCCAGCAGCTTGGATGCAGATCAGAGAACAGCCATTTCCTTGTCATTCTGAGAGCATTTCTTCACTTGCCTTGAGCAAGTCTAGGTGCCATCACTCTGATCACCTATTGTGCTCCCTTATATTTCTCAGTATAATAAAATGGCTTAGCATTCTCTCAATATTTCTGGAGTATTTGTTACATGTTCAAAATATGTTATTGTATGCTTGCACTACTGTTATTTCTCTCTCTTTGAGCATTTCAGTTACTATACCATTTGGTGTGTTTTCTCCATACTCTTAGACAAAGTCTGGAAAGGGCCAGGTAGCCTCTAGATCTCACCCTCTTTTCAGATGTGAAATATCTGGTAAACGCCCTCCTATTCTATCTCTGGTTGGAGTTTGCTTGTGTTTAAGAGATATCCTTGAAACGGGATATTACAAACTTCTTGAGAAATCTGTAGATTCTAAGTGGGTCTCTATATTCCAATTGCCTTGCTACAGTAGATAAGTTATGTCAACAATCTTCCCAGCTTTAATATTTTGATTTTTTTTACTCAGCTAGTTAAATCAACTTTAATATTTTAGTTTTTAAGAGTTGAGTTAGGTACTGTAGTGTCCAAGGTTCATCAAAAGTATGGTACCTATTGTACCATGCTTTTTCAGTTGCCTTTGTGTGCATTTCCAAATTTTCTGCTAAGGAGTCATGGAGGGTGTGAAGTTGTTTCACCAAAAACTATGTTGTCGGCCATGCAATTGTCAGCGCATCTGCCTGCACTACTACACAATTGTTTCTTGAATAGTTGCATGGAGAAAGAAGCTACTCAGTGTACAACTAACTGTGTGACCCCCTTTTTTAGTCATTGCATTTATTGGAAGGGGTGAGATACCCTAATGCTTAAAATGAGATTGAATGGCTTTCATTACGTTTACATCTAAGGGAAAATCTTCTGTGTCAACCGTGTATTGAAATGAGGAAAGCCAGTCTCTTTTCTCCGTCGTCAAAGAGAGATCTGCTTTTGTCAAAAACATGAAGTTTTGTTTTTAGTTCATTTCTAACCCTCGATATCTTTCCGCTTTCCTCTCCCAAAATTAGGTGCCACTGATGGGACCACTGGTTCTATCCCTTCATAATCAATGACAGATAGGTTGTTGAGTGAGCGCTTCCCAATTCATTGATATGTTCTAGATTTGATTCCCCATCCAGCAACCCCCTGCGACAATTGGTGACCTTTGCTCTTGTCATCATGAATCCAGCAACCCCCTGTGGCAATTGATGGCCTTTATTGTTTGAGGCGTAAATTTGTTTGAGTCCCTCGAGTGAATACTTATGCTCTATCGCCCTTGGCAATGGGTTGAAACAACTCGGTTCATGCCAAGCCAATCCCTAACAAAAGTGATAAGCGATTTTCCAATTTATTAACATATAAAATTGCTTTGCTCTATATTTTAACTTTTTTTGAAATGAATATTTATTCAGTTTCTTTGAATTTATTTTGTAAATCGCTATCATCTCTTCATGAAATCTCAACTTTTTTTGTTTAAAGGTATGGCTTAATCGACTTGTTCAATAATCCATTACATTTTTTTCAGGTTTTTACTCTCAGAAATACATATAATTAGTTTGTTTAAGGATGCTTCGGATAGAAATTTGATATATTTGGTTTTAAATTTTGAGAGGCTTATTTTTGTCCGTAATTTACTATAATAATGACATTAAATTGATTGTTCAACTCATTTTTGAGGTTGATACATTCTTACTTAGATTAAGTCTTCACTGTAGAACTTGACATGCAAGCGATTTTCATTTGTCCAAATTCCTAGGGATTTTGCCCATTTGTTTATAATAATTGATCTTTATCAAGGAGCTACACCTTTTAATCACGATGATAGGAGGATTTCCCCTCGTCCCTATGAGAGATGGATATCATGATCTTTTAAAATCATTATTGGGCGGTAGGATTTTTACTTGTGTTTTATAATTATACGCTATAGCTTTATGAGGCAACTTCACCTTGTTCTTTTGTCTTTTTACCGGGTAATACCATCGCCACACGTTGTACTTTTGTATTGCAGAAGAAAATATGATTTTGTTAGTTTATTTGGAGGAGATCTGAAGAGTTGATTTTACAACCTTTAAAGCTCCCACGTCATTTTTATCCTAGTAAGAGTTATTTTTAATTTAGATGGTTTACATGTCTTTTAATAGTGCCCATCCATGACAGAAATCATTACTTCTCGTTTAATGGCGGGGAGTAGGAGAACCCTTCCATTGCAGAAATTTTATGGGGAGGCTTTGACATTTGTTATGGATGTTTTGTTTAGTGGCCTAAGTATTGCAATCATAAAGATGTATATCTATTTTTGACCTTATGCGATTTTTGGTGTATTGGATAACTTTTAGTGAATTGCCAATTCTTTTTTTAGATAGGGATATGAGATAGACATATAACGTGGCACCTTGCAAGTAATTTGTGTCTATTACTATACGAAATTATGGAAGGAAAAGACTTGAGTTGGAGCTTTCATGCATTTCACGTGTTCATTGAGTGCTCCATTCATTACCATACTTGGATAATCCACCTCGCTTACTAGTACAACCTTTGAATGAACCCATGTCTAACAATGATTTGCGTTAATGAATAGGTAAGGGCTCAAAAACCAATTCATTCATATAATCTCAAGAATTCTAACTGAAAATGCCTCAAAAGCAGGCCATCATTTGGAAAAAAGTCCCCTAGAAGTCAGTCGTATCCTTGTTGCAACTTGTTCAGAAGTAAAACAAGATGACCTCATGGTGTCAACTATCAAGGATGAAGACAACGCTCCTTTTAGAGTAGAAAAATGACACTTGAATCGTGATAACCAGTGTGAATATATCAAATCTCATCGTTTCCAGTGCAATTCTGGAGGGTTTATCGGATATATAGAGTTTTTCTATTGCGCATGTGAAGGATGGGAAATTATCAAGTACATAATGTTGGTTGTGTGGCTTTTGGCATTGTTTTCTATGCGCCCCTACGCGGTTACTAGCACGGGGATAAAAACAAAACTTGATTTCCAATACATAGTGTTGGTTGTGTGGCTTTTGGCATTGTTATCTATGCGCCCCTACATGGTTACTAGCACGAGGAGAATAAAACAAAGTGATTTCCGATAGACAGTGTTGGTTGCGTGGCTTTTGGCATTGCTATATATGCACCCCTACGCAGTTACTAGCATGGGGATAATAAAACAAATTGACTTCTGGTACTCTAGAGAGAAGGAAGTTGCGAGAATTGGAAGGCAAGGGAGATTTGGAAGGTCCAAACAAAATAGTTTGTTGTATACTGAGCATTAACCCGAAGCTGGAATGTGGCTAGTGGGAAAGTGACCTTTATCTTCCTCTCCACCCAGCCCATACTCTTGAAGGGAAAGTAACATTCTTGCCCAGTTCAGCTATTAAAGAAAAAGCTTATTGCCAAACTCAAATCTTACTGAAAATAGGCCTCATCACCGCAGTGGGGGATCCATACACCATACTTAATATTGCCCATTATTAGAAGGACCTCCTTCAGGTGGACTCACGTTAAAATAGGCTTTGGTGAAGTAGGCAAGATCCTTTCAGACTAGACTTAGGTTAGGCAATAGGACCCCAAGGCAGTCTTCATTAAGGCACGTTTTTTGTGAAACAGGTAGCGACACTAGACAGAAATTCTTATTAATGATATAACAACAAGCTTACCTCCGACAGGCCCGGCGCACCCCGCCCCATCGTGAAAATTGTCAATTTCTGCACCGAAAGAATGCATGCACTAGCCAAATAGCAAGCAACATGAGGTAAGGATATCAATCATTGAATAATGATAAATGGAAGCTCATACTAATGAATCTTACTTGTTGATTAAATAAAACAGGTGTGTGTTGGTTTAGTTTTTCTTTATCGTCTATTTCAATATTGTCGAATTGTATTCATGCCTTGATAATTGTGTTCATGCCTAGAGTATTAAATTGGCACAATTTTTTTCATGCCCAGAGTATTAAATTGTGCCAATTCAACCATATGTCCTCCATTTAAAATCAAATATATATTATGTAACTTCTATGTAATATTTTTTAAACTTAGAATTTAATATTTTTTATCATGGCATTGTTGAAATTTCCAGAAATAGAAAATATGTATACTCAAATATATTCATATTTTAAAAACTGTGATAATCAATGTGATTTTGATTCCATTTGTTACCCATTTTCACTTAGCCACAATTAATTTTTCCATTTTTGGAGGTGTGAACCATTTTGCAGACTATAGTGATGTTCTAATAAGGGCTTATACATGGGTACAACAAACATTTAAATGATAGTACATACCTAAAAGAAATTTTTGCTTCAGATGTTCTGTGCTCCACATGATTCAAAAGCTTCAAAGTAAGCTGCTACAGGGACTGAAGAATTCGATGTCACTGAGTCCATGTTGGATGCAATAGTATGGGAGCAGCTTAGCGCTTCCTTATCTGAGAATACATCCTCTACGAGAATATATCATCTACGGTAAGCAAAGGTCAAGATAGCAGAAGGCTCTAGCTTGTGGAAAACTAATTAGGAAGCATTCATGACCTTCACAACAAGAAACAATGAGCAATACAAAGAGATAGACCATCACAACCAAGATATCCATAGCCTACAACAACAACAATAAATGAGGCAGTATAAGTCAATCAATGGCAGTAGATGCAGATGGTAAGCAATGCCAGTAGATGAATACAATCAAGCGGTGACAGTACATGCAGATAGTCATAGTTTTGTCTTGACGAGTGGTCAAGCAGTGCTAGTGCATCAGTTTTGTCTTGACGAGTGGTCAAGCGGTGCTAGTGCATCAGTTTTGTCTTGACGAGTGGTCAAGAAATGCCTGTGCATGCAGATATTTGGTTCTACTTCATTATTTTGCCTCATTCGCATTAATGCCTTGACCTAATGCTACCATTATTACTAGTTTCGTCACTAGTTAGAGAAGCCACATCAATGTATAACGATCCATTCATCAATGCCTCCGAGCGCCAAGACTGCTATGAGCGAAATTATAAGAGCATGGATGCAATTGATCAAAAGCTATGAGTGGCTTTGCAAGACAAATATAGAACACGAATACCTAATAAGCATGGAATTAGGTTTGAGCCCTAAGTTTCACCAGCTCCAAAACAGAAAATCCACTTCAGGAGTGTCTTGCTCTTCTACTTTGTTGCTAGGAACAGCTTACATATCTGATTTTACATTTCTCTTAACATAACAAGATGCAAACATTTGGCATATTACAATAATTGTGTGCAGAAGTATGGCATGTCAGCATAATTGGCTGCAAAAGCTTTGGAAACCTAGGAAAGGCAAGACATTTTCCATGTTAATGCTCTTGAAATTTTTTTCATATATCCAGGTTTTTGCAGATGGATATCTTAAAAACAATTTCAACAACAATAACATGGAAAATGTCTTGCCTTCTTGGGGGGTTGGGGTGCTGGGCAATTTTGCCTCTGATAATGTAAAATAATTTCGCTGTGATGAATTGGTACATTATGAGGAAAATTTACTTTATAACTCCAGCTCAGGGATTCACCATATAAAACTTGGTACATTGTGATTAAAAAATTTATCTAAACATAACCAGCTGTATAACTTCTAAGGTAATCCCCACTTGGTAAAATTCAGATTGCATAACATAACAAAGTACTGATTCAGAAAGTTATTGAAATTTAGATGGGCATCTATCCAGGCCAGTTCAAAATGGGATTTGAACCGACATTCAAAAAGCAACAAAATCGGATTCTTGCATACTTGTTCTAGAGGGATTTTTCATTCGGCATGGTAATTGAGCTCTTTGGCAGGAATTGATGGAACGAAATCCAGCGGTGGTTCTGATGGAACTGCTCCATTCTATGCCTAATTCCTGCCACGGCTTTCCGTTATGAATCCACTCGAAAGCAATGCGTCTTCTTCCCGGGATTTTTTTCCTGCATTTGAATCAAGAAATGAGAAATATTGGAACTGGATATAAACAAAATCTACACTTCAGGGCAATCCGACTTGATTATAAATTTGTGATACTCGAATATGCTACCTCTTCGTCCATGGTTTGTGTTTTGTTGTTCATGGCAAATTGGGCCGTCTTGGCTCTAAATTTGGCGGAAGAAGCTCCAACGCAGTCCTGGACCATGGCGGTCGCCAAGGAGAATATGGAGGAAAATTTGACAGCAAGAGCACTCCAGGAATTTACTGCAGTGTGCTCTTTCTCTGTATATCTTCTTCCCGCGTAGTGTTCTCTCTTTTGTATCTTTTGTATATTTTCTTCCCGCTTAGTATTTGTATATTTTTTTCCCGCGCATTGTGTTCTTTCATGTGCGCTGGAATTGAGTGGGTGTACTGAGTTGGAGAGCGTTTTTTAGGAGTTTAGTGTAAAATTTATTTTTCATTGGTACATTGGTACTTGGGTTTAAATATTTATTTTATATTTTTAAATATATAATTTAATTTTTCATTGTAAAAAAATGTATATATAAAAAAGATAAATATTTTTAAATTTATAGTTGTGATGAATTAATAAATTAAGATAATGGTAGGTATCTTGGGTTTAAATATTTAATTGATATTTTTAAATATATAATTTGATATTTTATTGTAAAAAAAATTATATATAAAAAAGACAAATATTTCTAATTTATAATTGTGATGAATTAAAAGGTTAAAATAATAGTAGGTATCTTGGGTTTAAATAGTTAGTTTATATTTTTAAATATATAATTTAATTTTTTATTGTAAAAAAAAATTATATATAAAAAAGATAAGTATTTCTGAATTTATAATTGTGATGAATTAATAAGTTAAAATAATGATAGTTTGAATTGTGATTTAATGTGGGTGTGTATAGGACATTTCAAGATAAAGTAATATTTATTTATAACTCTCTTGGTGTCATAAAGATGACAAATTCTTTCAACCCATAATATTTTAGAAGCTGTCCAATGCTTTATTAGTCTCGACAAAGGGAGGGCCCTAGTAATCAATTTGTATGTTGACAACTATTAGTTTAGTATTTACTTGCAATGTTCAACTTTGAAAAATAAATATTTATTTTTCAATATTATTAGGAAAATTTTCAAACATTTGATTGGATGGTAATTTGGCCTTATTATAGCATTTAGAGAATATAATGTTATGTGGATTCACTCACATATTTTATGCCATAATTTATGTATATGGTTGTAATATAACTATTGTGTTATTTTTAGATATTTTTGTAGTGATTTTTCAATCTTAAGCTTTGAAGTAAGTAAATAACATATTTACCATCATTTACTTCCCATCATTTAAGCAATTCTATGCATAAAAAATGGATAGGAATAAAATGTAACTAAACATATTTACTAAGACTTATCAATACTTGTGTAGGGGTAAAATTGTAAATGTGTAGACTTACTAGTGGTTGCTACCCACCAAAATTTATGCAAGTCCATGTGTTTGAGGGACCGAATGCACTATTTACAATGCCAAGTCCAAAAGAGACTGGTAGTGGTTTGGTGAGGCCAAAATGATCAGCTCACTCATGAGAAAGTAAAAAATATGGACACTTGGTTGGCACACTTTGCAGGGCATGTTCAATGTGACTTTTGTCCTCCAACGCCTCCAGGAACAGCCCTGGACAACCCTGCATCCATCATGTCGTACGACTAGTATGCTATATGATGTTCTTTATGTTTTATATGTGTTTAGGTGCCTCTGGCCCAATCGTTTATGGATAATGTCCCTAGTCACTCTTGTATTTTTTTCATCTGGTGAAAATTTTGGTCAACAAACCTAGTCGGGGTGAGACCACCTGTTCTGTAAGTTGCAATATGTACTTCTTTTTTCCTACGTGAATAGAACATTGACTTACAAAAAAACAAAGGTTCATACAACATTAAAAAAAAAAAAAATTAAGGTTCATACTTATTTACTAAATAGGTCTATAAATATATACTTTAGGCTTATCTATCTAATATTTATGTAATGTGAATATGACGATTTAATACTAGATTTAAATGAGCTCACACTTTTAACATAAATCAATGAAGTTTAAAAATTAAACTAATTTATGGCCAAAGATTACACATAAATATAAATATTAATTTGGCTATCTAAATATTATCTTTACTAAAATTATAATGAAGGCATTAGTGTAAAGTAGATAGATGATACATGTAATTATGTTAATTGTAAATGAATCCATTTGTAGTGTTAAAATTTAGAGACAAACGGGTATTCAGAATTTTAACACTATAAATACAGAGACCCTTTTGTCTCTAAATTTCAACACTGCAAATGGATTCAAAGACCCCTGTAGTGAAATGTAACACTTCGGTATCAAAATTGTAATTTTCTATTTATAGAGTGACATAACTAAAAATTACTCACATAAATGACTAATTCATATACTTTTTGTACTTGTTATTCGGTCATGTTTTTATTCTTGGACTATAATATTCATTTACATTAATCATTATTAATTTTGTCACTTATTATCTAGTCATATATTTTAATCCTAAACTAAATTAGTCATTTAAGTTAGTCACTTTTACTTTAGTCACTTATTATCTAGTCATATATTTTATCCCTAAACTAAATTAGTCATTTAAGTTAGTCGCTTTTAGTTTAGCCACTTATTATCTAGTTGTATATTTTATTCCTAGACTAAATTAGTCATTTAAGTTAGTCGCTTTTAGTTTAGTCACTTATTATCTAGTCGTATATTTTATTCCTAGACTAAATTAGTTATTTAAGTTAGTCATTTTTAGTTCGATCACTTAAAATTGCTCAAATTTAGTAGTAATTCACTTAAAATAATTGTGGTGACTAAATTTTTTAGTCACCTAGTCATTAATTTCATCATTTTTTACTAGTGGAATGAAGTTTCATTTACGAGATCATATGAAAGACCTGACCTAAAACTGTAATATTATTATGCAAAAAGTGAAATAAATAACCTAAATATATGACTTAACATTTACGAGATCTAGTCAAAGACTCGACTCAAATAGGGGAGGATTTGTTTCATTTTTTAATGAGATTGACACAGGAAAAGAACTATGGTCATGGCAACGTGTTTCATTTTTTTAACGAGGTTGACACAGTAAAAGGAACTTTCCTCATACCTGATTAATTTTTTTACGAGGTTGAATCAGTAACAGGAACCATCCTCAGAAACTACTTATTTATAATCTATTAATCTACTCTCTAAAATCTACCTAATGATTCATTTTTTAATGAGGTTGACACAGAAAAAGAACTGTCCTCATACGTGATTCATTTTTTAATGAGGTTGACACAGTAAAAGGAACTTTCCTCTTTGAAGCTTGTTTCATTTTTTTTAACGAGCTTGACAGAAGAAAAGGAGCTATGCTCTTGACTAACTCATTCATTTTTTAATGAGGTTGACACAGTAAAAGAAACTATCCTCACACTCACTGATTCATTTTTTAACGAGGTTGACATAGTAAAAGGAACTATCCTTGGACTCACTGATTCAATTTATAACGAGGTTGACACAGGAAAAGGAAATACCCTCGACCCACTGATTCATTTTTAAACGAGGTTGACACAGTAAAATGAACTATCCTCGGACCACTGATTCATTTTTTAATGAGGTTGAAATAGTAAAAGGAACTATCCTCAGACTCACTGATTCATTTTTTAATGAGGTCGACACAGTAAAAGGAACTCTCCTTAGAATCACTGATTCATTTTTTAACGAGGTTGACACAGTAAAGGGAACTATCCTCGGACTAACTGATTCATTTTTTAACGAGGTTGACACAATAAAAGGAACTATCCTTAGACTAACTGATTCATTTTTTAAGGAGGTTGACACAGTAAAATGAACTTTCCTCGAACTCACTTGATCATGGCTTCCAACTGGAAGAAACACATGTCAATGGACACACATTGATCATGGCTTCCAAGAGGTCTCCATCAGATGGAAGAACAATTCCTTGGAAGGAACACATGTCAAGGGACTCAAAAGGGATAAGAACATCGCGTTCAAATAATCCCATAGATTTTTCCATGTCAATTACTGGATCTAAGTCAAAAGAAGACGAGCTTACAGTGAGAGGCTCACTTACATCGGTAATTGAAAACATGGGACTAGTTGCCACATAATTAACTCGTGGCGGGGTAGATACCGCTTGCATATGAGGAACATTCAGGGATGTCGGATCATTGGTAGTCAAATCAAGACTAGGGAATGAAAGCTGGTCTACAGTCACAATATTTCCATTGTGAGGGAAAGACATCACGCGAAAGAGTGTCGATATGAAAGCATTCATTTCATATAAATAGTCTCGCCCAAGGAGTAAATTGAAATCCAAGGGGCCTTGAACTACCATAAGATCAATACAGACAGTTTTACCTTCCAAAGTAATAGAAAACTTAGGAAGGATCCCTAAAGGTTCACTAATGGTTCTATTAAAATCTTTTAGATTCTGCGAAATAGGCAGAAGTTGAGGGGAACCCAAAGCTTTCCAAGCAGTTGAGGATAAAATACTAACAAAAGCACCTTCATCTACCTGTGTGTGGTGTATGTCCCTACCACCAAACTTCACAATTATCTGGAAAGGGATGGAGGAAGGAAGACAAGGTTTTGTCAGTCTATTCCAATCAAAGGAAAAGAGCTCAATACTTGGAGGGGGTTCCGTAGAAACAGGTGAAATGCCCCCTAGCGTAGAATAATCTGATGTAACAAGAAGTACCTGAGTGGTATGAAGTTCAATCTCTACAGGGAGAATGGGATCGACTGAATGTGAAATCGAATCGACCACTTGATCAAATAATGGTTCCTCAACCTGAGTGATATGAGTTTCACTCTCCAATGGAAGAGTGGGATCGACTGTACTTGAAATAAGATCAATCACTCCATCAGTTGACGGTAGGTTGGGAGAAATTTTACGGTAACCAGTTGGAAATTATTGCTGTGGAACAGGAAGGTTTTCCAACAATTTTGAGGCTTCATCCATGTGAGGGAAAATGTGAGTTTGATGACTCCCTTTGCATAACTTATAAGGAACCCTAACTTTACCCTTTTTCCCAGGAACCTGACTATCACTAGTTGATGGATCAACGGAAATTTGATGAGATTTTTTTTACCATACTTCCAAGACCTTTGGAATACCAAGACAATTGATAAGGAAGTGGTCACCCTTACAAAGCCTGCAAGGGTATTTGGGTTTACGATGCATGTTGGAAGTTTCCTCAACACAACTAACACTTACAACTATGGTTGGTTGGTTGACTTCTTTCTTATCTTGCTTCTTCTTCTTCTTCCCTTTCTTCTTCTTCCTAGCCACCTGGTTACTAGCGTCAAGGATTTTACCAAGTGAATAGCAAGAAATGGAGGAAGAAATATTAGGCGAAGAAGGTAAAGGGTCAACAGAAGGTTGGTGATGTTGAGATGGTGAACTCTGTTGAGGTGAAGCATCCGGTTGAGGTGGAACAATTGGAGTATTCGAGGCCAACGAAGTTGAAAATAATCATATCGGTAAACCTATTGTAAATCCAGGTAATGACAAAGTAGCCATATAAGGAGGACCAACATTTACAAAGCAAGGAAAAGTACTAGGAATCTCGTTAAGAGGGGTTCCTTGGTTGGTAAATTGCGGAACAGTTGCCATTATATTCAACTTCAGTGAATTTTATTAACAATTTAAAATTAAAATTAACACTTCACAATTCACACCTAACAATTAAAATTCACAATTCACACCTATGGTCTCTAAAAGTAAAAACAAACAAATTAACACGCGCTATCAAATCTAGGAGTCAAACCACACACAAATAGTAACTTCTCGTGCTAAAAACACTAGTTGGTGATGAAATCCAACATCGTAGAATTTAATACAGAAAGGGTGGTTGGAACAGTTACCCCGAAAACCTTCTTAATGAAACATACTGGCACAAGTTTCTTCACAAAACCATCTCGAGTGAAGAGAACCCCCCAGAGAGTCCAATTGAGTCTAGTCGACGTCTACTCCAGGTACAGTGAGATCTTTCCTTCACCGTCACCTTAGGAAATAATATTAAGTTTATGGACACTAAGGTTACCAACAGTAACAAATAAAACTGGGGGAACAGTCTACGATCCAATCCCACACGCAAGGGTAGAGTAACAAAGCTCAATCCCCTTGAAGGCTCCTCGCCAAGGTCAATCCGAGGTTTACCGACAAGTGACCCCAGGCTCCTCAACAATGGTTAATCCGAGGTTTACCGTTTCTAATACACGTAAAATATTCTATCTTTCCCAGTGAAATAGAATTGATTGTCTCAAAGGTTCGGACATGATCTCGTGATTAACTCCTTTAAGAGAAGCTTCCCAAATTGTACCAATTACAATTGGATTTATTTCTTACCACAAGATTTATCTACTTGTTTGCTTTTGTTGCTTTGGAAATTTAACTACAACCTATTCCAAAGCACTAATCCTGAGCTAGATTGGTGGAAAGAGCCCTAAAAATGTAAAAATTACTAGATGAATTTTAATTAAGCGATGTTTTATTTAGGTTGTTATTACTCAAAAGGGTAAATGGATATGAAACCAATGGTGTTATGACCTGACCCAAAACTGAATGCAATCGAATATGATAATGTAATATTTTCAATTCGATGAATCCTAACTAAAGTAAGGAGAGAGTTTCCATACACTTCCAACAATGCAAAAATTGATCACTAAGAGAAAATATAACAAATTCTCTAATGCACTAATTTCATCAAGAAAAACTAATGCAAATCAATCCCAAAACAATTTTTATATTTTTGTGTTTTTAAAACAAGCATAAAAACATCTAAATTCAAATGAAAGAAAATTTATCTAAATCTATGATTGATTTTCAGAATGTAAACTATGCAATTGTAATCTATGCACAATTCAATTGAAAAGTATGCAAATGTAATCTATGCACATTTTTCATTCATATTCTGAAAATGAGAATTCTAATTATGCAAATGTGATCTATGCAAGAGAATTCTCAAACACAAGAGGATTCTAATGTGATCTAAGAACCAATCAAGTGCAAGTCAAGAAAATCGGGTGAGAGTTCCAAAGATCAAAAAACACTCAAAGGCGATTAACACTCATACACAATTTAGCCCCCCCCCCGGCGATTGAGGGGGAAATTTTTTTGCAAAAACAAAAGCAAAAAGATGGAAAATTGTGAAAACACTGAGACAAACCTCCAAGTAATGAAAAAAGGAAATCAAATTAATAATTTCTCAAAAAAGAGACTCAAAACACCCAATTAACATAATGGAGATAGATGAGATGAAAAATTGCTGAAAGAAATTCAGAAAGAAGAGATTTTTGACAGAAAAATACAGATCTGGGTAGATGCTAAGAATCCTAAATCAAATCTAAACTAAACTGGAAAAAAAAAATTCTAGATTTTTTCCAAAATTTAACAAGGTCCGCAGGCTTCCAGAAGTAACAGGTGCGGTCCCGCACTGTTTACTTAAGGAAAGTGCGAAACTGCCCGCACTGTGCAAAAGAACAAAGTGCGGTCCCCACAAAAGTTCAAGAAAAACGTAAAAGATTTCAAAATTTTCAAAAACAAAGAAAACCTAAGCTACCCAGGCAGATATCCATCAATCAAAAACCAGGAATTTTTTTTCCTCAAATCAAAATAAAAGAGAACCAAAACAACAAGTTCTTTCCCCAGTGGAGTCGCCAAATTGTTGGCCAGATAAATTGTTCTTTTGGACAAGACCGATCTCCCTAGTGTCAGAAGACAATCTACCAAAAAATTAACAACTAACTTTGTCTTTCTCTAAATATATTTGTTTTACAAATAAATGCTATGAAGGTGTCGAACCTACCTTAGATCCAAATGCTTATTTGCAGTCGTAGTGCTTTCGTTGCATCAAAATCCTTCCGTCGCAACAAGAGATCTTCCATCGCAACAAGATTGCTTTCGTTGCAACAATAATCCTTTCATTGGAACAAGAGTTGTTTCGTCGCAAGAAAGTGTCATCTTTCATCGACCTACAATCACAAACAAGAAAATATTAAATAGCACCTCTATAACAAATAATCATAAAACATACCTATCATAGTGATCAAGGAATCTATGAAATAAACAATCAGACGAAAATTTATTAAAATAAACAATCGAACAACAATTTATTGAGAAAAACAGAACTTGATTTTATTAATCTTAAAATATACAGAAGAAACTTACAACCTTAGCCTTGATGTTAGCAAGGCCTTCCAGGGGTCCGAAGCTGGAGTCTCCTCTACTTTGATAAGTCTTGCACTCTTCCTCCAGGAGCACAAAGAGGTATGTCATATTTCCTCTCAAAAGCTCAGCAGAAAGAAGTCTGAATCTCAACAAAACTTCAACTCAATCACCCATAAAGCTTGAACTCCAATTCTCAATCTCCAAAATCTCAATCTCCGAAATCTAACCATTTGAGGCTACCCAATGCCTCCTTTTATAGAGCAAATGAGGAGGTTAGGATTCCACCTTTGTAGGGATAGAATCCTCCTTCAAAGGAATAGATTCCTCACATCAAGGGATTAGCTCCTTAAGGTGAGGGATACATGCACCTTATCAAAGTGTACTCATCCCCAAAAAATCTCATCTAGAACCTTCTAGAATTGACCTCAAACCAACTTTTTAACTTTACTTTCTAGCCTTTTTGAGTTTGGAGGGGGTATGCAGGCATTCCAAAGGAAAAATATGTTCTAGAATGCAGGTAAGCCATGCATTACCTGTGTACCCAAGCCATGAACGCAGGCAGGCTTCATGTTACATGCATACCCATTCTTTCAGAGGTTTTTAGGGCTTTTCTTATTGTTTCAGGGCTTGACATTAGGAGTAAAGGTTGTAATACTTGCAAAGGAGGTATGTATGAGTGTTAATGAGCTCATACAGTTAGTAGAATGTCAAGGTGACAATTTTTAGTGTAACAGACACCATCAAAATCTATCAGCTCATAGTCCCCTTTTGCCAACTTTCGCTTAACAATGAAAGGACCATGCTACATGGGCACGAATTTTCTAGCTCTTAGCTTATCGTTGGCTTGATCGTACACTAAGACTAGGTCTCCTTCTGAAAAATTACGAGGGGTAACACTTCTATCATACTAAGATTTTATTCGTTTGACATGAGCCTCGTTTTCTATTACAACATTTCGTCGATTCTCATCTAGCTGAGCTAAGTACAAAAAACGTTTCTCCTCTTCAGACGTAGCTGGGAGTAACTCTATGGCTAATTTCAATGACGAAATTTCGCATTCAATCGGCAACACAAATTCCAAACCGTAAACCAGTTGAAAGGGAGTGAAACCAGTTGATGTTTTTACCGAGGTCCGATATGCCCAAAACGTTGAAAATAGCATGGAATGCCAATTCGACTTATGAATACCAATAATTCGTCTGATCATAGTGACTAAAACTTTATTGATAGCTTCAATACCATTAGCCTGCAGATAATATGGAGTGGAACTATCGTGGCGCAGGCCAAGTTGATATGTCAGTTCAGTCATCATGATATTTCAAAAATGACTTCCATGATCTGTAATAATGGATTGAGGAACACCGAATCTAGCAATTATGTGATTCAATACGGAAGTTGTAGTAGTCTTGCCATCTACCGAAAATGTAGGCATCACCTTGACCCACTTAGTAAAATAATCTACCACTAAGATAATATACGCATGCCCCCTGGCCGAGTGAGGGTTACATGTAATAAAATCGATACCCCATTTTGCAAAAGGACTGACAACAATTATAGGGTGAAGAGGAGCGGGCGGCGCACACATTTTGTGATCAAAGAGTTGGCAATTGTGGCATTTCCATACTGCATATATGCAATCTTTGAATAACGATGGACAAAAATAACCAAAGTGCATATATCTTTTGGGTTGTGGCATACCCAGACATATGAACGGCACATGCTCCAGAATGGTAGTCATATAAAACCTTCTCAGCTTCTTCATGAGTAAGACAGCGCCGAAAAAGAAAATCTGCTCCACAACAATAGAGTGTATCACCAATAATGTTGTATTGTTGGGATTGGAAATGTATTTTCTGTCACTGAGATCATGAAATTTCAGGCCAAAAAGATTGGGTTTGGAGATAAACGATAATATCCCCATACCATGGATCAAGAGTACTGATAAGAAACAAGGATTCGTCTGCAATGGGCTGCTCAACCACAGTTTTGATATCAGTAGAGGGGAAATCACACATCAGTTTGGCAAAAACCAAAGATTTCTTTGCCTTGGATTTTTCAAATTCCAAGTCAAATTCCTACAGGATAACTATCCATTTGGAATAATTTCCCCCTAGAAATTTTTTGGTTAAAATGTACATCATAGGGTTACAGCTAGAAATTACTGTGGTTTTGCGTAATAAGATGTAGTGTCTAAATCTTTGGACAACTTGAACAGCTGCCAAGGCCAATTTATCCACATGTCTATATTTGATCTCAGTGGGATGTAGATTTCGACTAAGATATTAAATCACATGTTCATTGTTGAATTTGTCTTCCTGAACTAAAACCATCCCAATGGTGGAATGAGAGGTGGTGAGGTACAAAACGTAGTCTTGGTTGTAATTGGGAGGACGCAATAATGGTGCATGGGTCAACGTGTGTTTAAGTGCATCAAAATATCGATTAGCGATCTCATCCAAAAATAATGTAACATCTTGTTTTAACAACTGGGTAAAACCCTTCGTTAGCTCGGCGTAGTTAGGAATGAACCGACGTAAAAGGTTTTCTTTCCCCTGCAAACTTTGGAGTTGGCGCAAAGTCGAAGGCGGAGGTAGATTAACAATAGCTTCGACCTTCGACGGATCAACGCAAATGCCTGATTTCAAAACAACAAATCCCAGTAAGAAACCCTATTCTACACAGAAAACACATTTGTGTGGATTCAGCCTTATCCGATAATGCCTACACCTCATAAATATTGCTTGTAAATTAGTGAGATGGTCAGCCCTACGTGATGAATGAGCAGGTAAATGATCGAGATAAGGCTGCACAATGTGCTTAATGTCATGAAATGCGTAAGACATAGCCCTTTGAAAAGTTTCTCCAGCGTTATTCAATCCAAAGGGTAGTTTGCAATAAGAAAATGTCCCCCATGGACAAATGAAAGTTTTTTCTTGGCTGATCAGCAGGGAGTATGTCTATTTTATTGTAATTGGAAAAACCATCCATAAAGGAAAACATTTCACTGCTGGCACAATCATCAATTATTTTCTCAATATAGGGGGTTGGATAATTGTCTTTAGGACAAGCTTGATTAATATCCCTATAGTCGATACATACTCGTATTGTTCCTTGTTGTTTGGTAACAGAAACAATATTTAATACCCAATCAGTTAAAGGAATTGAATAAATGAAACCTGCACGAAGTAATTTTCCAACTTTGGCTTTGATAGCAACATCTTTTCTAGGATGTATTTGACATAAACGTTGATGGACAGGTTTGGCATCCGGGTAATTCTTGATTTCATGTACGACAATTGGCGGATCTATTCCTAGAATTTCTTCATATGACCAGGCAAACACATCACAGAATTCTTGAAATAGTGCTTTATAAGTTTGAATTTCATCTTCCGTACAACAAGCACCTATATGAATGTTTTCAATTATTCCCGGCTTTACTGAAATGTCAATTGCAATTGTTCGAGAGATATTTTCCAAATTTAACTCAGAATCATGATTTTTCAATGGATTCTGTGGTTATTTGACATATTCAGTGGTAAAAATAGAAGCGAAATCATCTTGAAAATGATCCATCTCAGGTAAAAACGAAGATCAGTGATGTACATCTTCCCATGGTAAATCGTCAACAGACAAAAGTTCATGAATCTGCTCATCAATATGAACAAGATCAGGAAATATCATTGTGGCTGAACTAGATATAGAAAGTTATTCCTCATGGATCCCATTCATTGGATCAGTTTTGGTTGAAGAAGCGTCAGAAAGTGACTGTACAGCCTGATTTTCAATTTCAAATGGACTCAAAGGCATCATGCCATGAAATGAATCTAACTCGGAGTCGGAAGGTACGATCCAAGGATCATCAAACATAATAGTATCTCACGAAATCATATGAATAGTTGCAATAGAAGGCAATACGTTAGGAGGAGGAAAGGAAAAAGTTCCTAGCAAACCAGAATCTTTAATCAAACCTACTCCAACATCCTTGTAAGGGATAGTTGTTTTACCAACGTGCTGGATTGTTCCTGTAGAGGCTAGATCGAAATAAAAATAACTTAAATGATCTATTGTAATGATCCTTCCTTGATGTGGAAATTTTATGAGCCAAAAGACTGAAGAAAAAATAGCAGTCATAGCATAATACCAACTACGACCCAGGAGAAGGTTGTAATCTAGAGGGGCATCAACCACTTCCACATCTAGATTTACAATTTTACCTTCGACCCCTATGGGTAAATCCTACAAAATACCAAAAGGGTGGAAACCTCGGCCATCAAAAGCCTTTAGAATTGTCGAAGACTGATTGAATGTAGGAGAACCAAGTGATTTCCAACACTAGATCGACATAATACACGTTGAAGCTCCCTCATCAATCACAGTTTGAAAGATCGGCCTGTTCTTGACTAATACTGGAATTTGGAAATCCATTTGGTGAGGTAGGCGAGGTGTAATATTCACTAAATCGAATATTATAAGGTTTGAATCTTGAATATCGACAGCTCCTATGGTAGAAAAAATTAATTTACGCTGTGTTGCACATGATTGCAAAACTTCCAAAGCCGACATTGCTAAAGGGGAAATAGCTAAGTCCTCAACAATGTTGTAATTCTCAGCAGCTATCGCATGTGGATTGAAAGCTGATTTACAAAGAACACCTTTAGCAGGTTGTTTTATTATTAAGTCTGGATTTGGTTTCTCGATCTGTAGCGGACCAGAAACAGGAGGATTTGTAGTTGATGTATTTGCATTAAAAATATTTTTCTTCTTTACCATCAACAGGATTCTTACTACCATAATCTTGCAATCGTGTCGCAATCCTGACATGAGACATCATCAGAATAGGTTCTTCTGAGGCATTCGAGGTAGAACCAATCATCTTACTATCTTGAATGGGAAAAGGATCCTTCAATACATCAGGTTGTTGTGAACCTTTAACGATTTTCGCAACCTCTGCTCGATGTGGGAATTCTTTAGTAAAATGATCCTCGTCACAAATGTAACAAGGATAGCAAGGCTTGCATTTTTCATCATTGGATCATTATTATTAGTTTTCTCTTTTGAATTATTTTTATTTTTATTCTTCCCTTTCTTTTTACGGCTAGATTCAGATTTGGCCGTAGATGTCTCTACGACATGAATGTCGGCAGAAATTTCGGGGGAAGACTCTCCTTTTGGGGAGTTAGGTAAAGTTATAATAGGAGAAGAATTCTTTGAAGATTTCTTCTTGCTTTTAGTATTGACTGTACCAATCATACCATCAACGGCATGAGACCCTGAAGGAGCTACAGTTATTTGACCTTGTTTTGGAAGATCGGGGATTTTTTCATGTAAAGTTCCTGACTGCGTATAGACGAGGTCAAGGTACTGAGCTTGAGAAATCACTTGCTCCTCAGCAACAACTCTGGCCTTAGCTACATGTTCAGTGATTTTGGGTAACAATGATTTAACAAACCATTCTGCCAAAATTTGATCGAGAATGTAAACTTTCACCAAACGCCTTCTATGTCGCCATTCATGAATATGATCAAAGATATATTTGGACATGGATTGCTTTAGTGAAGTTAATATTTTTGTGCCATTGTCGTATCTGAGAGGAAACTAAAAATGAGTCAAGAAGGAAATTGCTAACTGACTGAAATCATTAAAAGAGCCTCGTGGTAACTCAATGTACCATTTGGCGGCAAGACCAATAAGAGTTCTTTGGAAAAGACGTAAGCGATTTGAATCATAAATTATTGAATTAGACGCACACCAGAGGTGATAAGTCATAACATGATTTTATGGATCCTCTCTTGACTTACCCTCAAATTTTGGTATATCAATGGGCAACTTATGCGGCATTGGTGGCCAGTACGGATAATAGGAAATTGGATCATTCGTAAGGCGCGTCAAATCAGGTAAGTCCAAAGTTGCAATAAATGGTAACTGATGGTTAGGGTCACGAAAACCTTAAGTAGCCAAAGCAGTTCCAGGAGGGGGATACCCAGGATAACTAGGAATTGGATTTGCATTAGGAATTGTGTAACCTCCCGGGTAACCAGGATTAACCAGACCAAACTGGGGTTGTTGAGGCTGTTGATAAGTTTAGCCAGGGTACAGTTGATACTAATAAGTTGGGTTTTGTGAACTAGGACCGAATTGAGGCTATCCATGGTACGGTTGATACGTGAATTTTGGTTGACTTGTGACAATCATACTTGTACCAGCTTGTCCCGCAGGCATTTGAACCGAAGTTTGAACTGAAGGTCCTAACTGGGGTACAAAGACTTGAGGGATTTGCACGGATGCAAGGATAGAAGAACCCAGAGCTACAGATACTCCATAAATAGGTGTTATAGGTTGAACAGACATTGGAGTATTTGAATCAGTTTGAGGCGGAGTCTGAGGTGTACTAGGCCCAAACTGCTGAACAAAACTAGGTGCAGGAGTTTGAATAGTAGGCTGGACAGGTTGCTGGGTTGGACCTGTTAGTGTTGGTATCTTCATCCCTCCGTCAGTGATCAAATTTATCTTGTTGCATTTCATATTAGGTGTCTCACTCATTACCTTCATTCCATTAGGAACATGGACCATCTGACGGTAGTGGTGTTTTATATATTTTCCCTCATGTCCTTTACCTGCTGGCCCATTTCCTTTCATCAAGATCATCTGCACTCACAGTTTGTCTTTAAATTTGTAAGAGTCATTTTTTTAGGTTTTCAGTCCCATTAGGTCTATGGTTTCATAAATAAGGTCTTCAAAATGTCCAAAAATGGTTAGCAAGTGCATGAGGAGTTTGAATAAAGTTCCAGTACTAAAAATTTCATCATCATATGCCTAGAAATGTATTTTTCCTCAAAACTCTGTTTTGAAGAAAAATAGAGTATTTTATCTTTTTATGTATAAATGTAATGTAATTTCAAGTTATCTCATTTGTAAATAGTTTCAAATGGAAACCCTGGTCACTTTTTCAAGCTCCAGCAAATCCATCCCTTGCAAGGCAAACAAAAAGAAAATCATTCAGTTAATCAGAGGCAAAATGAAGCAAACTGCCTAAAACAGAGTTTAAAAAAAAAGTGTCAAAGGTAAACATTACAAAAGTGGGTTTTTTGGAGTGGAAAATTAAAACCTTTGGTATATAAGTCCTTTTCCATGTTCAAAGGGCTCATTTGCATCCAAAAGAGCAAGAGAAATTGGGAGCAATCTCGTGGTCACAAAATCACAGCATAGTCGTGCAAGTCTGTGGGCGCGACGCATTGGCTGAGTGGCGCGGTGCATAGAGCTAACGCGACGCATTGGGACGGCCTCCACAGTGCAGGAAATACACTGGCACGACGCACATAACTGACGCAGCATGTTGGGTTTGTGGTGCGGCGTGTAGAGTTTCCAGCTGTTTTTATCCACGATTTCATTCAAAACTCAAATTTGCTCAGCTGCCTCCAATCCAAATTAAGTCAAGCAATCCCTCTAATGCAATAAACGTGTCTTATTATTTTTATGAGGATTTAATTGAAAAAATTTCAAACCCTACTTCCTTGCTCAAGACATCATAGCCTAGGGTTAGTAAACTGGTTTTTGTGGTCTTCACTCCCTTATCTTTTATTCCTTCTAAACTGTTTTCTAGTTTCATCAACGCTTTTCCCTATTCCTCATATCCCTAAATTCATCTACCCCTATCCCATATTCCCATTATCCCAAACCCCAATTGCTATCCCAAAAGCTTAGAGACTGTCCCTAAAACCGTTCAATTCCCCAAATTCCAATTGGAAATATTCCCAACATTCCCCTTACACTCTCCCTCCATAGTCCCTCACACATTTTCATACATTTGGCAGCAAAAAACAAGGACACCTAAACTCTTCATAATCATCTAATACAACACAGAATTTGGCAAACCTGGAGACAGATTCCTCTTATGACCGAGACAATGACTCTACAACTGAATTGCATGCACCAAGGAGACCTCACAAGAGTGGTAAACATGTAATGGAAGAACCTACTTCACTTGCTGAGCTGCAGGCCTGCCCTCTTGCTATTACATGTTTTCAACAACAGCCTTTTTATCAGTTTTGTGAGATGGTTGCTAGAGTCCAGTACCATCATGAGTTGGCCAGATTGTTTGTGCTTCATTTACATAATGGCCAAGTCACTCTTGCAAGTGTGACATTCACCTTGACACCTGAATCTATCTCTTTAGCAACCGGTATTCCAAATGTTGGAGAGCAATGGAATAAAAGGTAGCAAGTTGACATGGAACACTATGAGCCATACATCAAGCCTAGTTTTTTGAGACAACTTAGCAAAGTTTTTCCCTTTCGGTACCTGAAATATTCATACGCTCCTTTGATGAAGCTCATAATCAAATATTTCAGCTGTGAGGGTCGATTTTCTCGTCTATATGCCTATCACATTAGATTGTTGATGCACTTTACCAGGGTGAGAATGATGCACCTCCCCTACTTCATGTGCTGAAATATTGAGAAGATGACCACCCTAGTGAAAAACAAAACTCCTGAGCAGTAGTATAACAATATCTATCATTTTACACTCATCAAAATTGTGGTTATGCATCAGCTTGGTTCGCAGGACATTTCATGGGAGGATTTCATTTCTCATGAGTTCTTCACAGCTGCTTAGGTGGCTTCAAAAAATTTTCATGAGACAGGTGAACCTTCACATCTGTAGGAGGGTCATGAGAGATAGACCGCTAGTGTGCCGGTGTTTGTCACTTATCATAAGGGCGCTCTAAGAAGGTTATTTGCAGCAGCCAAGCGAGTAGTATCTCCACCCGGGGTGGAAGGGGTCTCGCTTCCTTCATCAACAGTGTAGGTAAAGGACAAAGGAAAGAGGCCAATACATGATGAGGGGCCTTCAAGAGGGCAGGAGACAGATTTCATCCTCATTTAGGATGATGACACCGATTTGGGCTCACCAAGCTCAAAGCTTAGAGAGATCATTCGGGAGAAACAGACGTAGATGAATACTTTGTCCCTCAGCCTACGAAGAGAAAAGTGGATAATTAAATACCTTGAGCAAAGAAACAAGCAACGAGAGGATCACCAAACCATCATGGAGCTGCAAAACATACGAGAGAATCGACAAGCCGCTAAAAAGAGCAAAACCGAGATGACATCACATGAGCAAGAAATTGAAGTTGATCGTGAAACTTGGTTTGAAAGGGTAAATATGCATTTGGAGAAGCTGTTGGAGAAATAAAACAAAGAAAATAACATGTTGAGGCACATGGACAGTCATTATTTAGCGAGAAACCATGTTTGCAAAGCAAGGATCAAGATCTTGAAGGCTAAGTTGAAGAAGGCCTCAAAGCATCGGAAAAGGCATGATAGAATTCAGATCTTAGCCGAGGCTTCCTTGGACCAGCATAGCACATAATGGAGGACACTCAGCCCAAATTTCAAAAAATTTGGGACAATTTTTGCAAATTTTTAATTTTTGGCCTAAAAACAGAATTTTCTGCTCTATGCGTCGTGCCACTTGGCACGCGCTTTTGATGGGGGACTCCTTTTGATGCAAACTCTACATTTTTGGATTTTTCATGGAAAAATATGCATGCCTACCTATGGCCAAGATATTTTGACAGGTTTTTGGCTTCCAAAAGGGTCAAAAGCACCCCAAAAATGACCTTTCTGCCCCTTTTTTGACACACAGGAAGCAGTCTTGGGAGAACTCAGTTTTGGAGGGGAAAATGGAAGCCAAATTCAGAAATTCCACTTGTGTTGGAAATTAGATAGGTAGATATTTCGAAAAATCCCACATGGAGAAAATTTGGACACCGGGAAGGCCTCCAAAATCAGCTACAAACTGATGTGGCACATAGGGAAAACTGGCGCGGTGCATTAGAGGTTTTTGCTCATTTTTTACCTAGAAACTCTGTTTTTCGCCTAGTTTTTGACATTTTGACTTTATTACTTCCAAATGTCAAAATCATGATGTAATTTGATGTAATTTTATGGATCTTGATGTAATTTTGTTAAATTTTTACTCATGGAGGTAGATTCATCCATCAAAAGGTGATTTGCAACTGAATGAATCAGTTTCCTAGTTTATAGAGGCAAGCTGTTCCACTGCCTATTTTCTAGTTCTCAGTTTAGATTTTGTTGGAACAGCCCCTAAAATTGTGAGATCGACCCCTAGAGGCTAGGGATGATTTATTTTTTGTCTATATCTTGTGGTTTTTTATTCATTAGCATGGTTGGACTTTTGGGAATGCTTTGAGCATCATTGTACATTCATTTCTGCATTTTTGGCAAAGGAATAGACCAAGGTTTGCAGCACTCTATGGGATTCATGTGGCATTTTTTTTTGATAATTTGTTTCTCTCTATAAATGTAAGTCTCCTGGTGTTTTGTGTATACCATTATCTCTCTTATTTCTTCTTAAATTAAGCAAACAAGGATAAAGGTAGAATTCATTAAAATTTGCAGTCCTCTGCCTAGGGTTTGTTTAATTTTGTATGTTTTCAGCTATTGGGAGAGGATCCCTAAAATTTCTTGCCCTTTTCAACTCCTTCACCTCTCTCAACTCTCCATTTATATCAAATTGGAAGTGTCAAATCAATTGCTTCCTTGCCCCATTCAGATCTCTGCAAAACTAAGTCTCATTCCCCAAACCCAAATTTTCCTTTCCTCTTGAGCCAAAAAAATATTCATTAAATTCAAATCAAAACTCTTCTTCATATATACCTAGCCTAAAATTAGTTTTCATTTAAGTCATCTCAAGCCTCATTGATAATTTTTTGCTAAGATTGACAAGGAGAGAGTCCTCTCCCGATCTGGTAGGGCTAGCTACCAGGTTAAGCGTGGTTTGATGTTACCCTAGATTCTGCCTTTCTCAGCCTGAGGTAGATTTAGGCCATAATATAGTGGCGACCATACTGGGGAAGATTTTTTGTTTGTTAGTTTTATTCATTTTATAAACTACAGACGAAGCCTGAATTTAGCTAGGTAGCCTTCGAAACGCTCTTGATTTTCATTAGCAAAATTAGATGAATGTTGCTTCAGTCAATCTCCGGTTTAGTCTTATAAATGTAACAACTGACTTGCAAATTTCCCCAGTACATCAGAAAATTCTAGAATTTTGGGTGATGAGTTTAGAATCTGATAGGCTGAAAAAGTTGATTTTGTCCATTTGATTTTTGGGAATAATTCAACACACTGGCTTCCAGACGACACACCAGGGAAAATCCGGATCCTGATCCACCTCCTGTGTATGAAAATCCAAATCTTATTCCGAGAATCCTTTGTGGAGAAAGTCCTGTGATTCCTGTGTTCAAATCTCATTCATGTCCTATTGTTTTTGAGTATCTTGAAGATCTTGAGTTTGACGAACAATTTGAGTTGTCATTGTTTGAGAATAAGTCTGAAAGTGATGTTAGTTTTACTGTCCTAAATCCAGAGTTTTTCAAAGATCTTGAAATTGAAAAGGCCAATAGATCAATTTACAGTTATATCTTGAATCTTTAGAATTCCATTGTGGCAACAAACATTCCCGAATTTATAGAGTCTGCATCTACAACTCTTGGGTCATCCGCAATTGCATCTAGTTCAGAAATCCCTACTGAGCCTCCTTTCATTCCCACCATTCCCATGCAACCTTCTATCTCTGATCAAAAATCTGTAGTGGTATCACGTCCATCCACACCACATACACCTTATACATCAACTGCTCCAACTCCTCCTATATCCCCAAGACGGGCTGTAAATCCTCCTAGAGAAATGGCTGCCCGATTTGCACCCCTTGTGTTGCCTCAAAATTTGGATAACATGCCCGCTAATTATCAAAGAAAAATTCCATTATTTGATGGCACGCCTCAAAGTGTTATGGCTCAAAAACATGTGGATAGGATGACAGATTTCTTTGACCTTCACGAGATTGATGCGGAGAATGTGACCATGAGACTGTTTTTACAAACTTTTGGAGGTGAAGTAAGGAAGTGGTTCAGAGCTTTGCCGACTGGTAGTATTAATACATTGGCTAATATTCAAAGACAATTCTTGGATCTATGGGAAGTGAAGAAAAATCCTCTTCAAATCCTTTCTGAATATGAGAATATCAAGCGGAGCATTGGTGAGTCTGTTCAAGATTATTGTGTTAGATTCAATTCTATTTACAATGCAATTCCTGCTGATATAAAGCCACCTATGGGGTTGGTTTTGATTAAGTTTTCGGATGGCTTCGATCCTGATATGGTCTATCAACTAAGAGAGAGGGATCCAACCACTTTGGAAGACATGTAGAAAATTTCAATCAACGTTGAAGCAAATTCGCTTGCCAAGAGAGCTAGAATGAGAGCTGAAAAGAAGGTAACAGTAAAGGAAGAGGTTTCCACTTCAGATCAAGTGCTCCGTAAGATGGAACAGATGTTTGACGGATTGACGATTGACAAGTCTGAACTGCAAGTCAGAAATCCTAATTTCCATTACCAGCAGCAACCGCAATTTAGAATCAAGCAAAGAGAGCAACGAGTATAAGACCAAGCAGTACAGCAGCAAGTGAAGACACATTTACAATAGAATTTTGTACATGGTCCGGAATCAAATGACGAGGAGAATGTAATTGGAGAAGAGAATCATTTCTTTACACTTGATGATATGCCAATTTTTATTACTGAATACAAGGAGTATTTTGAGAACTCAACTGTACAAAGGGACGAGAATTTCATCTTGGCGAATGAGACAATTCTTGAAGAAGAGTCTAATGAATATCAGAGGGGGTACATGAATTCTTTGACATCCCAGCACTGACAATATTCACTCAGAAGTAGAGAGGTGCCCATTAATCCAATTCAAAAAAGAAAGGAAGAGACAACACCAGAGAATGATCCACTCGTTGTGCAGAAAAAGGGGAAAGAAACAGCTGATCCCACCACTAGCAAACCACTATCAGAAAATGAAAGATCCAATCAGCCAAATATATCAAAGGAGAAAACTGAAAAGAAGGATGTCCCAACTAAAGAGGTAGAGAAAAATTCAGTTTTTAACTTAGAAAGGGAAATTGCTAAGTTAAAAGTATCCATTCCTTTGACTGAATTGATGAAGAATAGCAGCTATAAGGGTCAGGTGTCTAAGATTTTGAGTTTAGATCCATTATCTTATATGGTAAATGTGGAGGATGATCGACCTGAGTTGATTTTTGGTCCAAAATTGGATGGTCAGTCTCAAGATAGTGATGTACCTCCTTTTTACATCAGCCTTAGGTTGCACGACTATGTGTTACACAATGCTATGTTTGATTCCGGAGCCTCTCATAATATCATGCCTAAGGAAATCATGGAGAAATTGGGATTGGATATCACCAGAAAGTATCATGACCTTTATTCTTTCGATTCTGGTAGAGTAAGATGCATTGGGCTTATCAAAGATTTGGTGGTCAATTTAGATCAGATTCCGACTAAAAAATTTTTGATGGATGTGATTTTGGCGGATATTCCTCCTAGATTTGGCATGCTTCTTTCCAGATCTTAGGGAGTGAAAATTAAAGGGACATTGCAGCTTGATTTATTCTATGCTACTATTCCCATGTTTGATCAGATGAGGAAATTATACCGAGAGAAAAATATGAAGTATATGATCACTAGAAAGGAGGAACTGGTAAATCATCCAATCAACTATGTACATACTGATTTAGAATCATTTGTTTTATACTCATATAGATTTAACGATGTAAATAGCCAAGTAATTGAAGTAGAAGACATTCCAGAAATCACTGAAAAAGTTTAGACAGGTCTTGAAGAAAGAAAAACAAAGATAGAATAGTACCGCTGAGCAAGCAGCTCCCTGACAACAGCAAAATATTGATGGACAGCAAGGAGAAGTAAAAGAGCAAACAGAATTTCAGAATTTGGAAGAGGAAGAAGCTGGTTTGTGGACCATGGATTTTGATGGCGTGGTAGGAAGGGGAGGTGCTGGAATTGGCATTTGGATATGCAACCTTGTTTTCTCCCCAAACAAAGTTCCAAGTAATGTAAGGCTCTGTTCTTATAAATTGGCTTTTGATAGTTCAAATAATGAGGCTGAATATGAAGCTTTAATTTCTGGTTTGAAATTCTTAGAAAGTTAAATGCCAAAAGGATTGCAGTGTATGGCGACTCTGAGTTAGTTATCAAGCAAGTGAAAGGTGAATACCAAGCTAAGCATCCTCGAATGCGGGCCTATTGCAATGTAGTACTAGATATCTTGAGATTGTTTTCAGATTATACTTTGACATGTGTCCCTCGTATTCAGAATGGCATTGCAGATGCACTTGCAACAACAGTAAGTAATTTGAAAATTCTGATGAATTCAAACAAAAATTTTGAAATTCATGTGAAGTATCATCCGATTGTCCCTGATAATCAAAGGTATTGGCAAGTGTTTCAAGATGATAAAGAAATTGATGAATTTTTACAAAATGAAGGTAAATTCAAAGACACTTCTATTGATGGGGAGCATGATGATGGCGAGGCGAATGTAGAATTCAATCATATGGAAGTTTTGCAGCTCAAGGACAATGTCATTCCTAAAGGTTTAATACCTTTAGAGGAACTTTTCGACCAAGATGATGTAGCTCGGAAACCGAGCTTGCTGCCAATCGAGAAAGGAGTTGAGGATGTGAACATTGGATCAACAGAAAATCCTAAAATGGTGAAATTTTCCAAGGCATTTCCCCCACAGGTAAAAGCAAAGTATATCAATTTATTATCTTCCATTGCTGATGTATTTTCTTAGGACTATTCAAATTTGAAGACATATGACACAAGCATAATTTAGCATACCATCCTGATCAAGCCAAATCAAAAGCCCTTTCAATAGAAGTTGAGAAGAATAAATCTAAAGCTACTGCCCTCAATAGAGAAGGAAGTGAATCAGTTATACAAAGCTGGTATCATTGTCCCCATAATATTTTCAGATTAGATTTCTAATTTGGTGCCCATGTGCAAGAAAACAGGTGAGATCTGTTTATGTATTGATTTTAGGAATTTGAATAAAGTATCTTTGAAAGAAAACTATCCATTGCCCAAAATGGATCACATACCTCAGCGAGTAGTTGGAGCATCCCGCATGTCACTACTCGATGGTTATTTCAGTTATAACCAAATTCTGGTCCATGAGGATGATAGAGGTAAAACAACGTTCACCACTCCGTGGGGAACTTTTCATTATGCTAAAATGCCTTTCGGATTGAAGAATGCTGGTGTGACCTTTCAACAAGCAATGGATATGGCATTTGAAAATGAAAAATACGTCTTTCTAGTTATTTATCTTAATGACTTGACAGTTTTTTCTAATTCAGATGAAGAGCACCTTTATCATTTGAAGATTGTATTTCAACGGTGTAGAAAATATGGTGTATCTCTCCATCCAAAGAAGAGTCGGTTTGCCATGGATGAAGGCAAGCTTCTTGGTCATATTATATCAAAGGATGGCATCCGCATTTATCCAGCTTGAGTAGAAGCCATTCAGCAAATTGATCTTCCTTGAAACAAAAAGGAGATCCAATCATTCAATGGTAAGATGAATTTCTTGCATCGCTTTGTACCCAATCTTGCAGAACATTTAAGGGAAATCACAAACATGATCAAGAAAGAGAGTGTAGTGAAGTGGACTGAGGAAGAAATAAAGTCTTTAAATTTAGTGAAATTTGCCCTTTCTTCAGCTCTGGTTTTGATTAGCCCAGACTATACTGAGGATTTTATTTTGTTTTCATTTGCCTCGGATCATACTATGGCAGCAGTCTTGATGCAGAAAAGAGATCAGCTTGAGAAACCAATAGCATTTTTCAGTAGAACCATAAGAGTTGCAACTTTAAAGTATAATATTATTGAAAAGATATCTCTTGCCTTAGTAAAAGCATTGAAATATTTTTGATTCTATATTCTACATTCTCAAATCCTTTCTTATGTTCCTAATGCTGCTGTTAAAGACGTCTTAGTGCAAACAGATCTAGAAGGGGCAAATGGATTGATGCCTTGTTGGAATATGATGTGGAGATAAGACCTACAAAGCTCATCAAAGGACAGGGGCTGGCCAAGATAATGGCTGAGTCAAATTTGCATGCCTTGGACATTAATCTCATTGCTGCTATGTCCAAGGAAAATGAAGAAAGTTCCTTCGCTCAGGTATCAGAAATATTTGTTCTTTCTCCTTGGTATTCGGACAATATTTATGTGCTCCAAAATCTGTCACCACCGTCAGGAATGGATAAAAACAAAAGTAGGACACTAAAATTGAAAGCTTCCAAGTTTTGTATCATGAATAATGCGCTCTATTGGAAAGATCCCAGTGGTGTCTTGCTCAATTGTTTGGTTGAAAAAGAAGAAAAGCAGGTTATGGAAGATTTTCATAAGGGAGATTGCGGAGGTCACCTTTTCTGGAAGATGACGACCAAAAAAATTTTGAGAGCAGGATATTAATGGCCAACTCTTTTTGCTGATGTGTACAAAGCTATCAAAAGCTGTCATGAATGTCAAATTTTTCAAGGTAGGAGAAAATTGCAGCCTTTACCGCTCAAGCCCATTGAAGTAAGTTCTCCATTTCAGTAATGGGGTTTGGATTTCATTGGCGAGATCCATCCTACTTCTTCGGTGTAGCATAAATGGATCGTTACAGTGACAAACTATTTTACCAAATGGATTGAGGCGATTCCCACTAGGCAGGCCACAGATTTGGTAATCATTTCATTTCTTGAAAACAATATTTTGTCTCATTTTGGTTGTCCAAACAAGTTGATCACTGATAATCCAGCAACCTTTAAATCTAAAAGAATGATTGAATTTTGTGATAAGTATAAAATTATTTTGGGGCACTCAATCGCATATCATCCACAAGGCAACGGATTGGCCGAATCCTCAAATAAATCCTTGGTAAATATTATCAAAAAGCTGTTGGAAATAAACAAGAAAAGTTGGCACAAGAAACTGGTTAATGCACTTTGGGCAGACAGAGTGAGACAAAAGAAATCTATAGGCATGTCCCCTTTTGAGCTCATGTATGGTGTTGACACTGTATTCCTGACCTCTCTCGTAGTTTCAGTGGTTAAAATTCTACAGGAAGCTAACAGCAAGGATGGTCATTTGCAACGAAGAATTAATCAAATGATCCATTTACATCAAACTAGAGAGGAGGTTTTTCAGAAAACTTTCAAGCTGCAAGAGATAATCAAGAAGATATATGATCAAAAGGCAATGGCGGACAAGTTTCAAATAGAATAAGTGGTGCTAAAATGGGACCCAAGAAACGAAGATAAAGGTAACCATGCAAAGTTTGAGAATATTTGTAAAGGACCTTACATAATTGCTGCATATCAAGGCAAAAATGCTTTCCTTTTGAAAGAAATGAATGGAGAAGATTGTCCAGGTGGGCCGGTCAATGGTCGGATACTCAAACGGTACAATTTTTTAAATGTTTTCTACTGTCATATGTATCACTATACATATTGGTTTGTTTAAGTCTCATTGCAAGCATGTGCTGTCGTAATTATTTCAGTTTGGGGCCCGAGGTGAAGGCTATAAAATTGAGGGTTGATTTCAGTTTTGGTTTGGTTTGTTTGAGTCAGGTCTTTCAGTCATTTTCGGTCTCAAAATTGAGTCAGTTTTGAGTTAATTTTAAGTTCTAAAAATGAGTCAAGAGTTTGTTTTTGGTTTGTCGAAGTTATTGACTCCATAGCCCAATGGACGAAAGGCACTGCCTACTTTCCCAGAGATCTGTAGTTCTTGGCACCTCCAAGGAGCTACCATCCCCATTGGAGCCAATGTTAGTGTCGGTATCTTCATCCCTCCATTAGTGATAAAAATTCTCTTGCTGCATTGCATATTAGGTGTCTTTCTCATCAGTTGCATTCCATTAGGAGTATGGATCATCTGACCGTAGTGGTGTTTTATACATTTTCCCTCATGTCCTTTACCTGCTGGCCCATTTCCTTTCATCAAGATCATCTGCACTCACTGTTTGTCTTTAAATTTGTAAGAGTCATTTTTTTAGGTTTTCAGTCCCATTAGGTCTAGGGTTTCATCAATAAGGTCTTCAAAATGTCCAACAATGGTCAGAAAGTGCATGAGGATTTTGAGTAAAGTTCCAGTACTAAAAATTTCATCATCATATGCCTAGAAATCTATTTTTCATCAAAACTCTGTTTTGAAGAAAAATAGAGTATTTTATCTTTTTATGTATAAATGTAATGTAATTTCAAGTTCTCTCATTTGTAAATAATTTCAAATGGAAACCCTGGTCACCTTGTCAAGCTCCAGCAAATCCATCCCCTGCAAGGCAAACAAAAAGAAAATCATTCAGTTAATCAGAGGCAAAATGAAGCAAACTGCGTAAAACAGAGTTGAAAAAAAAAGTGTCAAAGGTAAACATTACAAAAGTGGGTTTTTTGGAGTGGAAAATTAAAACCTTTGGTATATAAGTCCTTTTCCATGTTCAAAGGGCTCATTTGCATCCAAAAGTGAAAGAAAAATTGGGAGCGAGCTCATGGTCACAAAATCACAGCGTAGTCGTGCAAGTCTATGGGCGTGGTGCATTGGCTGAGTGGCGTGGCGCATAGAGCTGACGCGACGCATTGGGTCGGCCTCCACAGTGAAAGAAATACACTGGCACGACACACATAAACGGCGCGGAGCATAGAGTTTCCAGCTGTTTTTAACCACGATTTCATTCAAAACTCAAATTTGCTCAGCTGCCTCCGGTCCAAAGTAAGTCAAGCAATCCCTCCAATTCCATAAATGTGTGTCTTATGATTTTTATGAGAATTTAATTGAAAAATTTTCAAACCCTACTTCCTTGCTTAAGACATCATAGCCTAGGGTTAGTAAACTGTTTTTTGTGGTCTTCACTCCCTTATCTTTTATTCCTTCTGAAATGTTTTCTAGTTTCATCAACGCTTTTCCCTATTCCCCATATCCCTAAATTCATCTACCCCTATCCCATATTACCATTATCCTAAACCCCAATTGCTATCCCAAAAGCTTAGACTATCCCTAAAACCCTTAAATTCCCCAAATTCCAATTGGCAATATTCCCAACATTCCCCTTACACTCTCCCTCCATAGTCCCTCACACATTTTCATACATTTGGCAGAAAAAACAAAGACAGCTAAACTCTTCATACTCATCTAAGACAAAAAAGACTTTGGCAAACATGGAGACAGATTCCAATTATGACTGAGACAATGACTCTACAACCGAATTGCATGCACCAAGGAGACCTCACAAGAGTGGTAAACATGTAAGGGAAGAACCTACTTCACTTGCTGAGCTGCAGGCCTGCCCTCTTGCTATTACATGTTTTCAACAACAACCTTTTTATTAGTTTTGTGAGATGGTTGCTAGAGTCCAGTACCATCATGAGTTGGCCAGATTTTTTGTGCTTCATTTACATAATGGCCAAGTCACTCTTGTAGGTGTGACATTCACCTTGACACCTGAATCTATCTCTTTAGCAACCGGTATTCCAAATGTTGGAGAGCAATGGAATAAAAGGCAGCAAGTTGACAGGGAACACTATGAGCCATACATCAAGCCTGATTTTTTGAGACAACTTAGCAGAGTTTTTCCCTTTCAGTACCTGAAATATTCATATTCTCCTTTGATGAAGCTCATAATCAAATATTTCAGCTGTGAGGGTTAGTTTTCTCGTCTATGTGCCTATCACATTATATTGCTGATGCACTTTACCAGGGTGAGAATGATGCACCTCCCCTACTTCATGTGCCAAAATATTGAGAAGATGACCACCCTAGTGCAAAAGAAAACTCCTGAGCAGCAGTATAACAGTATCTATCATTTTGCACTCATCAAAATTGTGGTTATGCATCAACTTGGTTTTCAGGACATTTCATGGGAGGATTTCATTTCTCATGAGTTTTTCACAGCTCCTCAGTTGCCTCTGGAAACTTTTCATGAGACAGGTGAACCTTTACATCTATAAGAGGGTCATGAGACACAGACCACTAGTGTGCCTGTGTTTGTCACCTATCAGAAGGGCACTAGAAGGTTATTTGCAACAGCCAAGCGAGTATTATCTCCACCCAGGGTGGAAGGGGTCTCGCTTCCTTCATTAGCAGTGCAGGTACAGGACAAAGGAAAGAGGCCAATACATGATGAGGGGCCTTCAGGAGGGCAAGAGATAGATTTCATCCTCATTCAGGATGATGACACTGATTTGGGCTCACCAAGCTCAAAGCTTAGAGAGATAATTCGGGAGCAATGGATGAAGATAAATACTTTGTCCCTTAGCCTACAAAGAACCAAGTGGATAATTAAATACCTTGAGAAAATAAACAAGCAACTTGAGGATCACCAAACCATCATGTAGTTGCAAAACATATGAGA
The DNA here is from genome assembly GCA_034641835.2 of Pinus albicaulis. Classification (NCBI taxonomy): domain Eukaryota; kingdom Viridiplantae; phylum Streptophyta; class Pinopsida; order Pinales; family Pinaceae; genus Pinus; species Pinus albicaulis. The sequence goes on along the minus strand of MU968359.1, from coordinate 62,513,472 downwards.
GAATCAGCAAGCCGCTAAAAAGAGCAAAACCAAGATGATATCACTTGAGAAAGAAATTGAAGCTGATCATGAACCTTGGCTTGAAAGTGTAAATATGCATTTGGAGAAGTTGTTGGAGAAATCCAACAAAGAAAATAACATGTTGAGGCACATGGCCAATCATTATTGGGCGAGGAACCATGTTTTCAAAGCAAGGATCAAGATATTAAAGGCTAAGTTGAAGAAGGCCTCAAAGCATTGGAAAAGGAATGACAGACTTCATATCTTGGCCGAGGCTTCCTTGGCCCAGCAAGTCACATAATGGAGGACACTCAGCCCAAATTTCAAAAAATTTGGGACACTTTTTGCAAATTCTGAATTTTTGGCCTAAAAACAGACCTTTCTGCTCTATGCACCGCACCACTTGGCGCGCGCTTTTGATGGGGTAATCCTTTTGATGAAAAATATATATTTTTGTATTTTTTATGGAAAAATATGCATGTCTACCTATGGCCAAGAGATTTTGACAGGTTTTTGGCTTCTAAAAGGGTCAAAAACACCCAAAAAATGACCTTTCTGCCCCTTTTTTGACACACAGGAAGCAGTCTTGGGAGAACTCAGTTTTAGAGGGGAAAATGGAAGCCAAATTCATAAATTCCACTTGTGCTGGAAATTAGATAGGTAGAAATTTCCAACAAGCCCACATGGAGCAAATTTTTACACTGGGAGGGCCTCCAAAATCAGCTGCAAACTGGCGCGACGCATAGGGAAAACTAGCGCGGCGCATAGGAGGTTTTTGCTCATTTTTGACCCAGAAACTCTATTTTTTGCCTATTTTTTGACATTTTTACTTTATTACTTTCAAATGTAAAACTAATGATGTAATTTTATGGATCTTGATGTAATTTTGTTAAATTTTTACTCATGGAGGTTGATTCATCCATCAAAAGGTGATTTGCAACTGAATGAATCAGTTTCCTAGTTTATAGAGGTAAGTTGTTCCACTACCTCCTTTCTAGTTCTCAGTTTAGATTTTGTTGGAACAACCCCTAAAATTTTGAGCTCGAACCCTAGAGGCTAGGGATGAGTTATTATTTTTATATATCTTGTGGTTTTTCAATCATTAGCATGGTTGGACTTTTGGGAATGCTTTGAGCATCATTGTACATTCATCTCTGCATTTTTGGCAAAGGAATAGACCAGGGTTTGCATCACTCTGTGGGATTCATGTGGAATTTTTTTTTGATAATGCGTTTCTCTCTATAAATGTAAGTCTCCTGGTGTTTTATGTATACCATTATCTCTCTTATTTCTTCTTAAATTAAGCAAACAAGGATAAAGGTAGAATTCATTAAAATTTGCAGTGCTCTACCTAGGGTTTGTTTAATTTTCTATGTTTTCAGCTGTTTGGAGAGGATTCCTGAAAGTTGTTGCCCTCTTCAACTCCTTCACCTCTCTCAACTCTCCATTTATATCAAATTGAAAGTGTCAAATCAATTTCCTACCTTGCCCCATTCAGATCTCTGCAAATCTGAGCCTCATTCCCAGACCCAAATTTTCCTTTCATCTTGAGCGAAAAAAATATTCATTAAATTCAAATAAAAACTCTTCTACATATATACCTAGCGTAAAATCAGTTTTCATTTAATTCATCTCAAGCCTCATTGATCATTTTTTTCTGAGATTGACAAGGAGAGAGCCCTCTCTTGATCTGGTAGGGCTAGCTACCAGGTTAAGCGTGGTTTGATGTTACCCTAGATTCTACCTTTCTCAACCTGAGGTAGATTTATGCCATAACAGGACCAGAAACCAAAGGCTGTCAAGGTTGAGAAGAAAACTGCACATTAGGCTGCATAGTCTGTTCATATTGGGACGGATCCCACACCATATTCATTCCGGAGTATTGTCTCGTAGAAGGTTGAATGTAAGGAACATATCCTAGTTGAACGTAGGGTTGATAAGTAAGTGGTAAATTTTCGGCTCCTTGTACAGATGATTGACCAGAAGGCGGTTGGAAACCTTGAATTAGGTACTGACCTTTAGGTTGATAACCCTGAGGCGCATACTGAAGCTGGGGTTGATAAGGACCCTGAGGAGCATATTGAGTTTGGGGTTGAACTTGGGGTATGTACTGTCCTGAAGGTTGATAACCTTGAGGTATGTACTGTCCTTGAGGTTGTCCTCCAAAATAATATGATTCCGCAATTTATCCTGGAAAAAATTTACCTTGAGGTTGCCCCTCAGGCGGTAACTGAATGCTTGAAGGTTTCCCCCCAGGCGGTAATTGACTACCTTGAGGTTGCCCCCTAGGAAGTAACTGAATTCCCTAAAAATATCCTCCAGACGGTAACTGACTGCCTTGAGGTTGAGGATTCAGAATATTACCAGACATCATAAAGATTTTCTCTGCATTTGATGTTTCAGTTTTAATTCCATTAAGACTAGATGATACTACTTGTTAATTTGGTTGAGGAGCTGCTCCAGAGAAAGTACCAGACAGAGCCTAATATCCCGAAGGAACAAAAGGACCACTGTGTAAAAATGCTTCCGGTGTCTGGGAAAACATAGATGACTCTCTTGCCATAATAGATGAAGGATAGTAACCTCTGGGCATAGGATGAAATGGAATTCGAGATGGGGAAAAAGAAAGACCCGGGTTTTATAAAAAAAATTTCAACCATAGATACCAACCGTCAGTTCGAATAGGGCTATAGAAAATAGATTCACGCTCCCTAAGATTTAAAGACTGAGGGGATTCGGGAAGAGAAAACTCTTTGTCTGGACTAGTAAGCTCTTCAATACAAATGAGGCTAGATGGAAGATCTTCAGTAACAATATTTCTTACCCTAGGTGAACCAAGATCACTAGAATTTGGTGTAATAAATCTTGAGGATGTTTCCAAAATAGAAGGTTCAGTTTCAGGCTCAGAAATTTTAGGTTCGTTAGCTAGTTCACTAGAAGGAGAAATACTACTAGTAGCTTCAGAAACTGAAATCAGTTCTTGAATGTGTTCTATTGTGGGTATTTGATGATCAGAATGAAAAAATATAGATGAAGTTCCAATTTCTATTGATCTAATTATACCGCTACTAGATGATACTAGAGCACGTAGCCCTTCAAGCTGACTTGGTGTATATTCAGGGGGCTTCCCCTGAAGTCTCCGGGATTGTCTTGGTAATTCTGCCATGATTAAATATTAACTAATCAAATGTAAACAAAGAAAATTTCAATGAAAACACCTAAAGTCTCTAAATAAAGAAACAATTGAATCACACACTTAAAAATCTAAGAGTTCAAACCACACACAAACAGTAACTTCCTGTACTAAAAAACACTAGTTGGTGGTGAAATCCAACTTAGTAGAAATTTAATACAGAAAGGGTGGTTGGAACAATTACCCCGACAACTTGCTTAATGAAACAGACTGGCACAAGTTTCTTCACAAAACCATATCATGTGAAGAGAACCCCCCAGAGAGTCCAAGTGAGTCTAGTCAACATCTGCTCTAGGTATAGTGAGATCTTTCCTTCACCGTCACCTTAGGAAATAATATTAAGCTTATGGACACTAAGGTTACCAACAATAACAAATACAACTGGGGGAACAGTCTACAATCCGATCCCACACGCAAGGGCGGAGTAACAAAGCTCAATCCCCTTGAAGGCTCCTCGACATGGTCAATCTGAGGTTTACCGACAACTGACCCCAGGCTCCTTGACAATGGTTAATCCGAGGTTTACCGTTTGTAATGCACCCAAAATATTCTATCTTTCCCAATAAAACATAATTGACTGTCTCAAAGGTTCGGATATGATCTCGTGATTAACTCCTTTAAGAGAAGCTTCCCATATTGTACCAATTACAATTGGATTTATTTCCTACCACAAGATTTATCTACTTGTTTGTTTTTACTATCTTGGAGAGTTAATTACTCCCTACTCCAAGATACTAGCCTAAGCTATGTTGGTGATAAGAGCCCTAGAAAAAAGATTACTAGATGAATTTTAATTAAGCGTTAATTTTATGAGTTGTTTCTTAATTCGATAGGTATGGAAATGAAACTTTGATGGTGTAAAGACTCGACTTCCAAAAACACTAAAAATGCACCTAAAAATGATAATCAATTCGTTTTCTTTCAATTAAATCCTAGCTAAATAAAGAGTTCGAGAATGAAAATTCTTTAAGAGACAAATATTTCTTTGAACATAAAGAATAACTGGAAGAAAATCTTTTTGTATTTTTAACAATAACTCAGAATGAGACAAATTATCAAATATCACACTAAAAATCCTTTCACTTTCAAAACTGAAACTACAAAAATCAATTTTCCTTCAAAAGAAATCTACAAATTTTATAAGCACTCAAAACTACAAAACTATTTTTGAGATCTACAAAATTTAAAAATCTAATTGAATACAAGCTTTAATATTTTTGAAGAATGTTTTAGTTAGTTGTTCAGTAAGCTAAGGATCTGTTTTTCCAGAATAACAAACAAATCGAAAACATTCAGAGATGTTTTATTTTATAAAAATGAATTTCAAAACCTATAACAAAGTTTTTTTTCGAGGATTTTGCAGAGAAACAAATAGATCTATTTCTTAATAAAGGATGGATTTCACAGTCAATTCAGACTCAGCAAGAAGGCAAAAAATACCAATGTAATCTGAGGTATTTCAAACTGCCAATGCTTTGAGTCACTACATAGACCAAACGAAAAGAAATCCAACTTGAAAAACTTCTGGAAAATCATCAAAAACATAAGTACTGCTGGAATTCATTCACAAAAGGCTTTTGATAGAAACAACATCAATCTGGGCAAACACTAAAAACTCTAAATCAAAATAAAGATAAACTGGAAAAATAAATCTGGAGTTTTTCCAAAATTTTAATAGGGTTCGCAGGATCCCAAAAGTAACAGGTGCGGTCCCGCACTGTTTACTCAAGGAAAGTGTGAAACTGCCCGCACTGTGCAAAAGAACAAAGTGCGGTCCCCAAAAAAGTTCAAGAAAAACATAAAAGATTTCAAAATTTTCAAAAACACCAAAAACCTAAGCTACCAAGGTATATATCTATCAATCAAAAACTAGGAAAAAAATTTCCTCAAGTCAAAATAAAAGAGAACCAAAAACAACAAGTTCTTTCCCCAGCTGAGTCGCCAATTTGTTGGGCGGATTAATCAATCTTGCGGAAAAGATCGATCTCCCTAGTACCAAAAGGTAATCTAGCAACAAACATCCAAATAAACCTATCTTTCTCTAAACACATACGATTCATAAAAGAATACTATAAAGGTGTTTAAGAACTTACCGTAGATCTGATGCTTGTTCGAAGTAGTTGTTGTCCCTCGTGCACTTGAAGGAGTTATCTTCGCAAACCTGCAGTCACAAACAAGAAAAGATTAAATAGCACCTATATAGTAAACATCATAAATCATGCTAATCATGGTGATCAAGGAATCCATGAAATAAACAGTTAACTAACAACCTATTGAGAAAAATGAACTCATTTGTATTAACTTTAAAAGAAGGAAAACCTTACAACCTTAGCCTTGATGTTGAACAGGCCATCCCGGGGTCCGAAGCAGGAATATCCTCTATTCTGACAAGTCTTACACTCCTCCAACCAAGACAGATAGAGGTATGTAATCTCTCCTCACAAAAATCTCAGTTAAATGAGTCTGAATCCCAACAACACCTAACCTCAAATAATTCTAAAGCTTGAACTCCCTTAGAGGCTACCCAATGCTTCTTTTTATAGTGGAAAAGAGGAGGTTTCAGCTCCAACTATGAAGGGATAAAATCCTCCTTCAAAGGGATAAGCTCCTCACATCAAGGGGTTAGCTCCATAAGGTATGGGATACATGAACCTCAAAAGAGCGGTTCTGCCACCACAAGATTCTTTCTAGAGGCTTCTAGAATTTACTGAAAGTGAGATTTTTGAGTTTACTTGTGCCTTTTTAACCTTTACAGGGGTCTGAAACCATAACAAAGATAAAGTGCGTAAAGATATGCAGGAGTCATGAACATTAGGTCCGAGACCGCAGGCAAGATACAGAGAAAGTGCGATACCAAAGTTAAGGAGATTTTTAAGAATTTTTCTCTTATTTTCAATGATTGATATGAGAAACTGATGTGTTAGACTTGCAAAGGAGGAATTATGAGTGATAATGAGCTCATACACATAGTATAATGTCAGGATGAAAATTTTCAGTGCAACATGGCCCGCGTTAGCCACTAAACGTTTTTAGGGCCTGTCAAATTTCTCATTTTGAACCAACAAAACTTCATAGAAACAAGATAAAATGATAGCAGGAGGTTCCATCTCTTACCTAGATCTCACAGGAAGAAGAATCATTGCTCGGATTGACCACTATTTCCAGTTGAATTTTTCACACTTTTTCACCAAAGAGCTCCTTCAGAGCATTCAAAATAGTGAAAATGAAAGTCTTCTGACCTTCTTATAGCCATTTCTGGGGCATGACTCTCTTAGCTAGTCTGCAAAAAGTCATGAATTCTTGCTGCATATTTGTTGCAACTATTGAGTTTAGTTACCGATGTTCTGATGAGTGATTAAGATCTATATTCAGATGTAATCATGTTCGACCCTTATTCGAGCGTTCTTTTAATGGTATTTTTCTTGCTCGTTAATCTGAAAAAACCTCGAGTTCTCTTCTTTGGACTCGTTAAACTTACACGAAGTCGATTTTGAGCTTTCTTTTTAGGGACTTTTTCTAGATCATAAAACTAAAAAAACCCCGAGTTATCATTTTCGAGCTCGTTAAACTACCACGACAGAGAATCAGGAGCCATTCTTTTCCTCTTTTTCAAATCTCTTTAAACAGAAAAAGTGACCGAGTTTTCTTTGCGTGACTCGTTAAAATTTCATGGAGAACACCGAGTTTTTCTCTGTTGGACTCGTTAAATTTCACAAAGAATATTGAGTTTACTTTGTCTCCTTGTACTCATAACAAAATGAGGTAGACGTCCATCGAACATAGATTTCTCACTTTTCTGGCTTCGATGGACTAACTCACGGAAAATGAACTCTTTCGGGCTTACTATTCTCCCTTTGTCGTGCCTGCTTATCAAGACATGACAAAGGTACCCCCCAGAGTTGTCTTTTAAAAAAAAATTCAAACTCTCTAAATATGAAAAATTCACCGATTTTTCTCATATGGACTCGTTAAACCTAATTAGACAGGGAAATTTTTTGGACAAAATGGATACTACCTCTGTTACGTTTAAGAAAGGTTGATTTGGCAGAAAAAATCTTGAACATGGAACTTCCCAAAAAACTCTTTCGCAGTTAGCCGAACTCTACCATCTATGAGTTTAGCCTTCATCTCCCAATGTTCCTACATTGGTAAAATCCTAAAAAAATCCTTGGTATTCATTAAGCCTTAGCTGCCTAGTACCCTGTTATAGTGCCTTCTACTGTTCAAGTACAACTCGATATCTACTACTCCTCATATCAAACAAACCGATCATTATGCTAGAAATTATTTTTCGTCAGTTATCCCCATTTTCTCTTCATTATTTCCATCAAGAAAAAAATCACCTTTTTCCCATTTCGTGTTGATCGATGTAGGACACCTCAATGCCTACCTTTCGACAGATCTCTTCCTATCGACTCCAACATCTTATCTAGGAAGGTGATCCAGAAACTCATCAGTACCCAGATACTATTGAAGATTGCAACAAGAAACAGTGAAGGAGGCATCCTGAAACATCTTTCCTGATCCTAGTTGGAAAGTGATCACCTAAACTAGGTGGCGCCCACAAAGGTGATTTTTGTCGCAAAGTCTATTATTAGACTATGTCTATTTTTAGACATAGGGATCATGGTATATGAGTTGCATGATGCTATTTATTGATGATTGGTCGAGTTGGTAAAAATATATGGACCTCTATTTTTAGACATTGGGCGGTTTCTATTTTTAGACTGCCGGGCTAAAAATAGAACAGTCAAATATTATTAACCCTTAATAATATTTAGACTATAAACATTATCTTATCCTCTTGGATCACTTTAGTTTGATGCTTGGATGTGGCACATGCAGCTGACAGAAGGAAATACATTTTTCCTAAGAGTTAGTTGAGCTATTGCATGGTTGACTTCAGTTAGAACTCATGTGGCAGAGTTTGGTGGAGTTGATGAGACAGTTGGTGGAGTTGTGTTCTGTTTAACTTAGTTGAACTAGTTGTATTTAGTCTAACTGAAAAATACACTAGTGACGAGTGGTGTGAATTAATTATTAATTAATTCACTAAATATTAAATCATAAATCAACTAAAGAACACATCAGTTAACTGCAATGCATGGACAGTTCAGTGGAGACCAGTGTTAGAGGTGGGTGAAAGGGTGAGTGTGACTATCAGTTGTGACCATGATTGTGCATGAAATTTGCACACACATTGATGGAGATTTCCAATGAGGATTGCGCAGTACAAGCCAAGGGGATTCGAATTGGGATCTCATTCATTCTCATCTTGGATTGCGCAGTAGAGGCAGGCAAACAGTGGAGGAGATTTGAACCTGTGACTTGTTCAGATCTGAGCTAGTTTGTGTGTAACTATTGGAGATAGTACTGAGTACTTGTGAGGAGTATTGTACTATGTACTATTAATGTTACATGTTCTCTAACACATAATATACACATATTTTGGGGTTTTCAAATATTTCCTTTTTCCCTCATTACATCTGTGTTCTATGTGTGCTCGATTATGTATTTGCTACACATGACGCGACTCAAGTTTAGCTTCGCATATTGATGATCAACTTAGAAGAGGTTACTTATTATGCATGAAGTTCTTAACAGTGTAACGGATAATCTCTGTTAATAATCGCTTCAAATTATTCAAATTTCTACATGGTATCAGAGCAGAATTGATCATCGGATCTATTACAGTGATTACAATTTATTTCGGTAGACAGAGTCTGTAACGGGCCAGGTAGCCTCTGGATCCATCCTTTCTATGAAAGGTGATATATCCAGTAAATTCCCCTACAGTCGATCTTTGTGCTAGAAATACTTTGTTCTCATAGATCCAGAAGTAGTTGAGTTTTGAGCTTGGAATTCGAATTTGCAGCAGAATTTGGAATTCGAATTTGCAGCAATGTTTTCTTGGTGTTGAAGTAAAAATGTCTTATCAAGGATTACGATTGGAGTATGCTCTTGAAGGCAGCTCAAATTATATTGCATGGAGAGATAGGATGGAGGCGGTGTTAGATGATAATGGGCTGAAGGAGTTCATAGATGCTGAAGTTCCAAAGCCTACTGATGCTGCTCAAGTTGAGGCTTGGCAAAAGAAGACAACAAGGTGTCGAAGGATTCTGTTGGAGGGCATGAAGGATCACATTGTATCCAGCATGCATGGAAAAGCTTCTCCATACTTGATGTGGAAAGCGTTGATAGATCTATTCCAAAGCAAGAGCGACCAGAGGAAGTTGGCACTCAAGGATAAACTCAGGAAAATAAAGATGGAGAAGAATGACACTATTCCGGTATACTTGACAAATTTTATCCACTGCAGGGATGAGCTTGGAAGTGTAGGAGTTAGTGTGGATGATGAGGAATTGGTGAGCTTGGCTCTCCTTGGGCTTCTGAAGAGTTGGCATGCCTATCAGGATTCTGTCAATGGTCGGGAGAAATTGCCAGGATGGGAGCGACTTTGGTCGGATCTTGTGCAAGAGGAGATAAGGCGGAGTACCAGGGATGGATCTTCATCAAAGGCATCTGATGAAGAAGATTGCGCTTTGGCTGCCAAAGCAAGGAAGGGGAAGGGCAAGAAGAATGCTTTTCAATCCGGTGCGGATGGTAAAGAGCGTGACATGTCCAAAGTGAAGTGTTTTCACTATCACGAGCATGGGCATTACGCCACAAATTGTCCACAGAAGAAGAAGAACAAGTAGGTTGTTGGAGCTGCAGCTGGTGAGGCTCTTGCCTCGCAATTTGAGTTGGACTTCTCATTGATCGCATGCATGGTGTCTAGTGCATTGGGATGGGGTGGTATTTTGATAGTGGCGTTTCCTTTCACATGACGGGAGATGTGAATCTTTTCAGTGACTTGGTGGAGAAAGATCTCCAATTGCATGTTGACTTGGGCGACAATGGACAATACAATGCGACCGGAATTGGTACCATTACCTTTCAGAGGGAGTCAGGTAAACTCATTATTTTACAAGATGTAGTGCATGTTCCAGGTTTAAAGAAGAATTTGATCTCAGTCACAATGTTAGAGGATAAAGGGTATGAAGTTGTCTTCAGTGAAGGAAAAGTTTTCCTTCGGCACAAGGCAACAGGACAAGTCAAGAAGGTTGGGATTTGAGCAAAGAATCTCTACAAACTTGAAGTAGATGGGATGTCTACGGAGCTTCCTACTGTTGGGAAGTGCAAGAAAGACATGCAACTGATGCTTGAGAGGGAGCAAGTTTTGCATGCAGGTAACAGTGAACCTCGGGATGTGGAGCAGCCACAAGAAGAGGATCATGGAGTGGAAGAAACCACTCATGTAGAGAAATTTCGTGCCAGATGGGTAGAGGGAGTGCATGTAGCTATACCACCAGGTGAGAGGTGGGGCGGCATGCATGATTAATCCCAAGAGGATATTTCTGGGCAGGATTCATGAGATGGTGTGGATCTCATGAGTTGAACATGGCTACGAGGTGCCCACAGTGCAGCAGTAGCATGATCAGTTGGATTGATGCAGGAAGATCAAAGTGACAGTGTCAGATAATGGAGAGAGGATCAGAGTTGACAGCAAGTTCAGAGTGCATGGGTGCAAGAGTTCAACATCGCAGTGGTTCCTGATGACATGTGCAGTGCTACCAGCAGAAGTCGAAGACTTGGATGATAAATTCATGGAGTTGCATGGCACATCAGATTGATTGAGTTGTTTGGAGGCCTTTTTGTTTTGGAGATATTGCATGAAAAGGGTGCATGGTGCATGCATGGAGTTGCATGGTGCATGCATGAGTTTGCATGGCACATGCAAAGGGTGCATGGCGAATGCATGGAGTTGCATGTCACATGCATGGAGTTGCATGGCGCTTGTGAAGGTTGCAGGGCGAATGCATGGAGTTGCATGTCGCATGCAAAGACAGTCCTTTCTTGTTGAGAGGGAGTGTTGAAGATTGCAAAAAGAAACAGTGAAGGAGGCATCCTGAAACATCATTCCTGATCCTAGTTGGAAAGTGATCACCTAAACTAGGTGGGGCCCACACAGGTGATTTTTGTCGCAAAGTCTATTTTTAGACTATGTCTATTTTTAGACATAGGGATCATGGTCTATGAGTTGCAGGATGTTATTTATGGATGATTGGTCGAGTTGGTAAAAATAGATGGACCTCTATTTTTAGACATTGGGCGGTTTCTATTTTTAGATTGCCGAGCTAAAAATAGAACAGTCAAATATTATTAACCCTTAATAATATTTAGACTATAAACATTATCTTATCCTCTTGGAGCACTTCAGTTTGATGCTTGGATGTGGCACATGCAGCTCACAGAAGGAAATACACTTTTCCTAAGGGTTAGTTGAGCTATTGCATGGTTGACTTCAGTTAGAACTCATGTGGCAGAGTTTGGTGGAGTTGATGAGACAGTTGGTGGAGTTGTGTTCGATTTAACTTAGTTAAACTAGTTGTATTTAGTCTAACTGATAAATACACTAGTGATGAGTGGTGTGAATTAATTATTAATTAATTCACTAATTATTAACTCATAAATCAACTAAAGAACACATCAGTTAACTGCAATGCATGGACAGTTCAGTGGAGACCAGTGTTAGAGGTGGGTGAAAGGGTGAGTCTACTATCAGTTGTGACTATTGGCTGTGCATGAGATTTGAACACACATTGATGGAGATTGCCAATGAGGATTGCACAGTACAAGCCAAGGGGATTCGAATTGGGATCTCATTCATTCTCATCTTGGATTGCGCAGTAGAGGCAAGCAAACAATGGAGGATATTTGAACCTGTGACTTGTTTAGATCTGAGCTAGTTTGTGTGTAACTATTAGAGATAATACTGAGTACTTGTGAGGAGTATTGTACTATGATTGTTACATGTTCTCTATCATTATAATATACAGATAGTTGGGGGTTTTCAGTATTTCTTTCCCCATTACATACTGTGTTCTATGTGTGCTTGATTATTTGTTTATGGGCTCACATGACTGCTTTCTATTTCCGCATATTGATGATCAATTGTAGAAGAGGTTATGTATTATGCATGAAGCTTAAATAGTTTGTAATTAGGATAATCTCGGTGAATAACTTAGAAAAATATTCAAATTTCTACAGATACTTGCAGACATCAGTGGTAGGTAATCTTGTGTTTGATTGGGGGTTTTCATCATTGGCTCCCGATCGAATAATTCTACGAGTGCTTGAATTCAACTCCTTTTATTCACACTCGCTAGATTGTACTATGCATCTTATGGACCATCATCATTATCGGTGGCCACCTTCATGTCTGTTAACAGTTTTCATTATCGACTAGTAATGAGATGATTTCTCACATGTTCGACGACAAATCCTTCATTCACATGTCAATAAAAATGCATTTTAAGTGAAGCGGCAGCCAAGACCTTGGGGCAAAGGTTACATCATTACATGTGTGTTTCCTTCCCCAAGTTGCGATATTGTTTATGGAGATAGCTTTTTCAGCCTGATATTGTTATGATAGACACTTCCACATTATGCTTATTGGTGGAAATATTCTTCATATCTTTGTACTAGAGAAATCATGTTGATTAGCTAATAAGCATGGGAATTCCCGACTCAAGACAGATACTATATTTTCTAACATATGTTGTTGTTTAAGGTTTTCCTTAGTGCTCCAATCTCTTTAGCTCTACTACACATATTATAAAGTATTTCGGCTATCATCTTCGTCTCTGACCTCACACTTTAGGGGGCATCTGTTACAAGTCAAATAACCTCCTCATCAACTTAGAGGAGAAGATACATATGGAAGAAATAAAGAGGCCGAAACTAAACCTACTTCTGCGAAGGTAATGCGCCCCTATAACAGCCAAAGTGAATTATAACGCACCTAATCCATGAAAAGGTCATGTTAGTGGCTAGGGAAATGCTCTGTTTAGCCTAGAGGGAAATGTTACCCATGTTTTGAGTTTGAAACAAGAAAACCCGTGGAGAATGATTTGAAACTCCAGCTTTTTCTCATAGAGAGTCAATGCAAAATGGAAAATGCAAGGCACTAACCTCTTATTGGGTCTTTCTAAAAACAATTAGACTCTCAAGAAAGGAAAAAGCATGGAAAGTTGAGGAAAAATCTTCTTTTTTCTATTTAGATCTGGTGGAAGGAGAAAGGTAAGGTTTTCCCTCTCCATCTCCTATAAAATGGAGCTATAGGCTCTTGGTCCAAGGTGGAAGGTTTTTTGAATACATGTGAAGTAGAGCATTTGTTGTTGTAGTGTGAAAGTCAAAGATCAAAGAGTTTCATTGAGGAATTGTTGATTAAGACATCACCACATTCAGAGAAAGAGAGAGAGAGAGATTGGAAGACTGAGGAGGGCTTGGTACAACCGACGGTTGTAATTCTCCTTTTTATAAATCAATAGAACTGTATCTGTTTTGTCCATTCAATGCGTCAATATTGTTATTGTTACTCAATTACTTATATAGCATGAGATGAATGGCTTAGATGTGCATTGCTTAATAGGTATCATATGTTAACTTAATTGATAGGAAATATATATTGTAGTAGAGATTACACGGGTGCTTTGATTGATCACAGGGTCGATATTTGGAGCTGGTGAAGGAGGATCCCTGCTTCGCTTCTTAGTTCTCTCCAAAGACTTCAAGATCTGAAAAGAGGTAATCTCCCATCTTATTCCATCAAGTTGTTTAAGTTGATTTGAAAATATATGCATCGTCTTCATGAACTATACAGCTAATCTTACTGTCTGCCTCGGGCACCGGAAAGTCCTAAGAGGGATATTCGATAACCAACAACCCAAGCATTTTACCCTACAGCAGGAATCCCACCTCTTCCCATTGAGTAGCTCTTGGGAGAGTCTTGTATTGCATAGTCCACTATCTGGCTTGAGGCCAATTTTCTTCTTCCAACTATAACGCAGATCATGTTGAGGGTTTGGTTGTCTTTGAAAGCTGTAGCAAGAGGAGGCTATATCTACTCAGATCTAGACCATTTGATTGCTCCTTTTCAGTGGGGAAGGTGTCTATCCCATTGGAAAGTGAGTGTTGGATCGATGGAGCTTCATTTTCAGATCTTGGCATGTGGCCAAACATTATGTGAACCCTACAGTGTAGTTTTACTTCTAGATCTGTGTTTTTACTGTAGGTGTTGTTGCAGGGTATTTTGGCACATCTTTTGGAGGAGTGATTTTCATGTGTTGGGTATCTGCCCTTCACCTTTGAAATCGATTGAAGAGGATCATTTTATTATACATATCATATCAAATTTGAATATTCCTGAATATGTGAAGATTTATGTAGATCTGTAGATTTAGATCTCAGATCTACTCCTTGTACATGATCTTTTGCTGAAAACCCAAGGAGAATTTGAAGAAGAGTCTATCTTGTGTATGGATCTGTTATAGATCAAACTTTTCATGCACTGATTTTATCTAGATGTGAACTGTAATCAACAACTACTACAACTCAATAAAATAATTTTGTCAACCCTTTTTCAGTCTATATATGTGATTGTAGCACCTCTTTTTGAGGATTTTCTTCCATTGGAGACTTCTATTTCCTGTTGTACATCTTATGGACCATATTATGCATATATTTTTCTATTATAAATGTAAATAAAGAGTCTCCATATTGGCCTCCTGATATGTTTTAGATGATCAACATTATTTCTCTGCATAACTGTCTTGTATTGCTGCTTTTCCCATTTGGGAATATTACAACCAAACCTAGTTAGGATATGGTAAAAAATGAAGTGCGCAGCAGTATCTACAGTGCAATCCTTCACAACTTGTTCTTCGATCCATCTAGTTACATAACCAGTCATAGTGATGATGTAACGCGCACTTGTCTTCTTTCCTGGCGGGTCGATGGGCCCAACGAAGTCGATGGCCCATTTCTCAAATGCTTGTAGGGCCATTTGAGGTTTCCAGGGCATTTCATCTCTGCGCGATGACCTTGCTGTCCTTTGACACATATCGCAGGCTTTGCAATAGTTGTGAGAGTCTCTATGTAGTGTGGGCCACCATAGCCCAACTCTCAAGATCTTTTGTGCCATTTATTTTCCTGCATAGTGACCTCCTGCTATGCCCCATGGGATTCTGCTAAGATGGTGTGCCTTTCATGCTCCAAAACGTATCTTCACAACACCTCGTCAACTCCCAGCTTATACAGATGCCCTGCAATGATGGTAAAGTACGTTGTGCGGGTTACCAACTATTTATTCTATTGTACAAAATACTCTGCAGGTGCCATCCCCGTATTCATGAAGTGAATGATGTCGGTAAAGTGTGCATCAACTACGTTAATAGCAAAGAGCTACGCATCAGGCAGTCCTTCTTCTAGGTTGGTTAGCTCTTCACCACTTTCGATTTGGGATAAGTGGTCTGGCCCACCATTAGAATTCCCTGGCTTTATGATGATGTCAAAGTCATATTCTTGAAATAGAAGTAGCCAGTGGCAGATTCCCCCCCCCACCCCCCCAACATAGGATTATTCACTAGGTACTTCAAAACCGAGTGATCTGTAAACATCTTGAAGTGCCCTCCTAACATATAATGATGGTATTTTTGCAGGGCATAGACCATAGTGAACCCCTCACGCTCAGTGGTGGAGTAGTTTCGCTCCACACCAGAGATTTTCCTACTAGCAAATGCAACTGGATGGTCAATGTCGTCTTCTCCAGGCTGCATAAGGACAACTCCCAAGGCGATTCCTGATGCATCTATGTGAACATGGAAAAATTTTTCCCAATCATGAAATATGAGGATAGGTGCAGAGACCATCTTCTCCTTGAGTAGTTTGAAGCTCTTTTGACACTCCTTGTCCCAAAAAAATGAAACATTCTTCTTTAGCAACTTTTCCATAGGAGTTGTGATCAGCGCGTACCCTTGAATGAACTTCATGTCGTAGCCTGTATGTCTAAGGACAGAGTGCAGTTGTTTCTTAGTCATAGGTACTACTAGGTTGATGATAAATACTATCTTGGCGAGGTCAACCATCAATCCTTGTCGACAAACTATGTGACCTAGCAAGATCCCAAAGGGTACGCAATATATGCACTTCTTGATATTAAGGGAAATTTGGTGCTTTCTGCAGGCATCCAATATCATGTGCAAGTTTGAGATGTGCTTCTTTACCAACCCAAAGATGGTCTAGTTATTAAAATATACCTCCAAAAACTTGTGGATGAACTCCTTGAATATTGCGACAACTACTCATGAAAATATAGCAGGGTAATTCTTGAGCCCAAATGGAATAACGGTGTACTGGAAGGAACCCCATTCAGTAGCGAACGTAGTTTTTCTGTGACCTTCAGGTGCGATCCTAATCTGATGGTAGCCTGAGAACCCATCAGTGAATGAGTATGCTTCCTGCCCTCCCACACTATCAAGAATTTCATCAGAAAACAACGTAGGAAAGGGATCATGTACGCAGGCATCATTCAATTTGCATAGATCAACATAGATCCATATCTCTCCTTTAGTATTTTTCTCTTGAACCACCATAGGACTTACCCAATCTGACTGTTCGACTGGTTTGATGATACCTGCGGCTATCATTTTGTCAAGTTCTTCCCTGACTTTCTGCTTATACTTGGGGTTCAATCAATAAGGGCGTTGCTTCATAGGGCACGCATCTGGTTTTAGAGTGATGCGCATGACCCCTAGGTCCCTTGTAATTTCTTTGAGTTTCAATACTTTCGTCAGAAATAGGTCCTGGTATTTAGTGAGGAGTTCTGCGACTCTTCCAACAGTATCATCATCCCAGTAGTCTCCTATTTTAGCTAGGTTAGGTTGTTCCTCCGTCCCAATGTTGACTTCTCGCAGCTTCAGAGACTTAGTCACATAGACAATATACAACAGAGGTCTAGTAACTTCGCTCTCTCCCTCTGACTTCGGGATAGATATATTTCATGGGTCTTCATCACATTCCTCCACTAATAGATTACGACAGTTGACAATATCCCGCATCTGTGTCTCCCACGTTGGTGCCCCCTGTGCTGCACAAGGGCATGATTCATCAAATACTGAGGCATCTATATCCTGCAGAGATTTGTTTAGTGCCTCCATTTTTCCTACCAAACTGAATGTCCCTACAAAATTGTCCTTTAGTTTTCCCAGTGGCGAGTGCATTGGTGTAGTTTGAAATGTAAATACGATGCGGTGGGGATTCGCCCCAAGGTATGAATGAATAGGTGGACCCATTCGTCTGTAGTTCTTTCACACCATTCCTCTATCCATGTGGATAAGTGCTCACGCGGGTCCCCTGGGCCAAGGAAAGTCTTGACGCGCAGGTCAACCAGGGGTTCAAACCGCGGGACTATCATCTCACAACACTTTTCCCAATCCTTGAACGTTCCCTTATGTGTGTCCCACCACCTCGCAGGAGTTGTGCACATGGCTATATTAAGGGCCCACATCCTTCACTCCCTTGGGATTTTATCTTCAAATGTTTGCAAAAACTCCCTAATACTACCAGAACCATCAAAGTAGGGCAATTCTCTTTCCTCTTAGGAGATACATCGAAATTTCTTTGTGATTCTAAGACATCGTAGCGCAGATACATCATGTAACCGATTCTGCCAATTTTCTATCTCCCCATCGGAGTCAAAGAAGCATTTGTTGTCCTTATCCCAGCAAAGCACACCATCATTCATAGGATTTACCCAACCCTCGTCTCGAGTGGTTAATTTATAGATGTGATCCACATCCTCTTCTTCACGCACTAGTTCTGTATATCACTCTCCTTCTGTAGGGTCTAGTGGGACTATCACCCTCGTACCCTCATTCTCAAAGACCATGCTTCTTTTCTTTAGGTTGATAATGCCTCCAATATCTATAGCCCAATCTAGTCCTAGAAGAACAGTATAAGGGTCTGCATCTTCCACAATTTGAATTACTTCAAAGTCGGCGCATACCTTAACTCCTGCGATATCTATCATAATTTTTTACAACATCCACAATGGTATGATCTTCTGTTGGTTAGCCATGCGCAGCTGTATAGTAGACCATTCTAGCTTAGGCTCTCCCATTTGCTTCCAAGTTTGCTTAGGCAGTACATTCGCATCTGACCCCAAGTCCAAGATAACCTTATCCATTTCATAGTCACTAATTTGCGTTGTTAGCCGCATTTCCCGACCAATGAATTTCTTATGCTTGTAAATTTTGTGTACACCCTTAACTTCTATGAGAGGGTTAGGTCTTTCTACTCAGTTTTCTATTAGTCCTTGAAGATTTTCTACTATCTTCTGGTTGTGTACACCCTTAACTTCTATGAGAGGGTTAGGTCTTTCTACTCAGTTTTCTATTAGTGCTTGAAGATTTTCTACTATCTTCTGATAGTGTACACCCTTAACTTCTATGAGAGGGTTAGGTCTTTCTACTCAGTTTTCTATTAGTGCTTGAAGATTTTCTACTATCTTCTGGTTGTGCATCAGCTTCATACATGCTTGTATAAATGGTTTAACTTCGTCGTCCATTCTTAGGTTTCCTAGAGCCTTGGAAGTAGATTCCTCATCCTTAGTAAAGTCTTTGCGAGCTGCGGCAAATGTTTCCTTTTACTTCTATAGGTCCAGACTTTCCTGCTTGACAGCTGCTTTTCAGATAAGAGACTCAACCACCACTTTCTCCTCAGCTCCCCCAGTAGCCATGCCACTACACGTTATGACATTAATAATTGGTCCTTCACCACGCAGTTCTACCTTAACCCTTTGCACATTTTGCGTAGGTGTCTGTTGTTTTTCCTACATTTTTTCTATCAAGATTGAACATTCTTCAATCACGTGGTCCAATTGTTGGCAATATCAGCAATATTGTCTCGCAGGGTTCGGGTAGTCCCTCGCAAAGTGCCCTATTTCTCCAAAGTTGTAATAGATCAATTTTCCTCTTCCCTGACCTGTGCCTCCCCCCCTTCCCCCTTCCCTGCCCTGTGCTGGGGAGCCTCTTCTGCTTGAGGGAGATAGTGGTGAAGAAGGGTCAGCTTGTACCCTGTATAGGTTTCTTTTATCTATCATCAAGTCATAGGTCTGATAGTTATGCTCGTCATGTCTCACAGAGGAGCAGAATAGACACCATTGCTACTTAAATTCTGGAACATAAGCACCAAGATGGGGAAAATGGTTAGTGTCGTGTAGCTTGGCAACACGACAATCAGCGCACCATAACGTCGGACCACTTGGCCCCGTAGCCTCTTTAGGGCACAACGATATAGGTCCCCCATCTTGTATGTAATCTATCAGTATATGACACTGGTCCTTGGTATGGTTAGAAACCCTGCATATTATGCACCATATGTATGGGCTAGCCTCCTTCCTCCATTCGTTTCACAGATTCTATATTTCCAGGTGCATTTCCTCCAACTGTCCTTGGATCTACTGTACCCCAAACTGGGCATCCTCTAGTTTCATAGAAATCTCAAAGGCTTTTTCTTGTGTTGCAATTTCCTACTGACCCATAGGTCCGCATAGGTGAGGTAGCATCATAGCGATAAACCATTCCTTGTGATGCCTATCATCATACTGAAATTCCCCATCTTTGATAACCTTCTTTAACCGCTGATTAGCTTCCCATACCGATTTTGTGGGTCCCTGTTTAAATTATTTCAAGTCAACCACTATTTGAGAGTAGGACTTAGGCTTCTGAAACTGTTGTTTTAAAGTTGTATTAATCTCTTGAATATACGGATCTGTGTGTTGTCCTAGATACCCTGTATAATAGTCCAAGGCCCTTCCTTCAAATGCAAGTGATAGATGCACTCTCTTTACAACGTTGGTAGCCACATTCTGCGCAGTCCATACTTATTCTGCTACAAACCAAAATCAGTCCATATCTTCATCCCCTACACCTTTGAAGGTGGGTAGCTTCATGTGTGTGGCCATATATTATTTTGGTGGTGGAAGAGGTGTGGGTGAGTTCTTTCCTTTATGCTGACTTGAAGGTGGCATAGCTAGAGGACTCTCTCCTGCGTGTGCAACTGACTCTCTCAGCGGACTGTAGATGGATCTATCCCCTTATCGATTGGTTCGGTAGTACTTACCACTTCAAGTTGTACTCTCGCTCTGATTAAAGTTCATTCATTCGATGTGGTTGCACAGAACACCATTTTCGCACAATAATATTTTGATGAGCAATGGCAATGTTTTTAAGAACTTACCCTGAAACGCTTTGAACAACCTTCGTTCTGCTTCAGAATAGGATACGAACTGATTGACGACGAATTTTGTCACAAATCCTCCCAGCACACCATCCAACCAGTGATCTACTATACAAGTGATTGTATTGTCAGTCCTCTCCAATCGTTGAATCAACTCCGGCATCCACTGTGTAACCTGATCATCCTTCCAACACATCTGGAACTCTACGAGCCTTGGCAACAACTCCTGAAGCTCGTGTGAAAAGGTTACAAAGAAAATTTCATGGACTTCAGTGAATATGTACTTGTTCTTCCACTTCTCAGCTATCAGCTTCATGCTGTGATTCTCCTTTACAAAAAATTCATGAATCTACCTTTCAAACCAGTCTTTAATTTCCACCCGCTCAAGTCTCCAATGACCTCGTGGCATTACCCGATCTCTCTCTCAAAGTGCTCCCGGTCCCAGTAATGGAACCATTTATTGGATTAAGGAGTCTTGACCTAGGTTCAAAGGTTAAGGTTTGCCAAAAAACCCCTATACTACTGGCCTTTTTGGCAATGACCTACTTGCGCAGGCCAAGGTCTCACCCGAAGTAGTATGGGAGGGTGTTGGAACCAGGTTTTTGAACCCTGGGAGAGAGTAGGTAATTTGAGGTAGATATGTATTATAGCTTAATATATTTGCACAGAATGAGTCTATTCGCAGCTCGTTTAACAATATAAGAAGAATATAATCATAATGAAGATATTGTCATCACAGATCTAATCAGTGCATTCGCATCCATGTGAGCATTACCATTACAGAGTATTCTAATTGCAACTACTTCAAATCAAAAATATAAATGTGCCAATCACAGATACATTCATATCTTAAATAAGTATCACAGATGCACTTTAGCAGTAAACATAATCAATTCATATGACACATAGATAATTCAACTATACTTCGCATTCATTAACATCAATATCCACTTACAACACAAAACACCGCCCGCGCACACAGCCTGGAGGGGTCTGCACACAACAGGACTAAGGATCTCTGATCACATAGCTAGCTTTAGTTCTTACCCAAAACAACCCAAAAATATCTTAACAGTAATTTTAGTTAGTAATCAAGTTTTTGAGTCAAAGACGGGTTTTGTTTCAGTTAGTCATTTGAGTGTCTAGTGTTTTATTTTTGACTCAATTTCCCAATGGATGAGGCTACCTGATATTTGGTGTTCTTGACACCTCCTAAAGAAGTTTCCATCCGTATTTGGAGCCAATGTTAGTGTCTAGATGTTCAGTGATCAAATATACTCTTTCAGGTTTACTTGGTAATAGTCCTAGGTCAAAATTTTATGTTTTCAAAAGAATTATCAAATAAATTTTTGTTCATTGAATGTTGTCTAGGTATAAAATGCTACTTCCTTCACCCATTCATGGTCATCATCCTTTAAAATTTTAGGTCATCTATTATCACCTAGGGTTATAGGTCAGTCAACATACCTCCATCTAGGTCATGGTCTAGGCTTGTTTTGTTTTGTCATCATGATGTTTAATCATGTCATGAAAGAAGGGAAAATAAAGGTCATTGTCATTATTCAAGTCACCTTCATTGGGAGTTATCAAATATAGGTAATAAAATAAAGGAAACTTTTACTTTTTCAAGAATTATGCTATATGGTCAAAAGAGCTACTCTCTCATGCTCACAACTCTCCACAGCCATCCAAAGATTGGAAATTTTCTACAATTTTGCCTTTCAAGCTCCAAGAAACCATCAGAAGGGCCAGTTCATCATTTCTTAAGTTTCATAGGCTTCCAAGTTAGTAAGTGATCATCTCTCACCTTTCATTCAGCTCAATTTCTTCAGGAAAAGGTGGATTCCCTCTTCTAGGGTTTCAACTACATTTTTGGTTTCATTGATGTTTAGCTTGCTTCAGCAAGAAAATCCCTAGTTTCATCATCTATTAAACTTCAAACATAACTCATACACCTTATCAAATCACTGCATATCATTCATACCTCTCATAATCCCCATTTTCACTAAAACCCTAGTTTTCACTACTTTTTTATAGAGAAACTAGGTAAACTTTGTGTTTTGACCATTTTTCTCTCTTCCTCATACCCATTTCAAAAAAATTCACTTGAATTGTGTTCCTAACACACTACCCTATCTCCCATAATTTTTTTTAGATTTTTTCCTAACTCTTATCCCCTCCATTTCCCTCCCTAAACTTATTGCCCCACTTTCCCCTGTTTTCCTATTTTTCACCCCTCCTTTCCTTCATATCAAGCTGGGGTTTCTTTTTGATGAAAAAAATCATGGAAGGTGAGAAGAGAAAGTATAATAACTGAGGTAATCATTCCAAGTTTGAGCCAACTCAGACCCATGGTATCATTTTCAGAGTTCCGTGATCAAGCTAGGGTTTCCATTGCACAAAGGGATAGTCCTAGTTCAAATTTAATTTCTAACATAATGAAGATGAATTTGACAACAATGAAAGAGGTTTTTTTCAATAATATACCAAAGAAAAAAAATTTCCTTTAGTTTATGCATAAGTGTTATTATTTGAGATAAATTCCAAAAATATAGTTGCTTGAGGTCATTTTATGCAATTTTGAAGAGGTTGTCATTGAGTCAATTTTTCAGGGGTTTGGAGAAAGGGTTTATAGTTCTTGATGAATCCATTTTGTAGTAGAAATCCTAAAATTTCCAACCATATCACTTTCATCCCAAAAATCCTCTAGGAAGGCCTCAAAAATCCCTCTCAAAGTGGCTCGACACTTTTGCTGAGAATGCATTACGCTTCTACAAATTTTTAGTGATCTACTTCAAACTTGGATTTTGAGAAAATGGGAAAGTATTTGGGAAAAATGGAGGATTTTATTGTCCATAACATACCAAAGAACAAAAACTACTCTAGGTTTTGCAAAAAACGTTATGGTTAGAGATATATTGATCCATATTTAAGCCCTAGGTTTGCATAAATGTTTTTGGAAAATATGGAAGATTGACCATTCCAGAAGCATCGTGCATCAGTGCGATGCTTTTCCTCAGAGCCTCCAAATGAGGAAATTTTTACATGTATGCATATATTCTTCCTTCTACTTTACATATATGGTCTTATATTGGCATGACACCCTTTATTTTTGGAGAGAAATTGAAAAAATAGCCTCTTTTTCATGTTTCTGCCACTGATTTTTCCTGTGCATGATGCTTCAGGAGTAAGGTTGAGAGAATGGATTTTTTTGGGATTTTTGAAGGCTTTCTAGGATGTATTTTCTCATTTTAAAGGTTGGGATGGAAAGAGGACACATAGAGATACCTAGCCCAATATTCATAAATCACCCTTAAAGTGGTGTAATGCTTCTCCTAAGAGGCATGATGCTTCTGCTAACTGGCATGACGCTTCTATCTTGGATTCCTTTTGGACAATTTTCAAGCCAGAATGATCCAAATTTCGAGGGTGAAATTGTTCCATGAGGTGTCTCTTGGGTGAAATAGTTTGTTTTTTCCTATCTTTATGGGGAATGATGTAATTAATCTAAGATGCATGAACTCCTATTTATTACCTAAATTTTGGGAAGTGGTTTCTAACTTCCCTAGATTCTAGGTAATGACTCATACAGTACATTTATGGCGTTTTTTAAATCATATTTCAACCTTATGAATTTTCATGAACTCTATTTTATATAATTATTCCACCTCAAGTCATTTTAGAGGTTGGATAGTTGTTATTTGTAGTTTAGAGCTATTGTACAAACTTTTTTCAGTGAAATCAAGGACATGTTGTAGCTATAATTTTGGGACTCCAGCGACATGATTATTAGCGTTTTTTTTCTCAGTAACATCATCAATTTGAATTTTTATTATTTCTTTCCATGACATGTATCCTTCTATATGATGATATTATGATTTTATGAACAAAATTCTAGATTATTATGCTTTGTTTTATAAGATTTTCATAAATGTGTTTTACCTCTTCTGATGAATGAAATCATGTATTCATCATCATTATGAATCTCTTTCTCTTTTAAAACCCTATAAAAATGAAAAATTATGTGTGTTATTAATTATAAATACCGGGCCTCCTCTTCATCTCTACAACTGATCCTTTGAAATCAGACCTAAAACCTAGACCTAGTTCCTGAATTGTCATTCCTATCCAACAAAAATTCAAAAAAAACAAAACCCTAATTCACTATTCTTATATCTAGCCTAAGATCATTATATCTAAATTTACCTCATTGATTGTAAAAGTTACATTGAGAGATCCCTCTCTGGTTTTGGTAGGGCTAGCTACCAGACCTAAATATTGGTTTGAGGTTACATCCTTCAGTTCCATTCTTAGCCTTGGGATACAGTGGGAGTGATAACATTAAGGACTCTTTGTTTCTCCAGGGATGTAGCCCAAGCTTGGTGAACCACATATATCTGTGTCTCTTTTGTTTTATATTTTTTGTGTTTGTATTTCTGCATATTTTTATGTGGCACATTGCTCTGTAATATATAAGTTTCTAACATCTTCATGTTTTCATCTGTAACATTCTGTGAACTCCATATCGCTTCTACCACAAACCATAATTATTCAGGATCATCTGCTCCCTTGAAAAAAGGCATATTTTGTGGTTGGGCCATGGTGAAAGGGGGAGATGGAGGTGGAGGTGGACGAACGAAATGAGATGGAGTGATGATGGGGATGGAAGGCTAGGGAATCTCGAAAATGCTTTTTTTACTTTCATATCTCATACTTCTTAGGTAGCGAAGCTTCTTTCTCTTTCTTCAAACCCAAACAACTGTTCATATTCAATTTCAATGTAAGTACCCCCATCTGTTGTGAATATTTTACTGCTTCGTGTAGCACTAGGTTCTTTTTCATCACACATAAATCTGAGCACATCCATAATATACCTTTTTCACACAATATCATTTTAATCCAAAACTTCAGTGAATTTAAGTACTTACCCCTAGGGCCTTTGAAGAACTTGCACTTTGCATCATTATAAGAAACATAAGTATTGATCACGAACTCACTGATAAACCCTCCAAGGATGTTTTATATCCAATAATCAATAGCTCTCATGATCTCGTTATCAGTATTTTCAGATTCTTAATCAAATCTGGGGTCCACACAATTAGCTTATTATTGAACCGACACATCTACACAGCTAGTCTTGATATCCACTCGTACAACTCAATAGAAAATGACGTGACAAATATCTCGTATTAATATGTATATATGTATATATATATATATATATATATATTTTTGTAACCAATGTTCAGTAGATATCCGTGGGTTTTTGTTTTATTTCACAACAAACTCATGTTATTTTAGACTTACCCAATCTTCAATCTCTTTCTTAGATGGTGTTATCACTCCACCGGATCTCTAAGGTTGAGAAAGAGTCCAAATAGAGGTAACCACAAACAAATATTTTAGCTTGGTAGCTAGCCCTACCAAATCGAAGAGGGCTCTCTCCACAAAATCATAGCCAATAGGGACAGATGAATTAGGGTTTTAGGCTAGGTATGAATATAGGGGTTTGTTTTTTTGAATTGGTTTGTTGGATGGGTGAATTAGGTCAAAGAGGCTAGGTCAGGGAAAATAATATTAGTTGCAGTCCATTAAATGGGGAAAGTTAGGTAGGAAGGCTAACACTTTAGGGTTTCAGGGTGAGATGGATCAGAATTATGAGGAGCTAGAAAGAGAAAGACAATGCATGTATTCTTTCTAATCTGAAGAAAATGAACAAATTATGAAGATTTTCCCAAAACAGATCGTGAGAGATGTATTCTACTTATCAACTTTAAAATCAACATATAATAGAATTGAAATGGATCATGAAACACAAAATTTATATATATGTAACATAAGAAGAAACAATGCTAAACTTCCACACCACAGGTATCCCAAAGAAATAGTTGTAACTCTTTCATTAATTTCCTGCCAAATACTGATTACACTGGAGTCTCTGATCAATGCAACAACATCAAACACTGTTCATCCTATGAAATGAGTCAAGAAGTGAAAGATATAGACATCAAAAAAATTCTCCCAACTTCAGGGGTCAAATCCCTAAGTTGAGGAGTTGTTCCACGAAAACTGAATTGCATACCTAGAGTGTAGGGAGGTCAAACTAACTCATCCCTCACTTTTTGGAAACTGATTCATTACATCTCATCAACAGTTTTTACCTAATTTATTTACCCCTAGATAACTTAAAAACACTATTATTACATTTATATCCTTGAATTACATTTGTAAAAACATCATTTTCCAAGGTGAAACTGAGAAAACTGAGAAAATTTGCAATTTCAGGAAACACAGAAAATTGGTAAAAAGCGCAGCACTAGTGTAAAATGTGTAGTGCCAACTTCATATTCACTTTTGAAGGAGTTCCTAGTGTCTAAATTGATGTCATGATAGCTCATTGGAAAGTGTGTCCTGTCTAGTTTCCAAAACTTTCCTTTTTTTTCAAAAGTCACTTTAGTTTACCCTAGAAAAGGTCAATCACCCAAGACTTGTCAAAAGCACAGCGCCAACCTAAAAAACAGGGAAGAAATATGTTTTTTGAGTTTTTTTTTTACTTTTTGACTGACCGACCAAAAAAATTACAAAATTTTCTAGGGTGACTATATTTGTCCTTTTGAATCCAATTTTTCCTTTACTTTTATCATTGGAGGTCCCTATAAAAACCGCAACGCCCTAGGCAAAAGGGCAACACCCTTTGGCAAAAGCGTAGCGCCATATTCTAGCTCACTTTGGGATGATTTCCCGAACTCCAAATTGAGATAATGATAGCTCGTGTGAAATATATTTATGTAGGCTACACAATAGACCTATCAAGAACTAAAAATGATCAATTATAGCCCCTCAAAAAGCAATTCTCCCAAGACTGGTCAAAAAGTGCATAATGGGGGTGCAAAAAGTGCAGTGTGCTCTTGCAATCCACTTTTGGAGGTCTTCTAGAACTCCAAATTGAGCTCATGATAGTTCATTGGATATATTCCAACCTATTTATCATTTTTATTATCACACAAGTCATTTGGGCACTCCATCAGGGAGAAAATTTGATTTTCCCAAGACTACTCAAGAAGTGAAACAACTCTCCTGTAGCAAATATATTTTTAGCATTCCTTCCAGACCATAACACCTATGTAAAAATGGAATCATATTTTTCTTCCTTGTTATATTATTAAAAATACCCTATTTCATTTTTGTGAAATTCATCTCCATTTATTCAGAAAACGAATTTGAAGAAAAATTGACCCTATGTGTAGAAAACGATTTGTCCCTTGGAATGACTTCTTGAAAAATGATGGATAAATGTTGTTTATGAGCTGGAATGGACTCATAATTGATGATATGAACTCCATTATGCATCCTCTACTAATATTTATTTTATTCCCTATCAAACCCTAGCTCAACGAGAGAGGAAAATAGGGTTTAGTGTAGGAAAAATAGGGGATTTGGGAAAATTTATAAGAATGAAGGGAAATAAAGGGGATAGGGGGCTTCTAAATTCTTAGTAAACTTTTTGGAGGTAGGGAGGGATGTTAGGAATTAGGGTAAAGTGTAATTTCAAGGATTGAGTGAGGGAAAGGGGTAAAAAAGGGCAAAACACGAGCCTAATATAGAAAAGTGTCAAATTGTAGCAATAGGCTGGGGCTTGTGGAAAAATGATGATTGTGAGGGATAGCAGTGATGGGAAGTGTTTATGAAGGTATATTAAGGATAGAAGAAGGTGTAAGAGCATAAGGATGAAATTTTTGTTGATTATTTAGCCATGGAAGGCATGGAACCAAGAAAAATGTCCTCAAAACCCTAGAAGAGGGAAATGAGATTTCCAAGCACAACTAAGAGACAAATATTGTAAACACAAAACCACTTACTTGGAAATGATAGTTTGGAACCTGAAATTTTTGAAGACATTTGACTATTACTGCTCCTTCAAAAGATGGATTTGATGGTTTTTTCCCTTGGGACCCACTTTCTCTTTTCTTCTCTTTCACTTTACACTTTGAAAATATACCTTTTCTCCTTTTCACTTCATTATTTACACATTGATCATTTGATAATTGAGAACTCTTTAAGTTTTGAATTTTGATGCTTTTTTGGCATGTGGAACTCTGAGTTGGTAGCTTGGGAACCATAACTTATTACAATTTGGGTGACATGAAATTACATAATGGAAAATAAAAATTACATTTTGAAATACAAATTATATCTTGGAATAATAATTACTCCTTAAAAATCATATTTACATGGTAAATAGAGGCTATTTTATCACTTTCTTACTTGCTTCTCTTATGCAATGGAAATGGTTTATTATTGGACCTTGAAAAACCCTAGAAACCTAATGAATCCTTGAAAAACCCTAAAGACCTAATGAGAGCCTTGACTGAATGAAATTAATGGTGACATGACCTAACAAGTGATATGATTTCATGATAGATGTACATTCAGTAAAGTATGAAAATAAGCTAGAAAGTAATGGAAATTTAGAAAAAAGTGAAATTTTTTTATTTTAGGGCTACCATCAGTGAGTAAATTTTGGAATGATGACCTAGTGAAATGATAAAATTTATGAATGAGACCCTAATATGATATGAAAATAGGATTTTTTATCACTGATGGCAGGATGAAAATATTGACACTAACAGATGGATTCCACATCCAACTATCCCTCAGTCAGATCCCAGTCCTGACAACATAACCATTTGTTGGCTTGATGGGGCCTAGACTTGAGTTCAAAGTGACTACGCAGTCCAACAAAACCCACTATTACAAACCATTTCGGCAATGACCTACTTGTTTAGATTGAAGTCTCACCCGAGGCAATATAAGAGGATGCTAGAACTAGGTTTTTGCATCCATAGGGATAGAGGATTGTGGCTTTAGGGCTCTTCCTTCTCAACAGAGATTTGCAAGTTAGATCTATCAATGATGCATGCATTTTTCAACACATATGTTGAACTTACTAACAGACTGTGAGATATTACTTATTCATGCATTAAAAAAAGTAATCAGCCCTAGACCAGACTGCACTATTCAATTACAGATCAAAAACACTTATTCAACATAGACATTCATATGCAGTAAGTAAAGCAAACACATCATAAAAACTCATATCTATCCAACATTTATTTCATCAATAGCTAGATCCTTCTCATACATTTAGTTCCACCTTGTGCACACAGTTGCAGGGTAATGTGCACATAGTTGTAGGGGTCTACACACACAGTTGTAGACTTCCTAAGGTCTCCGTGCACGTAGCTATGGGAGCCTTTCCTCTAACCCAAAACACAAACTCTGAATTAAAACAATATTACATCCAAATTCATCTCATCAGATCTATCGTTTAAGCTTTCTTTCATTCTTTCTATGACTTCTATCTAGACTCCTTATATCGGTTTGGAATTTAAAATACCATGGTCAAAAACCATGGGTGGAGTCTAATGTTCACAAAATAGTCCCATTCCATTACATAATAAGGGGCTTTGGCCCACCCCAAAGCCCTTGAGACTCAAAATAAACTCCGTGTTGCACGCTTCGCTCCTTGATTTGCAGAGTCTTTCTCTACTGTTTTCTTCAAGGGGCTCCCATGCCCCACATAAATATTTCATTCTTTATCATCATTGTTACTAGACCCACTCATGGGGCTAGAGGGATCACTTCTTTCTAAAGAAGGGACAATCACATGTATTTTGGGAGACCCCATTAAATTTCTATCTTTCCATAGGTAATCGATTCAGCCTCCTTCTAAACCGTGATACACTGAACACAACATTCGGGGAGATTGGATGTTGTATGTAAATTACTTCATTTTCCAAGTTGTATATTGTAGTTCATGGTTCCTTGGTAATAATTTTTCCTAGATTTATGTTTATTTATTTATTTTTTTGTTAATTTCTAAAATATATTTTCCATGGAATAACATTTTACCCATACACAACCCCTTAGTAGGTCTTAGGTTGAGAATAATGGTAGCAGTTCCTAAGTTTACCGATCAAAGAAACCCCTCTAACATGAATTCTGGTCCTTTTCCTTATTTTGTAAATATTGGTTCTCCCTATATGGCAACATTGTCCCTTCTATTAACTCCACTCTAGTTTTCAAAGGCCGAGAAAGAAAGCTATAGGGGTAACGACAGACCAAATTTAGACTCAGTATCTAGCCCTACCAGGTTAGAGAGGGATGTATCAAAATTAGTCTCACGACCAATATAAATGACTAGAGAATAAGGATTTAGGCTAGTTATAAGCTCAGTAAAACTTGATTAGGGTTTTTTATTTCAGTTTACTGGATCAAGATCATAGATCTCGGAACTAGGTCAAGGTTTTGAATGATCAATTGTAGGGATGAAAATGAGGCAAAGTAGGTATGTCTAGTTAAATATTTGGGCTATCATGTGGTATAGTGTTGAAAAATTAAGGAGAAAAATGAGCATATGACTATGAATTCATTCATCATAAGATATGGAACACAAACATGAAGATCTCATCAAAACATAGAATAAAACTTATGAATTATTCTTAAAAACTAATGAGATGATCACATGAAAGCATAGATATGGTTTTAAGGAGAAATGAGCATTCAAATTGATGATAAAAATAAGAAGAAACATTGTCAATATACATACCATAGGAATCCCAATATTATTGTTGCATTTGTCTTTAATATCATGGTAAAATGGTGTACACTAGATCCACACTATGACTACCAAGTATCCGACTCTCACAATGACTTGTTTCTGAGTACATATAGAAAATAAAAGAAGATTACACCTCTATGGATCGAAACATGATCCAAAACAACTCATTAATACACTTAATGTGTAATATTCCCAAATGGAAAAAACAAGAATATATCTCATAATAATGGAAATAAAATCAAGTATTAACACATTACATGTGAGCCAAATGATATATCCACGGTATTATGTATAACAACAATAAATAAGTGCAAGATCTTGAGGATAAAGCCCCTCAATATAGGAAAAACAAGCCTCCAATGCCAAAATGCACCCAAAAACAATTAATACACTGCTACACAAAGTACTGAAGCAAGAACAGTGCAATTTTAGTGACTAATACTACAGCTGGGAAATATAAATAAATTTATATGATAATATCATGCTCATACAAGTCCAAAAATGGAGATCTATGCTCCCATACACTTTCCCAAGACAACACAAGAAGGGTTTCTGAAAATGCACAAAATATAAATGGTGGATCTAAAGCCCTAGTGCTGAATATGCACTATAGATGAAGCACATGGAAGGAGGTGGTTGAATCTGATGTAGATCTGAAATAACTCCTCCTTTTGACACTTTCAATGAAGGTTTGATCCCTTCAATGGAAAGCAAACACTCCAAATGGAGTACCGAACCCACCCCTGCAACAACTAACTAAAATAACGTATATTTGGACTGGAACTATGTTGTAGGAGATAAAATCACCTTGTCTTGCTGCCAAATATATCAAATAAGCCCAAGGGGCTCCTTTACTGGCCTTCCAATGGAAGGAAACCTTCCTCCAGTACAAAACTAGCTCAAAAAACACCCAATAAAATCTTCCATTGTTGCACCCTACAACTCAGCACATCTCTCAATAGAAACTGCACTATATCACAAGACCGAAGCTTGGTCTAAAACCTGAATATGGAAATGTAGTGCAAAGCTCTTCCAAGAGGCCTCTCAAGGATAGAGGTGGGATTCCCGATCAAGAACACCCGGTGCTAAACAACACTTCACTCTTAGCTAAATATCTAAAGAAAGCTTATATGTATAAACAGACCATATAATCAAAACATAACATATCATAACATGAATAATATGGCTTCCATCCTATTCCTTAAATAAGAAATGAGATTTCTAACCCTAAGCCTAATTCATTTATGACACTACTTTCATGTAGGGTGTCTCCATCTAAAACTACATTGCCCTCATTGAATGCCACTCCTCCATGACAACGTTGTTGATTTGGTCAAGGTTGACCCAGTCCACATGCTTTAGCCCCTTTTCACACATAAGGGTATTTTATGAAGCTAAAAAGATGATCCACTTTCACATGAGAAGTGGTTTTATTCCTAATAACAATATTTATGGGTCTTCCTACCCACTTATTCATCAAACAAGAAAGCAAAATTAGATTTTAATATTCCAATTAGATTTATGCTAATTTAGGAATATTACAATCCTCCCCTCCCAAATGTTGCTTTTCCTCAAGAAACTTCAAGGATATATTTGCAAAATTAGGGAACCTTCATCCCCATGTTAAGCTCCATCCTCCAAGCTATCATCCATATAAATGAATCACCCTCCGTAATGGTAATTCATAGAAAAAATCCTGCGATGTGAGAGGCTCCTCCCAAAGACATAAGTCAATCATATGGCTCCCTTCATAAGGAAACAAGTTATATAGTGTAGCAGCCATGCAATGTCCCATGCTCCCCTTGAAGCATGAATAAATGTGGGAAGATTCATTCCCAATGGACACATACAACCAATGTGTCATCCCTCCAATCATGTCCCCAACAAGAATAAGAATATCATCAACATATGGGATCATAATCACAGTCATGCTAGCTTCCATGTGTAGTAATGGAGAAGGAAAATGGTCCCTCAAGTACAACTAGCATAGTTTTACTCCTAACTGCATTAGAATATGGAATGATGAGTGGTTTCCCAACCACTTGTTTTTTTCCCCAATCTCCTGACAAGCTTGGAGAAAGTGTATGGTGTATGGTGCAAATTGAGCATACCCTGCATAAGACATCATCTCCCCAAGATCTCTTAGGGAGTGGCCATCATCAATGCTCCTTATGGCCTTAAGTAGACCATGAAGTCGAGAAGGAAAATTTCCCCCTCTTGGAGAAATTCCCTACACATGTATGATAAGGAAATGCAAATACATAATAAATGAGTCATGATGTACAGAAATACAATCTTTACCATGTACTTGGTTCAAGCTAGTAAGGTGGCTCATAGATGGGCCTCCTCTCACTCCCAATGAGGAAGAAAGTGGTTTTGATAACTCTACCAAAGATTCATGCCTCTCCTCATCCTCCAAATATCCCATGCATCTCCTCATATGATGGTGCATCTCCTCTTTGAAGCCTTCCCAAATGAATCCCTCCAGGATAGTACGGTATGCTCTTATAAAACCAGTGGGTTTGGAAAGAAACCCTTCATATGCTGCATCTAGTAGCTTCTCCTTGAGATTAGAGGTTCTAGTCAAGAAGACCCTACTATGAAAATAGATTACCCCATATACTACTACATATCTCCCATCAGATAGCTAATCATCAATCATTTTGCATGAAAATAAATCCTTGGAGTATTCCACTAATAGCTGGGATCTCCAATAAGGGTCAATAATCAATAATGACAGCGCTGCTGATTTATCATGTGAAACTCCTGTCATGTTTCTGCTCTCTTATTTGACATCTCCTATGCCAAAGTCATACACCGAGATGCTGCAATATTGCCCTTGCTGCTTCCTTCTTAGTGCAATATCTGAGATGAGAGTGGGTAATGATGATGTTGGGAGAATGTCTCCCTCCTCTTTGAGTTTACCTAAGACTCCCAATTTTTTACAATGACCTCCCATTGTTCCCACTCCTCTTGGATCTAAGAATAGTGCAAGATGTTGAGAGAACTCTTTGATCCTCTTCCAATCAGGGGGTCTCCCTGGTGGAATTCCTCAATGTAATGAAACATCAAGGCCTAGAGCAGGTTGTATATGTGAGTGGATTGATTTGTACCTACCCTCACTGCGCAAATCATCCTCCTTCTTCTGTGCATAAAACTCCTAAAAAGGACGGGTGTATATGTTCCCAATCATTTGATGTTGGCCCCCCTTGTCATTTCCTCCTACCTTCTACAAGATCTCACAGTCTAAGGTTTATTTTTCAATTGTAATCCATTTATGTACACCCAACATCTCATTGATGTCAAAATTCTTGATCACAAAGGAATGATCTATCATAGTGTGTGTCCCAAATATTGCAGTCAATGTTGAAACACACTTCCTCCATTGTTTTGTCTAATTTCCTATCAACATAGACACATGCTTCTCATGATCTTCATATGTAAGATCCTTTGGAACTTCTTGCAAATGTACAAGATCTACTCTAGTTGAAGAAATTGCTTCATGTCCATTCCCAAATAGAAGTAGATCTCCTCCTGTTTTCACAGCGCTAGAGGATCTTTCCAGCTCTTCTTCTTCCTTCTCCTCATCAATAGAGAATACCTCATCATTAAGAGATCATTTGTCTTGATCTCCTTTTGAAAGAGGAATCCTCATGTCTTCTTCTTGAGAAGAAAATTCTTGTTGTAGTGGGGATTTTTCCCTAGGAAAAGCATGTTGTAGATATTTAACCCCCTCAACAATATTTTAAAATGGAGTTGGTTTTATGGATGCTTCCAACTTATGGAAAGGTTCTGATTTCTTGGGCTTGGTTTGCTCTCCCAGTGAAGTTTCAAACTATTTCAAATCAAATATTTTCACTAACCTCCTAGTGAAATTTGCATAAGTAGATATATTTGCATTATTCAATGAAGAATATTCAAATAACCACTAGGCATAAGCCTTACCTTCAAGATGTAGCATTGCGACTCTAATGGCTTCCTCTTCTGAAACTTGATGTAGCTGGAAATATGTGTCTAGATTCCATACCCAAGCCTTGGCTGTGCTCTTGGGTGACCCATCAAAAGTAGGTAGAAAGAATCTACCCAAACTGTGCTGCATGCAACATCCTCTTCTATTGTAGTTATTAGGTCTTCTATCTTCCTTGATTTTACAAAACCCTTGGAAGCTTATATGCTCCTTGAATCTTCTAGACTAAGATTCATATTCTTGGAGATAGTCACCAAGATTCTCCTCCTCTATTGTTTCTCATTCTTCTTATTCTCTTGCCAAGAATGTAGGCATGGTACCACGTTGTAGATCTGATTGTGCAATTGAATGCTCACACCCATAATATGAAGAACTGGACCTTTCTTCATGTGCAAATCTTCTTGAGGGATTTTCATGTCTTTCCCTCCTCATTCCCTTGATTTCTCTTTTAAGCTAATGCATAGTTTGGAGAAGAAGTTCTGAAAACCTCTTTCCCTCCATTTCTCCAAATAATGGAGACTTTCCTTTGTCTCTTCTGAGAGTCTTCTCTTTTCTGTGACAAGCTTCTTCTTCTTCTGATGACATAGATGCAATGTCTTCACAGGCTGAGCCAATATTATGCTCCGATACCACTATAATATTCCCAAATGGGAAAAGAAGGAATATAACCCATAATAATGGAAATAACAGCAAGTATTAACACATCACATGTGATCCAAATGATATATCCATGGTATTATGTATAACAACAATAAATAAGTACAATATCTTGGGGATCAAACCCCTCAAGATAGGCAAAAGAAGCCTCCAATGCCAAAATGCACCCAAAAACAAGTAATACACTACTACACAAAGTAATGAAGCAAGCACAGTGTAGTTTTAGTGACTAATACTGTAGCTGGGACATAAAAATAAATGGATCTGATAATATCATGCTCATACAAGGCCAAAAATGGATATCTATGCTCCCATACACGTTCCCAACACAACCCAGGAAGGGTTTCCGAAAATACACAAAATATAAATGGTGGATCTAAAGCCCGAGGGATGAAGATGCAGTGAAACTGAAGCACGTTAAAGGAGGTGGTTGAATCTAATGTATATCTAAAATAACTCCTCCTTTGGACTCTCTCAATGAAGGTTTGATCCCTTCAACGGAAATAAAACACTCCAAATGGAGTACTGAACCTACCCCTGCAACAACTCACTAAAATAGCATAGATATGGACTGGAAATATGCTTTAGGGGATAAAATAACCTTGGCCTACTGCCAAATATATCAAATAAGCCCAAGGTGCTCCTTTATTGGCCTTCCAATGGAAGGAAACCTTCCTCCACTGCAAAAATAGCTTAGAAAAAACCCAATACAATATTCCATTGCTGCACCCTGCAACTCAGCACATCTCTCAACAAAAACTGTGCTATACCACAAGACTAAAGCTTGGTCTAAAACTTGAATATGGAAATGTAGTGCAAAGCTCTTCTAAGATGCCTCTCAAGGATAGAGGTGGGAACCTCGATCAAGAAAACCCGATGCTAAACAACACTTCAATCTTAGTTAAACAGCTGAAGAAAGCTTATATGTCTAAATAGACCATATAATAAAAAAAAAACATATCATAACATGAATAATATGGTTGTCATCCTCTTCCTTATATAAGAAATGAGCTTTCTAACCCTAAGACTCTTTCTTTTATGACATTAATTTCATGGAGGGTGTCTCCATATAAAACTGCATTGTCCCTCATTGAATGCCACTCCTCCATGACAACGTTGTTGATTTGGTCAAGGTTGACCCAGTCCACATGCTTTAGCCCCTTTTCACACCTAAGGGTGTTTTATTAAGCTGAAAAGATGATCCACTTTCACATAAGAAGTGGTTTTATTCTTAATAAAGTTGTTTATGGGTCTCCGTACCCACTTATTCATCAAACAAGAAAGAAAAATTAGATTTTAATATTCCAATTATTTGTATGCTAATTTAGGAATATTACATAATGACTCATAGCCTAATTCTAGGGGAGTTAGAAACAACTTCCCCTTTTTTAGCTAACAAGTTGAGTTTTTTTCTCAAGTCATTAAACATAATATCCCTTAAGAAATATGACCATAAATAGGCTCATTAACCATGAAACAACTCATGAGACAACGTTTACATCCACTATTTTTTATTTTTGACCTCCACGTGTCAAGAAACATCCTCAAACCCAGAAACACAATGAAATATAATAGAAGCGCAATGAGATTTGGAGGATGATTTGGATTACTTTAAGGGATATCTGAACTTTATTGAAGGATGGTACAGGTACCTTAGGATGTCCTCTATATCACTAAAACCTGAAATCAGCAAAAACACTTCTCCAAGACTACTTATAACTCAATTTTCCGCAACCACTCTAGAAGCTTAGCGTGTGACAAAAAATAGTGGGAGAAAGGTAAACTTTTAGTGGTTTTTGACCTTTTCCTGCAAATCCATGAGCTGAAAAGATACCAAAAGTAGATTTATGAGATGTAATAACCATAATACACCTTTACATGTTTTTCATTTGTCATTTTGAGCCTCTGGGAAAAAGCGCAGTGAGCACACGTTGCGTTTCTTTGCACTAGTTTTGCCTGTGTGACAAAAAACCCAAAACTTTTCAAAATTTTGCCAAAATTTCTTGCCTTTCCATATTTTTGTCCTTCCTTCAAGAAACTAAGGATGAATGAGAAAAAATATCAAGGGTATCATTCTTATTGAGCTTTCTTAGGCTCTTGTTGAGATTTTTCTTCATGTTCTTAACCCTAATATAGAAAATTAGATTTCTTGTGTAATAGTGCCTTGCCATGTGCCTCTGAATGACAATGTTTCTATTTCCCTTCTTTTATCACGAAATTGAGTCCTGTTGGGCTGCTTCAATGGTCAAATTGGAGTAACTATTTCAAACCACTTGTACCTGGAAATTATCCTTTCCATTCTGAGAGGACTCTCTCAAAAGGATAAAGGATATTCAATGAACAACTTGAAAGCATATGGCTAACTCTGAATTTGATTGAATGTTTTTTTTTGTGTAGGTGAAATATGTATAAGGTTTACTACCACTGGTCTTATGGAGTCAATATAAAAACTAAGTCACAAGACAATCTATCTCATGGAAGCTAAGGAAATTGTGTTCTTATAAAACCACACATGAAGGATAGAACAACAAGCTATATGCATACAGGAAGTTGGAGCATGGCACCATGAATTCCAAGTGATTATACATAAGCAAAGTAATAAAACATGACAAAATAGTAGACTAGGTGTATAAATGGAAGTTGGAGCATGTAATCATGAATTCCAAGTGATCATAAAACTAGAAATCTGGAGATAAAGTAAAAGGATGATATAAGAAACATACATAA
The DNA here is from genome assembly GCA_034641835.2 of Pinus albicaulis. Taxonomy (NCBI): domain Eukaryota; kingdom Viridiplantae; phylum Streptophyta; class Pinopsida; order Pinales; family Pinaceae; genus Pinus; species Pinus albicaulis. Next base: position 62,475,186 of record MU968359.1, on the reverse strand, counting down.
GAACACATAGAAGAATATCAGGTTTGAAATAGGTTGCTGCAAATACATATTACTAATAGACAAAGATTACAAGAGTAGTGCCTTCATAACATCTCCCAAACCTTTCTAACTCTAAAACTGTCTCATTTATAGAATGAGGACTCATGCAAATGATATTCCACCTTTCTAGCTTCTAATTCCCACCTCAGAGACCTATTTCAATCATGATTCCATCACTTGGAGACTTCCTAGGGATATTTTTGTTTTGCAGAGTTTGAATATAAAAAGGACTCTTCTTTCATTAATAGTTCAAAAAATCAATTTAATAACCATTATCAATTGCAACCAACTAATTTTCTGAGTGTATTAGAGTTTTTATGTGTCATTATGCTAGGGGGATGCTGAGCTAGACCTTCTCCAAGTCGAATTTATACAGATTTTTCATAAATTCCATTAGTGAAAATTCTGAAACATAGGCTTCAAAGATGAGTCTATAATTTCCAAACCCTGATGGATTTGCAGAAACTGAGAGAGTGTTTTTTAGAAAGACCCATGCTAAATAAAAACCTCTTTTATGTTTCCAAAATACGTTTTAATTTTGTCTGAAATCAAACTTGAAGTTGACTGCTATAAAAGTCATGTTCAGAAATTTCCGTAATGTGTTTTAGTAGTGTGGGGAAAATGGATTTTCCATCAATCTCGTTGACTTATTTTTTATTCTAACACCTTCATCATGTCACAACGCCTTGCAACCATCATTCTCCCTCCTTAAAACATGCCAAAAATGAGTTTAAATGAAAAAAAGCACCTATTTTCATAGCGTTTTTCTAGCTTCAAGCCTGAAGCACGCTATGAAAACTCCTAAAAAAGGCAGAATTTTCAGTTTATAAATGAACTCATATTTCCGAATTCTTAATATATTTTGAAAAATTGGATGAGTTTTTTGTAAATAATTTTTTTTTGAAGCAAAACCTCTCTTGGTTTTTTAAATACCATCTCCAGCTGTCCAGCATCTGCATTTGTAAAGCATGTATAAAACAGGAAAATTTTGTTTTCTGAAAATAGGGCCAAAAGACATCCCTGTATATCCAAATTTGTAGCACCTTGGAGAAAAGTGAAAAAGGTTATTGTTATTTGATATGTTCTTGAAAATAACCTCTCTCAGTTTCTAAAAATACTTCTCTGTTTTCCCATAAACCACCCTTGAAGTGGACATCTCAAAAGTCAAAAAGCAGAGAAATCCTCATATTCGCTATGAAATTGTTGGCTAGTTTCGTAGCGAAATCTACCTACTTTACACTGAATTCACTACGAAAAATTATAAAACTAGATAGTGGCTCTTTTTCATAAATTTGATGACTATGCAAGTGAACCCAATGTGGATTATTGTGGATATGAACCTAATGACAAGACTAATGAATTGTCTATGACCTATAATAAACATGATTAAGTGAATTTCTCATCAAATGAATGGTCTAACATAATGAGACAAAGTGAAGCTTATGATGACCCTATTCATAAAAAAATTAAAAATTTATGTGTGATAACAGTCACTCCACTTGGGATGGTGTGCACCTGTGGTACAACAAAGAACTAGTAGTTCCAATGTCACCTCCATTGGGCTGCTCCCATCTTCAAAATGAAAACTTGAAACCTATTCTGACCTGTAACCTTAGCACTGAAAAAAAATAGTAGTTGCAAAATAACTGAAAGTACACATCCTGAATTTAAAACTAAAACTAAAAAAATGCTTGATCTTCAAGCTGATTTATATACAAATCATCCTACTCTACTTGCTCAACATAAAAACTGAATCAAGTGATCTCACTCTTCCAATGAAGCCAATCAAGAAGTTGAGTACTGCATTGGAATGGACATTCCACTTATCTAATCATAAAACTTCCTAAGAGATGACCACTTGTTCCACCATCTAAAAATACATAACTGAAAATCATATTGAAATTTATTCCTGTAGAAGATTCCAGCAGAGCTACAAAAGGATCTTTGAGAGTATGCACAAATAATTATTTTTGATCAACAAGAAATTGTGAGTAAATATGATCCCTTGATGGTGATCCTTGTTTAGATTCTTCATTATAACCCTTGTGAGCTTTCTCAAATAAAAAATAAAAAATATGTTGATCATTATTTTCATTTGAGAGGAAGAAATACTAGGAGTACTCTTGGACACTTTCACAAGGAACTTCCTCAGCATGTACCACAGAAATTTCTAAAGGTAACTCTTCATATGATTCAACAAGCATACCCATATGATTGTCTAAATTTTCTTTTCAAAATTTTCTTCATTTGATGTAGGCTGATGCAAGGAATGATATGAAGCATAAACTTCTTACTTTACCGCTGAGAATGATAGAAATTATCTTCCAGTATTTCCTCTTGTTGTTTGAAATGATTCTCATATTCATAATGATCAAAATGCTGACAAGTCTGCTACAACGTTTCATCAAAATTAGAGGATGTAACATGATTTTCATAAATAAACTCCTACTAGTTTCCATTTTCATCCAAGAGAGAGGCTATCCTTTCTTCTTGGTGATGAAAGGGATTTTCAAGAAGGGCCTCTAAAATTTCCTCATCCATGAACTCATCATCTTCATAACCATTCTCCAAATATTCAATAAAACTCAAACAATGTTTACAACAATATTTAACTAGCAATAAGGAAGAATGAAATTCTTCATTCATCTCATAAAATGCAACATTGAAATTAGCAAGAGAATATAATGAACCATTTGGCACGTTTTCGTACGAAGACCATGCTTTTCCCTCTAAAGTGGCCATAAACATCTTCATGAGATAATCCTCAGGGAACTTAACCTTAAGTTTGTGTACATGCATATGGAATATAACCAAATGAAGAGCAACATTTTTTTTCTTTTCATCTTTAAATATAGGAATATCAGTTAACCAATCAACCTTTGGCATAGGATTTGGAAAACTAGGGATGTAAGACTGATTCATAGGGGCATACCTGGCATTTATTCTTGCAATGGAACTCATCTTGGAACTTCATCAAGCTATTAATTTTCAAGCACTGGAGTCACCTTCCAATTGATTATTTAATGTGTGGAGTCTCTAGAGCAGAAATACAGCCAATATGTGTCTAAGTGTCTACTGCTCTTAGACCTTAGAATAGAAAATTTTTCATTCTTCCCAGGGAAAATCTTATACCTTCAGTCCTCGACAATGACGCCAAAATGTTATCACCAAATTGAGTCCTTTTGGGCTGCTTAAATGGTCAAATTGGAGTAACTATTTCAAACCACTTGTAACCGGAAATTAGCCTTTCCAATTTGAGAGGGCTCTCTCAAAAGGATAAAAGATATTCAATGAACAGCTTGAAAGCAGATGGCTAACTTTGAATTGGATTGAATGTGTTTTTGTGTAGGTGAAAGATGTATAAGGTTTACTACCATTGGGCTTATGGAGTCAATATGAAAAAGAAGTCACAGGACAATCTATCTCATGGAAGCTAAGGCAATTTTGTTCTTATAAAACCACACATGAAGGATAGAACAACAAGCTATATGCATACGAGAAGTTGGAGCATGTCACCATGAATTCCAAGTGATTATACATAAGAAAACTAATAAAACATGACAAAACAACATACTAGGTGTATAAATGGAAGTTGGAGCATGTAATCATGAATTCCAAGTGAGCATACAACTATAAAACTGGAGAGAAAGGAAAAGGATGATATAAGAAACATACATAAGAACACATAGAAGAATCTTAGGTCTGAAATAGGCTGCTGCAACTGTATATTACTGATAGACAAAGATTACAAGATTAGTGCCTTTATAAAATCTCCCAACCCTTTATAACTATAAAATATCTCATTTATAGAATGAGGGCTTATACAAATGATTTCCACCTTGCTAGCTTAGAATTCCCACCTCAGAGACCTATTTCAAACATGATTCCATCACTTGGAGACTTCCTAGGGATATTTCTGTTTTGCAGAGTTTGAATACAAAGAGGACTCTTCTTTCATTAATAGTTCAACAAATCAATTTAATAACCCTTATCAACTAAAACCAACTATTTTTCTGAGTGTATTAGAGTGCGAATGTGTCATTATGCCAGGTGGATGCTGAGCTGAACCTCCTCCAAGTCGAATTTTTACAATTTTTTCACAAATCTGGTTAGTGAAAGTTCTGAAAAAAAAGGCTTCAAAGATGAGTGTATAATTTCCAAACCCTGATGGCTTTGCAAAAACTGAGAGAGGTTTTTGTAGATGGACCTATGCTAAAGAAAATAATCTTTCATATTTCCAAAATACCTTTTCATTTGGTGTAAAATCAAACTTGAAGTTGACTGCTAAAACAATAATGTTCAAAAAATTTTGTAGCGTGGGGAAAATGGATTTTCCATCAATCTTCTTGATTTCTTTTTTGTTCTAACACCTTCATCATGTCATGACACCTTGAAATGATCAATATACCTCCCTAAAACATGCCAAATATGATTTTAAATGCAAAAAAGTACCTACATGAATTTCCGTAGCATTTTTCTAGCTTCAAGCTTGAAGCATGCTACGAAAACTCCTAAAAAAGGAAGAATTTGCAGTTTAGAAATGAACTCATATTTACGAATTCTTAAATTATTTTGCAAAACTGGAGGAGGTTTTTTTAGATCAAAATTTTTTGAAGGAAAACCTCTTTTTTTTATATATATATAGCATCTCCAGTTGTCCAACATCTACATTTTAAAAACATGTATAAAACAGGAAAATTTTGTTTTCTGAAAATAGGGCCGAAAGACATTCCTGTATCTCCAAATTTGTAGTGCCTTCGAGAAACGTGAAAGGGGTTATTATTATTTGATATGTTCTTGAAACTAACCTCTCTCAGTTTCTTTAAATACATCTTTTTTTTTCCATAAAACTCCCTTGAAGTTGATTTCTCAAAAGTAAAAAAACAGAGAAATCCTCATATTCCGTATGAAATTATTAGCCAATTTCGTAGCAAAATCTACCTATTTTACACTGAATTTGCTACGAAAAGTTGTAAAAATGGCTAGTGGTTCTTTTTCTTAGATTTTATCACTATGCAATTGAGCGCAAGGTGGATTATTGTAGATATGACCCTAATGACAATACTAATGAAGTGTCCATGACCTATAATAAACATGATTAAGTGAATTTCTCATCAAATGAATGGTCTAACTTAATGAGACAAGGTGAAGCTTATGCTGACCCTATTCATCAAAAATTAAAAATTTATGTTTGATAAAACCTTCTTCAGTAGATTAAATAGTTGTTCATTTAATACTCTAAGACATAATTATTTGTCTTCTTTAACTTCAACATCTATGTTGTCAATGGTGTATTTGTGGGCTTGAGGAGGAGATGGATCTTTTCCAAGTTTTTATTTTCTTGATTTTGATCTAGTTTTAGGCCTTCTTGGTTGTGCTTGAATTTCTTTGTGTTCTAATTTATCCTCATCAATTATGGCTTCACCCTTGTCTTTTTGTACCACAACATCTACCTTGTTGGATGATGGATAGTCCCCTTGTGATTTGTTTTGCAACAATAGGTTTAGTTTTAAATGCCTAGTATCTTGTTTCAAGAAATATACCATGAAATTTTCCTTGGAAATATCATCTTTGAGCTCTCTTATCTACACCTCTTTTTCTTTGAGTGTGTCTTCAGATGCCTTGTCTTCATGGTGTTCTGGTACGTTAACCATCTCTATTGCAGGAGGCACCTCATCATGATGTTGGAAAGGTTAATTACATCTGTCTCTAGGTGATTCCATCATGGCTTCAACTTGCACTTCTTTATCACTCACAACCTCATTATGTATTTTCTTAGCATGATACCAAGTTCTAGGTCTTGGTGTAGGCATATCCTTTTCAATATCAGGAGAAAAAACTAACCTATTGCCTCTGTTTTAGGTCTCTAAAAACTCCTCTCTAGGTTGATTTTTTGTCCCTGATGGCTTGCTTGATGACCCAACCTCTTGTGGTCTAATTGATGAAGGGACAATTGGGATCTCATTCTGACTTGAGGCAGGTATAAGAGCAGCTGCCTCCAAGAAGGTCTCCCGTGGCATGTTGATCAGTTTAAGTTGGTGGAGAACTATGATTTTTATCAAAGCATGATGAAACAAGCTAGCTGAATGTTCCTTTCCCTTTGACTGCACCTTCTCTATCATTTTAACCAGGCTTTTGAACAAGTAATTGGGTAGTTTTAGTGGTTTGATGGAAGTTAAGTGCATCAACAGTCTTATGTGATACTGATACAACCTACTAAACAGTGAAGTATTTCATGATATTCCTCATCAAAGGAGTATATTTATCCAAAAATTATTTGCTAGGAAAGATATGGGAAGGGAAGTCTTTGTAGTGTGGTTTCAATAAAGACTTATAGTGCTCAATGTCCAAATCTATCCCCTTGAACCAAATCTCTGATTCATTAAGGATTGTAGTGGCTGAAGATATACTCTCTTCTGACACCATGAATTTTACCTCTGCAATTATGACATGATATCCTCTAAAATTGATTGCAAATAAACTTGTTAAGTCACGGTTATAAACCACCTCCTGCACTTTGTTACAAAACACTAGGAAACATGATTGTTCAAATAAATTATTTACAAAATCTGATGCATTAATCTATTGTATATGAATTGGATCATATCCTAACATCCGTCCCCACTTTTTGTATTTATTATTTTGACTAGACATGTTGTTGGTATTGCATGAATGAAAAGCCTAGTTTGATAGGGGAAAGGGTTGGGGTTTAGGGCTGCAAAATAGGGAAAACAATGCAACTAGTTTAGGGAGTGAAATGGAGAGGATAGGAGTTAGTGAAAAATCATAAAACGTTAGGGGAGATAGGGATAGGTTTTAGGGACACGGTGGTAGTGGAATTTCTGAGAATGGGTGAAGGAAAAGGGAAAAAAGAGGGAAAACATAGGGACAACCTAGAAAGACAGCAAAAATGTGGCGTGGGCTTGGGTTTTTAAGAAAAGTGGTGAGATGGGGAAAATGGGTATGGGAAATGATTGGGGAGGGTCTACCAATTGTATATAAGGATTTTTAGGAATAACACGTAGGTATTTTCTCCTTGGAAGAAGGAAAAACCATGAAACCTTAAAATTGCAGCATAAAACCATAAGAGAGGTTTTTAATCACTTTTTGAAGGAAATAACCGCATGAGAGGGTTGATGAATGCTTCAATTAATTGTTGAGGAGTGTTGAAGACTTCTGGGATGAGAAATGACATGTTGTTTTCTTTCTTTTAACTTCAAACTCAAAAACCCAATGAACGTCCAGAAATGTAGTGTATGTCCAGAAATGCAATGTATGTATAGAAACGCAACACATGTACAGTAGAAATGCAACAAGCTAATGAATGGAGAAATTTGATGATGTATTTCGACCTTCTAATGGCTATGGAGAGTTTTGGAGTGAAAGAGAGGAGCTCTTGAAAACCTCGAAGGATGAAATGAACTCATGAACCGTTTTATTTCTCTTAATATCTCAAAAACTTTATTTTTTTCTTTGGTGGTGGTGTGAAATCACATGTACTTTTGAGAAATGATAGTATGAGTGTTGATTTTACTACAACATAATTTCTTGAAAATGAAATATTACCTTTTTACTTTATTCCCTAAGTTGCTAACTTTGATGATGGTGATGCAAATGATGGACATGAATCTCTTTTGATGACCTAGGACACCTAAATAATGGCTTGACAGTGATGAGTGTTGATGACCATTAACAAGTGGAGGGAGTAGCACTGACCTAAATGATAACCAATGATCATTTGAAAATAGAGAGATGCCAAATTTATTTTAATTTATTTTGAAAATATAACAATTTGACCCTAAGACCTTATCAATCACATGGAACAAGTACATTTGATCACTGGTGAATCATAGACACTAACATTGGCTCTAGTTGGGGATGGAATATCCTTTTGGATATGTCAAGAACACCGTAGACTAGGTAGCCTCATCCGTTGGGCGATGGAGTCAAAATAAAACACTTGACACTCAAAAGAATGACTAAATGAAACTGAGAGAAATAAAAACTAAATTCACTTGACTCAAACTGATTCGAATTTTGAAATTTAAACAGAAAACTACAGTTGATCATAGAAGCCTTATGGTCTTCTCCTCGGGCTTCAAACTTCTTTGACATCATCCTTATTATTTGACAGAAAAATAACTTGTTATATACAATGGAAGTGAAATTTTTCTTCAAGATCTTGTAATATAGTGTTTGAGAAGCCTACCATTCACCGGTCCTCTTGGAAGTTCTTGTCCATAAAGATATTCTAATAAATAAGCATTATTCCCTCTGAATGTTGAAATATTGTAGGGTCCTTTCCATAAGTTCTCAAACTTACCATGTTTTCCTTTGTCCTCATTTTGGGCATCCCATCGAAGAACAAAATCTCCCAATTTGAGTCATCAGCCTTAATTTTATTATGATAGATATTCTTGATCTTCTCCTAGAGATTTGAGGTGTTATTGAAAAATTCTTCCCTAGACTGCTGCAAGAGGATCATTTTATTGATTCTTCACTAAATTTCATTTGGATCACCTTCAATCTCTTGTATGATTTTCATCACCGACATTGCTAAAGAATTTGGAAACATTGTATCTACACCATAGAATAGCTGAAAGGGTGACATGCCGATAGATTTATTTGTGATAATTATATCTTCCCATAGAGCATTAATTAGCTTTTTGTGCCAATTTCTTTTGTTCTCTTACAACAACTTTTTTATTATGTTCACTAATGACTTGTTCGATGATTCAACCAACCCATTTCCTTTAAGGTAATATGTTGTTGAATGCCCAAGTATTATGTGATATTTACCACAAAATTATATAATATTTATGGATTTGAAGGTTGTTTCATTATCTGTAATGATGTTCTGTGGGCAGCCAAAATGCGACAGAATATTACTCTCCAAAAACTAAATAATTACCATGTTTGTACCTTGTCTCGGGGGGATGGCCTCAATCCACTTTCTGAAGTAATCGGTGGTAGTCAGTATCCACTTATGCTAAGATGATTATGGAGGATGAATCTCACCAATGAAATCAAGGACCCACTGTTGGAAGGGTGCTTGGACTGCAATTGGTTTCAAGGGAAATGGTAGCAATTTTCTCTTTCCTTGAATAATTTGGCACTCATGACAGCTCATGATTATTTTATATACATTTTAAATCAATCTTGGCCAATAAAATCAAGCCATAAATATCTTGTTTTCTATAGTTTTCCAGAAAATATGACCACCACAACCACCTTTATGGAAATCATTCATCACTTTCTCAACTTCACTTTCTACCAAGAAATTTAATAAAACTCCTCCCAGATATTTCCAATATAAAGAATTATTATGTATACAATACTTAAGAGCCTTAAATTTCAGAGATCTACCTTTAATGCTAGGCAAACCCGGCAGAGGATTCAGATGTTACAGCACATGAACTATATATAAATTCCATGGTGATGAATTAAAAATTTGAGATACCTGAGGTAATGAATCAACTTCCCGCTCCTCAAAAAGTGAAACAATAAAGTTAATGTCTAATTCATGTAAGTTAGAGTCTACCATGAGATTAGATAAGTCCTTACCTTTGATTAGTTTTGTAGCTCTGATTTCTAAATCATATTCCAGCATAGCAGATATCCACTTACCATGCTTGCCTTTAGGATCATTCTGCGTTAACAAATATTTGAAAACAACATTCAAAACATAAGCAAGAGCATTATAATGAAGGATATAAACTCGGAAGTCTTTCAAATATTTAACTAGAGCCAATTCCTATTTCTCAATGATATTATATTTCAAATCCCCATCTCTTACTATCTTACTAAAGAAGGCAATTATCTAATCTATTTTCTGATCTTTCTTTTTCATGAGGACAACAACTAATGTATTTTCAGAAGAAAAGGAAAAGATGATAAAATCTAGTGTATAATCTGGGCTGATGAGAATGGGAGCATGAGAAAATTAAAACTTGAATTTATTGAATGATTTTATTTCCTCATCGAACCATTTTACATTGTTGCATTTCTTCAACATATCAGGAATTTCCCTTAAGTGTTTAGCAAGGCTAGGAATAAACCTTCTCAAGAAATTGATCTTACCATTGAATGATTGAATTTCCTTCTTACTCTTGGGATAGTCTAGAATCTAAATTTCCTCAATCCTTGAAGGATTTATTCAGATTCCATATTTAGATATGATATGACCAAGAAATTTCCCCTCCTCCATAGCAAACAAACTCTTCTTCAAATTCAACAATATGCCAAATTTTATGCACCTTTGGAAAACTGTCTTTAAGTGTTGCAAGTGTTCTTCATCCATCTTGGAAATTTTTTTATGTCATCAAGATAAATGACCAAAAACACATCCTTCTCATTGGCAAATGTGATATCCAACACTCGCTAAAAGGTTTCTCCTGCATTCTTCAAAGAAAAGGGAATATTAGCATACATAAAAGTACCCCAAGGTGTCGTGAAGGCTGTCTTCTCTTGGTCATTTGGATTAACCAAGATCTGCTTTTACCCAGAGTATCCATCCAATAATGAAAGCATAGAAGAACCAACCACCCTTTTAATAATATGATCGATCTCTGGAAGTGGATAGTTGTCCTTCAATGACACTTTATTCAAATTAGGGAAATCAATACATAAGAGAATCTCACCTGTCTTCTTTCTTATCAGTACTAAATGTGACATCCAATTTGAGAAATGAAGAGGAACAATAATACCAGCAGTATAAAATCTATTCACTTCTTTTTCAATGGAGGTCAACAAATTTGGATTCATCCTTCTGAGTTTCTGATGAAAAGGATTCTGATAAGTTTTTAGAGGAATGGTATGTTGAATTATGCTCTTATAATACACCTTTAGATAAATATATTCCCATGAGAAAACATTATCAAATTCAGTCATGATAGTTGCATATTTATTTTTCATCTATGGAATCAAACACTTTGATATAATAACCATTTTGCACTTCTCATGAGTGCAAAGATTGAGGTCTTCCACTCCTACCTCAGTTGCCAGCATTGTTGGTTTCCTTGCAACATCATCTTGATCAAAAATCTCCTCCAAGGGTACTATACCTCTTGGAATTTAGTTCTCTTTCAGTCATAATACCTTCAATTTTGTTGCATGCATTTCTTGATCATCTTCATAAAACCTATTATCAATTTTTGAACTCACAAAATCTTCTTTTTTCTGCAAGAAGTTGTCAATTTGTTTATCATATTCAAAAACTTCCCAATACCAAACATTTTCAGGAACAATGGGGTGATGTTTGACATTTATCTCATACTTCTTGTTGTGATAAACTGGAATCTTGAAAAAATTGGTTGAAGTGGCAAGGGCATCATCAATTACATTATTGTTAATTGGAATCAATGACAAAGTATATTCAGCGAAGTTCTTAAGAATTTCTAATACTGCATTACAGTATGCTCGCATTCTAGGATTCTTGGCTTGGTATTCCTCTTTGACTTGCTTTATTATCAGGTTGGATTTTCCATATACAAAAATGTTCTTAGCACCTAGTTTCTTGAGAATTTTAAGACCAACTATCAAAGCCTCATATTATACCTCATTGTTGGAACAGTAAAATGCCAATTTAAAAAAAGACATTCGAACATTAGGAGGAAGGTGAGATGACTAATTCATGGGACTATGAATCCAAATTCCAATTCCAACTCCTTTCTTACCTAAGGCTCCATCAAAATCCATGGTCCATAGGCCATTTTCTCCATCAAAATCAACCTTCTTTGAGTGTTAGCACCTATCACCCATAATTCTAGCCTTCAAAAAACCATAGGAGATATTCACAGAGATTATTTGACACGAGTTCCCCGTCAACGATGCCAAAATGTTAAGTCCACTCCAATTTCCAAATGCTGAGAAAGGAAGCTAAAGGGGTGACCACAGACCATCTTTAGACTTGATATCTATCCCTACAAAGTCAGAGAGGGCTATCTCAAAATCAGTCTCACAACGAATGTAAATGACTAGAGAATAAATATTTTAGGCTAGTTATAAGCTCAATAAAAAATGATTATGGTTTTTCATTTAAGTTTTTTGTATCAAGATCATAGATCTATGAACTAGGTCAGGGTTTTGAATCATCAATTGCAAGGATGAAATTAAGGTAAAATGGGTATGTTTAGTGACATTTTTGGGTTTTAATTGTGGTATACGTTTGAAAAATGAAGGATCTAAATGAGAATATGACTATGAATTCATTCATCAGAAGAAATGGAACACAAACATGAATATCTCATAAAAAAAGCATAAAACTTATGAATTCTGCTTAAAAACTAATGAGATGATCACATGAAATCATACATATGGTTTTAAGGAGAAATAAACATTCAAATTGATGATAAAAATAAGAAGAAAAACTGTCAATAAGCATACCATAGGAATCCCAATATTATTGTTGCAATTGTCTTTAATTCACTATAAGATGGTGTACACTAGCTCCACACTATGATTACCAAGCATCAAACCCTCACAATGACTTATTTCTCATACTTATAGAAAATAAAAGAATATTCCAGCTCTATGGGTCGAAACCTGATCCAAAACAACTCATTAATACACTTAATGACTCATAGCCCAATTCTAGTGGAGTTAGAAATAGCTTCCCCTTTTTTAGCTAACAAGTTGAGTTTTTGTCTCAAGTCATTGAACATAAGACCCCTTCACAAATATGACCATAAATAGGCTCATTAACCATGAAAAAAATCATGAGACATCTGTTACATTGACTATTTTTTCATTTTTAACTCCACGCGTCAAGAAACATCCTCAAACCCAGAAACACAGGGAAATTTAGTAGAAGCGCATCGAGATTTGGAGGATGATTTGGATGACTTTGAGGGATATTTGAACTTTTTTGAAGGGTGGTACAAGTAGCTTAGGATTTCCTCTATGTCATTAAAACTTGAAATCAGAAAAAAAATTCTCTAAGACTAATTAAAACTCAATATTCCACAACTACTCCAAAACCGCAGCGTGTGACCAAACAATGTGGCAAAAAGATGAAATTTTCTTGGTTTTTGACCTTTTCCTACAAATCCATTAGCTAAAATGATACCAAAAGTATATTTATAAGATGTAATAACCAGGAGACACTTGTACATGTGTTCCATTTTTCATTTCGAGCCTTTGGGAAAAAGCGTAGCAAGCACATGTTGCGTTTCTGTGCACTAGTTTTTCCTGTGTGACAAAAAGCCAAAAAAATTTCAAAAATTTGCCAAAATTTTTCTCCTTTCCATATTTATGTTCTGCCTTCAAGAAACTAAGGATGCATCAGCCAACATATCAAGGCTATCCTTATTCTTTATCTTTCTTAGGGTCTTCCTGAGCTTTTTCTTCATGTTCTAAATCATAATCTTGCAAATCAAATTTATTGTGTAATAGTGTTTTCTATGTGCCTTTGCATGACAATGTTTCTATTTTCCTTCTTTAGTAGTTTCTCTAGGTGTTAATTTACTACCCCAAGCCAAAAAAAAATTTCTTCTTCAACTTTAGTAGCTATGATGCCACTGATGTCTTTGTGGGCTTGAGGAGGAGATGGCTCTTTTTCGAGTTTTTCTCTTCTTGCTTCTCCTTTAGTTTTATGCCTTCTTGGTTGTGCCTGAATGTATTTGTCTTCCAATTTATACAAAAAAATTATCGCTTTTCCCTTCTATTTTTATACCAAAACATCTTCCTTGTTGGATGATGGATGGTCCCCTTGTAGTTTTCTTTGCAAAAGTAGGTTTAGTTTTAGCCACCTATTCTCTTGTTGCAAGAAAGATACCATGAAATTGGCCTTAGCAAGATCATATTTGAGCTCTCTTATTTGTGCCTCTTTTTCTTTGAGTGTGTCTTCAACTTCCTTGTATTCATGGTTTTATGGTAGGTCATCCATCTCTATTGCAGGAGGCACCTCATCATGGTGTTGGAAAGGTGGATTATATTTGTCTCTAGGTGATTCCATCATGGCTTCAACCTGCACTTCTTTATTACTCACAACCTCCTTATGTATTTTCTTATAATGAGACCTAGTTCTAGGTCTAGGTGTAGGCATATCCTTTTCAATCTCAGGAGAAAAAACTAACCTCTTGCCTCTGCTATAGGTCTCTAAAAACTCTACTATAGGCTGATTTTTTGTCCTTGATGGCTTGCTTGATGACCCAACCTCTTGTGGTCTAAGTGATGAAGGAACACTTGGGCTCTCTTGCTGAATTGAGGCAGGTATAAGAGAAGCTGCCTCCAAGAAAGTCTCCCATGGCATGTTGATTTGTTTGAGTTGGAAGAGAACTATTATTTTTATCAAAGCATGATGAAACAATCTAGCTGAATGATCCTTTCCCTTTGATTGTGCCTTCTTTGTCATTTTAACTAGGCTTTTGAACAAGTAATTGGGTTTGATGGAAGTGAAGTGCATAAGAAATATTATGTGGTGCTGATACAACGTACTAAATGGTGAAGTATTTCATGATATTCCTCATCAAAGGAGTATATTTATCCAACAATTGTCTGCAAGGAAAGATATGGGAAGGGGAGTCTTTTTACTGTGGTTTCAAGAAAGACTTATAGCTCTCAATGTCCAAATCCATCCCCTTGAACCAAATATCTCCTTCATTAGGGATTATAGTGGCTGAAGTTATAATCTCTGCTGACACCATGAATTTTACCCCTGGAATTGTGACACGATATCCTCTAAAATTGATTGCAAATAAACTTGTTAATTCACAATTATAACCCACCTCCTGCACTTTCTTACAAAACCCTAGGTAGCCTACTTGTTCAAATGACTTCTTTAAAAAATATGATGCATTTATCTACTGCATATGAATTGGCTCATATCTTGAAACATGTCCCCCCTTGTTTTATTTCTTCTTTTCAGTGGCTGTGATATTGGTCTTGCTTGATTGAAAACCCTAGTTTGATAGGGGAAAGGGTAGTGGTTTAGGGCTGCAAAATAGGGAAAAAAAATAGCTAGTTTAAAGTGAGAAATGGAGGGAATAGGAGTTAGGGAAATATATGAAAAAATTAGGGGAGATAGGGATAGGTTTTAGGGACACAGTAGAAGTGGAGTTTCTAAGAATGGGTGAGGGAAAAGGGACAAAAGAGGTAAAACAAAAGGAAAACCCAAAAACACAACCAAAGTGCAGCGTGGGCTTAGGTTTTTAGGAAAAGTGGTGAGATGGGGAAAATAGGTATGGGAAATGAGTTGTGAGGGTCTATCAATTTTATACAAGGTTTTTTAGGCAGAAAAAATAGGGATTTTCTCCTTGGAAGAAAGAAAAACCATAAAAACTTAAAAACAGAACATAAAACCCTAAGAGAGGGATTTCATCACTTTTTGAAGGAAATCACTACATGAGAGGGCTAATGAATGCTTCACTTACTTATTTAGGAGTTTTGAAGACTTTTGGGATAAGAAATGACCTATTTTTTTCTTTATTTGAACTTCAAACTAAAAAATGCAGTGAATGTCCAGAAACACGAAGTATGTCCAAAAACACAGCATATGTCTAGAAACACAATGTATGTCCAACAGAAATGCATCGAGCTGATGAATGGAGTAATTTGATGATGTATTTTTTCCTTCTGATGGATGTGGAGAGTTTTGGAGTGCAAGACAGGATATCTTGAAAACCTTGAAGGATGAAATGAACTCATGAAAAGCTTTATCTCCTTAATAGCTCAAAAAATTAATTTTTTTCTTTGGTGGTGGTGTGACATCACATGTACTTTTGAGAAATGACATGATGAGGTGATTGTACGCAACATAATTTCTTGAAAAGGAAATATTACCTTTTTACTTTATTCCCTAAGTTTCTAACTCCCATGATGGTGATGCAAATGATGGAAATGACTCTCTTTTGATGACCTAGGACACCTAAATAATGACATGACCATGATGAGTGATGATGACCATGAACAAGTGGAGGGAGTAGCGCTGACCTAAAAAATAACCAATGATCATTTAAAAACAAAGAGATGCCAATTTTTTTTTATTTTTTTTAAATATAACCATTTTACCCTAAGAAATTATCAATCACATGGAAAAAGTACATTTGATAAATGGTGACTCATAGACACTCACACCTTTCGGGATTCAGGATTTACCATTGTTTTTCCAGTTTGGATATTTTGACCCACACAGTTCCAAATATCCATGGTGCTTCTCAACCAAATTTGTCTCCACCTGAAAGTTGTCAACCTAATTTTGATCCTAAGGTTGACGTCTCTCCTTCTTCACCCTGTTCTTCCTCTTTGCCTTGTGAAATTTTGGATTCTAATAACTAGGAAGCTAAGAAGAAGAAGAAGAAAAATGAGCAAGGGGGCAACCAAGAAACCATTGCTACCAATGAAACTAATGTTGAAAAATATTCGCATCAGTCCCACAAAGTCAAATTCCCTTGGAATTTATGCAAGGGTGACCACCCTCTTAGAGATTTTCCTGGAATTACCAGGGTATTAGAAGTGTGATTCACCGACTCAAATCGGCCTTTGTTGTCATCCTCTAGAGATCATGCTGGTGATAAAACTTCAACTAGTGATAATAAGGTTCATGGAAAAAGGGTAAATTAAAATTTTATTGTAGGTTATGTCAAGGGAATCATCCCATTCACCTTTGATCTTACATGGATGAAGCTTCCAAAGTGTTGGAAAACCTTACAGCTTCCCGGTCTTGTCTTCCGGTTGGTTATCAAAAAAATTCCCTTAATCCTTCGCTAGTTGATGATGCAATTGATCATAATCCCTCTGTCATCAATCCCACTTTCTTTGAAAGTGAAACCCATGAGTTCATCTATGACCAACCATTGGTTGAGAAAATGGTTGAGTCAGTTCCACCTTAAGTTGATCCTACCCCTTCCGAAGAGAGTGAACCTCGTACTGCTCTTGTTCTTCTTATTTCTTCATATTTGAATGAACTAGGGGGAATACTCCCATTCCCATGGTACATGAGGGCGATCCTCCCATTCCCGTAGTGTAAGTGGGTAGTTCTATCTTTCCCATGCCACCCCATCTGTAATATTCCTAAATTAGCATGCAACTAATAGGAATATTAATTTTATTCTTAGCACCTATTTAGATGAATAAATGGGTAAGGAGACCCATACTTATCTTGAATAAGCATAAAATCACTCTTGATGTGAAAAGGGATCATTATAATAACTGGATCTAGCACTCTCATGTGTGAACACAGATTAATGGATGTGGACAAAGTCAAGTTTGACCAAGTCAACAACACTAATGTGCGAGGAGTGGATCATCAATAAAGGAAGCTCAATATGAATGTGGATTATTTTAGACAGGTATCTAAGAGCTGGATTGAAGACCCTTAGGTGTAAAAAGGGCTGGAGCAGGTTGAATAGGTCAACCTTGACCAAATCAAACAGCGCTGTTATGGAGGAGTGGCATTAATGAAGGTACAACGCAGTTTTGAAGGGAGATTGATTGTGTGATGGTGGAAACCATAATGAGTGGGACCCAAGGTGAGAAGGCTCATATTTTTTATAAGGAAGAGGATGGTAGCCATATTGGGTTAGCTTATGAATCATATTTTGATATGTCTATTTAGAATTTTTCTCTCTTTAGTTGTTTAGCTAAGATTGCTCGTGCTGTTTAGCACAAGGGTTTCCTGTTTAGGAAATTCCATCTCTTTCCTTGACAGGCCTTTTGGGATAGTCCTGATCTTTCATTCCACACATCCACCATTCTGGCCAAGCTTCAGCCTTCAGCTACAACACAGTTTCTGCAGAATATTGTGTTGTGTTGCAGGGTGTTACATTGGAGGGTTGAGATACCCACTTTCTGAGCTAGTTTTTCATAGGAGGAAGAATTTATTCTCTTGGTAGATCAATTTCGAGGTTTCTTGAGCACATTTCAGATATTTTTCATCAAGCCAATCCATTTCCATCAGCTACAACGTAATTTCAGTATGGAATTGTGTTATTTGGAGGGAAGCTTCAATGAGGGATCTTGTGGCTTTGTTTGAGTGTTTTACTGTGATTGAAGGGTTCAGCCTTTCATTGGAGGAGACCTTGGAGTGGATCTCCATAAGATATATATTATTTAAGCCTCTTATCTTCATGTGCTTTAGTTTTCAGTGACTCTTCAATCCTTGGGCTATAGATCACCATTTGTATTTGGGTGTATTCCTAGAAACCCTTCATGGGTTCTCTTGGATTTGTATAGAGGAGAATAGATCCCAATTTCTAAGAAATATTGTTTAATATATGAGTAGATATATTTTTCTCTACAATTTTTGAGTATAAACCCTCATTATATTGCGTTGTCTCTTTATGAAGTAAATTTATGTTGTAGTAGTTTTGGGGTTTCAATTTTTTTGAGCTATAATAGGTGTGGGAGGCTTGTTTACCTCACCTAATATGATTTGTTTTTGATATCCTCTTGGATTTAGGTGTTATTATGTCAGATCTAATGGATCCAAGGGTTGATTTTTATTTTTATAGCATATGTTTCTGAAAATTCGTTTTCTATGCATGTGTTGCTGAGTTTTCCCATTTGGGAATATTACAACGGTATCAGAGCTCTAATATTGGCTCAACCTATGTGCTACAACCGTTATGCTATAAGAATAAGAAGATAAGGAGAAGAGATCTAAAATGGTGGAAGGAATGAGCTTGGTCTCATCAAATTTTAGATCTATGAAGAACCTCTCCAAGGAGGTTAAGCAGATGAAAGAGAAGAGAAATGAAACTTCTAGGGGGTTTCAAGAAGAGAAAGGACCATGTACTTCCTATTCTCAGAAGAAAGAACCAATTTTGCAGAAAGCTCCAGAGCATTAAACCTTTCCCTTTCCTTTTGAGGAAGAAGACAAGAGGCATGGAGATGGAGGGCACTTGGAACATGAGATCCTGAGTGGATACCTTGTAGAATACAAGTCTCAACCTAGAGCTTTCAAGGAGACTCTAGCTCTTCCTCAGTTTATTTAGCTTGAAGAAGAAAGGAGGCCCTGAAACAATAGGATAATGAGGGGCAATAGATTTCTATTGTCTACTTTTGATGGATCATCCATATGTACATCAATGGCTTGGGTGATGAAGCTAGATGCATTCTTCCTACTACATCTAGTGGTAGAAAGAGAGCCTGTTGATATTTCAGCGCTGCACCTTGAGGGTAAAGAAAGAACTTGGTGGTTCATCCATTTTAGTCATGAAATATAGACTATTTTTACAGATTTCACTCAAAGGGTGATCAAAAGATTTTACAAAAAGAAATCAGAAGGGGAGGAGCCTTCCCCACCACTTGAGGATATTTGTACCAGCGCTGACACAACTATGGAGGAGCAACCATCATCCTCAGCAGCTGGGGGAGCCAACACATTGGAAGGAGGAACCCTTATAACCATACAAGATGTTCCCAAGCTTCACCACGGTATGCATGAATTTCCACTTTTTGTTATTTCAGCAAATCTTATGGAGGGTTGTGGAAATCTTCCTTTGCATGACCAAGGGCCAAAACATACTATTGATTTGGAGTAGCAGAATTGCACTGCGTTGGGAAGCCTTGAGTTGTTCAAGGAAGGGATAGGAAATCATCCTCATGTGTCATTATTGAGCTGCACACAACACTTGGGGTTGGGGTGTGGACTTGTGGAGGATAGGATGAGCTTTGTCCTAAACAATCTATTGTAGAACTCTATGTTCAGCATTGAGCTTTAGCATGAGACAACAAATATGCCATTGAGGAAATTAACAACGATCTCATTAAGCAGCAGTGAGGAGTTGAGGGCCCAACTATCATTAGAGCATTCTGATGACCATTACACTTGTATGACATTGGATGAGAAGATGATCAAGGAGAGACACTTTGTCTTTCATCATTGTGATGGATATATTAGGATGAGCATTGTACAGGACTATGAGGAGGATTTTCCTTCAGCATACTTGGATATTTATGGATTCAAGGTGATCATTGGTGTGGGGTATTCTTTAGGAGATCTCCAAGGGGTTGCATTTCAACATCCCATGAAATGCAAAGGAAGAAATCTGATTTGGGAGGATGGTAGTATTAATTAGAGGAGTACCAATTTGGAGCATGGTGGGAGACACTCACATGTGGATGAATGGGTGTGGATGGTGAGAAAGAGGTTGGTGAGCCACTTGCATATTTATGACACCGGGTAGTAGGAGGCATGGTTGCATTGGCTACTCTTGAAATAGTTTGGCCATTATGTGACCTATCCTTCTCCAAAGGGTATGTTGGCGGAGGAAACTTGGCAGGACACTTGCATCATATGGCAGCAAGGAGTTTGGGTGCATTATGTTGATATGACATTCTTCATGTCAATCATCATATCTTCACCTCATGATTTGTATGATGGAGGTGTGAGGGATCAGCAAGGGTTACTGTTGCTTTGGCTACTCTTAGGAGAGTATGGGAAGAAGTTTTCCCATACTTGGCATGATATTTCCGGAGAAAGGGATGGCACAATCAAAGTGAAAAGAGGCTACCCTTCAGCACTGGAGGATGAGGAGGTACTCCCACCTAGGAAGGAGACTGCCTCACATAGCAGCATGATGGTGGATGACTTTGTCATGTGGCATGTCAAAGGGGTAAGTCATGGAATGACAAAATCCTTATCACTAAGGCCAACAACGCTGTCACTTGGGAGAATGTTTATATTGATGGAGTGTTCCAAGGGGAGTATGCATCCTTTCATTTTGTAGAATTTTATGAGAAGATTCTCATGGGAGGACTCATCCATGGACTTCACTTTCAACCTACTCACTAAGCATGGTAAGAAATGTATTTATGTACTTATTGATTATTTCATTGAGTATTTGCATTATCTCACCATCTATTTACAGGGCATTGCTCCACAAGGGAGAAATATTATTCTTGGGGTTCATGGTCATTTTAGGACCAACATTTATGATGGAGATAACCCTTCTGTACATGACTTTGAACAAGTGTGTTGTCATTCTTATTGTACTTAGCTGATATATAATGCTATTTACTACCTCATAGTATATGAGGAAACATGAACATCTTTTATCTTGTTGGAGGACCACTTGCAACATGATGTTCTAAAACAACAATTGGAAATACTGTGTTGTATCCACTTGAGAGAACTTTGGTATCATCCAAACTTGCACATAACCTTCAGCATTTTTCTGATTTGGATACCATATGCTGATGAAGTGCCATTCATTTGGTATGGGATGGTTTGGGTCATCATGATTCATGAAATTAGAGAGAGGATATTTCGAGATCCAGTCTTCTTCTTGCCACTTGAAGACAACATTATTGTAGTGCAAGATCAACAGCTACTCTACACATATCATAAGTGGATAGAGGGACAACATGGGGTAGGCTATTTTGTCTTCCATGTTTAGCTATTCATCCCACCTACTGTTACACTAAAATTTGTCACCATGACATTTAGCTATCTATATGGGTTCATCATTACCTATTTATTTTTGGAAATATTTTCATTGATGGCAAAGGAGCACAAAGGAGCAACACCTGAACTATCACTAAGGCAAAGGAGTAGAGAAGAACCAACAATAAGGAAAAGGAGCAGATCAGGCAATAATGCAGTAAGAAATCATAAAAGAGAGGTAGAGGAGCAGCAAAAAGGCAAGGAGCAACATTATACTATCAGCAGAGGTAGCAAAGAAGTGAATTCAGCTAAGAAGCAAGGTAGACAAGGAGCAGAGGTAGCTAAGGTAGCAAAGGTAACAACGAAGCAACAAAAGCAGAGAGGCAGCGAATGCATCCAAGCAACAAAGGCAGAGAAACAACAAATGTAGAGAGGCAGAAAATATAGCAGAGGTAACAAATGTAGCTAAGAAGGCACCAAAGGAAACAAAGGCAGCAGAAATAAGCCGAGGCAGTAGAGAAGCAGTTAAGGAAGAAAAGGATAAAAGGCAACAAAACAAGCTCAGGAGAGATTGACGTGTTTAAGGCATGAAACAATGGAAAGAATTCCAAGTGAGAGTGAATATAGAATAGAAGAACAAGCTCAGGAGAGATCAACACACTTAGAAACTGAATAAAGCTCAGGGAAGAGCAGCATGGAGGAACCGGTGTTGCAGAGCAGCAACAGTATAAAGCTTAGGAGAGAATCACATTGAAGAAAATAGAACAAGCTCAGAAGGAGTAGCATGGAGGAACTGGTGTCACAAATCAGGACAGCGTAAACAAACAGAAAATATACTAAGGCAGAGAAGTATTTGAAGAATTCCAAGTGAGGTGATTGGACGATCATGATTAGATCGCAACAACAAAGGAAAAAAATGGACGATATGATTCATCGTAAGACAAGTGGGGCATAAATACAATTGAATTTCAAATAGCAACGAGGACCATAGATTTGGGCAGGTCAACGGTGATGATTGCATCGGTGGAAATTAGATCGCAAATCGGAAGCAAGAGCAATGGATAGTGTGGCAACGATATTGCGATATCCAATATTGTGATGCAAAATTGTGAACTGTGAAGTACAGAAGACGACGTGGTAGATGTCATTGAAATGACGTGGCACCCCCTATGGGACCCAATCGGATATCGCAACTTGCAAGCTCAAGAGGATAATCACTCAAGAATCACGTTGGAACGCTGAAGCGCGAAGTGTGACAATGAAGTGGCGATGCAAAGTTGCGATGCGATGTGGTGATGTGAAGGGACATGTGGCGGCACAGTGAAATATCGCACATCGGCGATGTGAATTTCATCGCATACTATGAAGTGGCGATGCGATGCGATGCGAAGTTCATCGCATATCGAAATTGGGGCAGGACGAATATTGCATATCGGGAGATCAGATGGACGAAACACATTGGGTAACAGGATTCGCCGAAGTGCAATAAAAATAGCGGACGTGATATAGATCGAAGTTGAAACCTAAAGCATTTCAAGTTTGGGAGTATGGGATTTCCCGTTGTAATTCGCATCGGAGAGCAAAGAAGCCATATAGCAAAGAACGATTGAAATATCGAAATGCGATGGAAAGTGAATGCGATGTAGTTTCAGAGTTAAATTGCGTAGGATTTCAAATCCATATGTAAGGCCTTTTTTTTTGTTAATAAATCACATCGAAGAATGAAAGAGCTGAATATAACGTAGAACCACGCCAAAATGCGATAAAGGAGGTCGGATGCGATTTCATTCAGAAGTTCCATTGTAATACATTTTAGATCGAGGGTTCTCTACAGATACGCCTGTTTACAAAGAAGTAAAGCTAAACAGAGGGTTGACTCAGGTGTACAAAAAGGAAAGCTTGAATGCAAGAATAGACTCGGGTAAGTAATAAGACCTGACACTCATGAAGAATAGTGGTTGATGCAGCAACGACAGTTTATGAAGAAAAGGGTGAACACGACAGAAGGACTCAGGTAGAATAAGACCCGACACTACGTGTAGAGATTAAAGCAGTTCTTCCTTGATAATGGAAGAAAGTATGAACGCAGGTAGAAAGGCTCGGGTAAGGACTCAACACAGAGAAAAGGGCAGAATCAATTGTTTAGAAGAGCGGTGAAGGTTGAACGCTATGGGCACGAGAAAAAGAGGCAGAGTCAGGAAATAGGAGAATATGGTGGCACCGTTGGAAACACAACAGCTGGGTGAAGTTAGGCCAAAATGATATTTATGCAGAACTGTGTTGAATATAATAGCAGGAATCGAAATGACTCTGATAGCAGCATAAAGAACAAACGGAAACCAAGCCAAGAGCTGAAAGGGCTGAGTGAAACATATTTTTTGTAACTATAAATGTAAATGAATTAATTATTTTTATTGTATGTGATGCAAAGGCAAGTCTCCGTAAGAAAATAAAAACTCTAATTGGATATTATAATGATTATATATATTGTTGTAACAGTCATAATATGCGGAGTGAGGAAATGAGTGGGTGAAAGGCAAGAACCATGCCTACTCACTTCATATTCCTTGTAGAATGCAAACATCCATGAAATTATTTGTATAAAACAGGTAATATCCATGTGTAGAAGGTTACAAAAACACAGAGAGAGAAAGAGAGAGTGTGCAACAGAATTAAAGAGAGTTGAAGATTGTTAGAAAGCTGCAGAATGGAAGAGAGAAGAAGAATATAATAAATCTGTAGATGGTTAGAGAATGGAAGAAGAAGAAGAAGGATCATATAGATAATTTGTGAAGATCCAGAGATGATTTAAAGTATATATGAAGGCTAGAAGGATAGCAGTGAAGAAGGAGAAAAACAGAGCTGATATCCAGGTAAATCCACATATAATTTTATTGTAGAGTGAGGAAGTTGGTGCTTCCATATCAATTTGTAGCTTGATAGATGTCCAGTTGTAGCTGGTTGAGGTAGGAGCCTCCTATGGGTTGTAGCCTAGAGAAAATACATGGGAGTTGGTTCTTCCATATCATGTTGTCGCTTGATAGATGTCTATTTGTAGCTGGTTGAGGTAGAAGCCTCCTGTGGGTTGTAGACTGCAGAAAACAAATGGGAGTTGGAGCTTCCTTGCACGTTGTAGCTTGTATAATTTGAGGTAGTAGCCTCCTGTAGGTTGGAGCCTACATAAAATCGGTGGTGAGAGGGAGTTGGAGCTTGCTTTTGAATCACAACAATAATAAGATGTGGTTTTCTCCCTTATAGGTTTCCACTTATATTTGTTGTCCATATGCATGATGATTATGTGTTGATGTTCTGTATTTAATATGCTTAATACTTGCTGCTCACACATTAATATTGATGTTTCATTATATAATAATTTGATCATGAAGTGAAGGTGTAAATAAGTTTAAAGGAAAGTTTTAAAAGTCCATGAACATGTTAAACTGATTCAGCCCCCCCTCTCAGTTTAACTAAAGGTCCAACAATTGGTATCAAAGCAGGTTCCTTTGGTGTAAGCCTTATAGCTTGAAGGAGATTTGGTTGAGTCATGGAATATCAAAATGTACCCGTGCTAAATACAACAAACTTTCCTGAATGGAGAGATAAGGTTAAAATAGATTTAATGGCTTATGAACCTGAGGTATGGAAGCTTGTATGTGATGGTTATTGCACAAACTCTACCTATTTGCAAGAACAATAGTGGAATGCCAAGGAAAAATGTGTGATATATAATAGTCTTCATAACAAGGATCTTGATTTAATAATGGATCTAACCTCTACAAAATAAATCTGGGATAGATTGCATTTCATGCATGAAGTAGACACTAGGGGCTGCATTGTCCAGAAGAAGAAGAGAATCAAGAAGAAGAAAAATTCATGTCAAAGGGAAAATTTTCAATCAAATGAGGTACCTGCTAGTGTGAATGGAAGTAACTTCCATGAAGAAATTATAGTGAAAGAACAAACCAAACTTGACATTGCCTTGATTGAAATAGGAAGATTGAAGAATGAAAACAAAGACCTGAAGAAATTGGTGCAAATATGTGATGAGAAAGAATATGAAGATAAGAAATAAATTGTTAGCCCGAAGACACAACTTGAAGAAGAAAGGAAAGTAGAAGACACTCTACTAAAGAAAATAAAGGATAAAATTCAGAAGCAAGAGAAACTAGAAGAAGAAGTAGTGTGCCTAAGAAAGAAATTAGAAAAATCCCAAAGAGAATTATTAATGAATACTCTTCAAATGACAAGCTATGAACAGTTGGAAAAGATTCTAAATGCTCAAAGGTCTCCTCTCATAAAGGCTGGGACAAGATATGAAGGAGAAACCAGTAAGTCCAAGGTAGAAGATAACAAGAATATCATTTTTGTAAAATCTGTAAAGGATAATGAAGCAACTCAAAATATTCCTACAAAAGTAGAATCCAGCAAGAACATTATTTGCAATGAAGTAAATAGAAACAAGCAGCAACCTCAAATGACAAAGAATGAAATGAAGAAATAGTCAGCTGAAAAAGGCTCATACACTCTTGAATATGAATTGAATAAGTTCGGAAGCTATCAAAGGAGGTTCTTTCCTCCTATGAGAAGTATCACTTGTTTTTCTTGCCACAAACCTAGACATACTGCAACATATTGTAAGACAAAGTAGATCTAGTCCAACCAGCAAAGGATGAAGAAAATGAAAAGACTACCTCAAGAAAACAAATGGAGAGGACAACCTTTCACCAGATACACTAATTGATTCCATGGCTACTTTTTCTCATGCAATGAATTTGGACATAAATCTGTTGAATGTAAATTGTGTTAAAAAAGGGGAAAAAAATATTATACATCAGCTCAAACGTACCGTGGTAAAATAAGATGTTATGTATGCCTAAAGTTTGGTCATAAAGCAAAAGAATGTAAACTACCATATAAATTAAAGAACTCTAGACAGGTGATGGAATCCAATCCAATCCGACAAAACTGTAAATAAAAAAGAAGTACAGACATTATGAAGAACCCTAATAAAGTTTGGAAGGAAAAGAGAAAGGGGCAGAATGTTAACTAAATAACATAATGAATCCATCACAATCTCAGGGGGAGCTGCTCTAAGAAGAAACATCCTAGGGGGGGAGAAGTCCATAAAAATTCCCCATGAAAGTAGTCTAAGAATATCTCCTTGGAATGAGAATAGCTATAAGATCAGGAAGGGAAAAGACAATTTCTCTAACAGAGATCTATAGAGGAAGAAGAATACCTGAAGCACATAATATCCAACAGGTTGATGGAAGGAGAGAAGGCAGCAAGCAACCATGATGGTAGAGGGAACATTAGCCATGAACATGTAAGCTAAGAAGACATCAGCACATTAAGTGATGAATGTTTAAAATCAAAAAAGTTATGTTTCAAGCTACAAAACTGGAAAGACCCATAAAGGATGATCACATTGTGCATCATACTGCTAGAATTAACAATAAATCACATTAAGAAGGATTAGTGAGAGAAGTTCCTATCATCATTATATCATTACATCATTCATTTATAAAAGGTCCCCTTGGAGGAATGTAGTTAAGTGAGTGATAAAACTATGAGTGGCCTGCCCTAGTAGATTCCAAGTAAAGAAATTGAAGATGCCTTCCCGAAGATCATTATGTTAGAACAATTGAAGTGTATATAGAGCAGCAATGATTCTGGATAAGTCCTAGAGATGAATATGCAGTGATATTATTTTAAACCAGAATGATAGAATAAGAAAAATGGTTAATGATGCCAAGATCAAATTCAGTAGATTTATGATTATTTGTGTGAACAGTGGAAAGCTCAATAGTAGAAACTATGAAGGTTGTCTTAACTATGGGTTCATGTGCGAGCTAAAGTGAAATCTCTGCATGTTTGGTCAAAGTAGTATCAATTGGTATTTGGTACAAGTAGAATTCCTATCAACAGAATACCAAGTGTTATCATTGGAGCAGCAGGATGGTACAGGTCCTCAAGATCAAAGGATTATGGAAAAAGTACATCAAGGTAGTATACCCAGCGTTATCTGCATTATTAAAGCATAAAAGGGTCAATGAAAGGGAAAAAGGATCATTATCTTGTTTACACTTGAAGTAGTATATTGAGCATTGAAGCAGTATCTATTTCTAGATATAACTGGTTGCCTTCCTCAAGTCAGTACAGATATATCTTCAAGGCCTCTTTCTTAAGATCATTCATAAAACTATGTGAAGTATGTTTGCTGAAATTTCAATTAAACAACTTGAAGATGTTTTGTTGAAGATCATCATGATAGAATAGTTAAAGTATCGAAACTATGAAGGACTAGTTGTGTTAATCTTACAGTTGAAGCTCAAAAGTCTGTTATTGATTCATCAAAAGCATACTTCAACAGAAAGGATTTGCTGGTATTTCACCATTAAAGAGAGGTTGATCGTTGACATAAATACCCCCTTATTTCATAAATAAAATTGCATAGTTGATAAGTGAGACTGACCAATACATTGAATGTATCCAGCCTCAAGGGTTTGTTTTGAAAGTACATTGTATAAGCAATAAAGTCGTTTGGTCTCTTAGATTGAAAGATAATGTCTAATCTCACAATAAGTTGTAAGCTTTGGTTTGATTCATTGTTCACATCAGTAGCAAGGACCTTTAAGCTATTAAGTGTAATATCCCTGTCAGCAGAAAAGCTCATATCACCACCAATACGAAGTAAAGGTGAACCACAACTATAAAATATATATTGGCATCGTCATATTTGAATAGATGTGTACTATAGATATGTGTCTTAGATGAATATCATAATATGGACTGAAGTATATTTGGAGCAAACTTTATATGACGTATGGACCATTCTCAGTACTTTAGTATTATTCCAATGATGCTTCTCCGATTATCTAAGTATGGTACATTGTGTTCTATGAAGTGTCCTTATCATCACTTTAAACTTTATACAAGTTCAAGAATTCTAAACTTTTGGATGGTATCAACTTACTGTGTATATACATACAAGTTCAATGATTCTCAAAGTGTTCTCCAACAACTCTTGTACACCAGTTTGGAGCAGCATGGTACAAAGTCAGAAGAAGAAGACCTGAACACAACTCAGAGAGAGGAAATGAGAAGATAGAAATTACATTGGGAAATGTGCAACCCTTTGCCATTGATGTAAAAGGGGGAGGAAAAGCAAGTAGAAGAAGAAAGTCTCTTCTGAAAAGCAAGCAGAGGAAGACAAGACACTTCTCAAAATGAGAAGGGAGAGGAAGTCCTGAAGGAAGTATTAGAGTATTTCCATCAATGCCAAAGGGAGAGACCGTTGGAAATATTTTCATTGATGGCAAAGGAGCACAAAGGAGTAGCACCTGAGCTATCACTAAGGCAAAGGAGCGGATAAGAACTAGAAAAAAGGAAAAGGAGCAGATCAGGCAATAATGCATTAAGAAAGCATAAAAGAGAGGCAGAGGAGCAGCACAAAGGCAAGGAGCAGCATTAGACTATCATCAGAGGAAGAAAAGAAGCGATTGCAGCTAAGAAGCAAGTCAGACAAGGAGCAGAGGCCACTGAGGTAGCAAAGGTAACAATGAAGCAACAAAAGCAGAGAGGCAACGAATGTAGCCAAGCAACAAAGGCAGAAAAACAGTGAATGTAGAGAGGCAGAAAATATAGCAGAGGTAGAAAATGCAGCTAAGAAGGCACTAAAGGCAACAAAGGCAGCAAAAAGAAGAAGAGGCAGCAAAGAAGAAGTTAAGGAAGCAGAGGAGCAAAGGAAGCAAAAGAAGCTCAGGAGAGATTGATGCATTTAAGGCATGCAGCAAGGGAAAGAATCCCAAATCGGAGTGAATATTGAATAGAAGAACAAGATTAGGAGAGATCAACGTACTTAGAAATTGAATAAAGCTCAGGGAGGAGCAGCGTGGAGGAACTGGTGTTGCAGAGCGGAAACAGTATAAAGCTCAGGAGAGAATCATGTTGAAGAAAACAGAACAAGCTCAGAAGGAGTAGCATGGAGGAACTGGTGTCACAGAGCAGGACAACGTAAACAAATGGAAAATAGACTAAGGCAGATAAGTATTTGAAGAATTCCAAGTGAGGTGATTGGACGATCACGATTAGATCGCAACAACAAAGGTAATAATTGGACGGATATGATTCATCGTAAGATAAGAGGGGCATAAATACAATTGAATTGCAAATAGCAACGAGGACTGTAGATCTGGGCAGATCAACGGTGATGATCGCATCGGCGGAAATTAGATCGCAAATCGAAAGCAAGAGCAATGGATAATGTGACAATGATATTGTGATAGCCGATATTGTGATGCGATAGCTAATATTGCGATGCGAAATTGCAAACTCTGAAGTACAGAA
The DNA here is from genome assembly GCA_034641835.2 of Pinus albicaulis. Lineage (NCBI taxonomy): Eukaryota > Viridiplantae > Streptophyta > Pinopsida > Pinales > Pinaceae > Pinus > Pinus albicaulis. The sequence goes on along the minus strand of MU968359.1, from coordinate 62,445,473 downwards.
GATGACATGGCAGATGTCGTGGCAGTGACGTGGCACCCCCTGTGGAACCCAATCAGATATCACAACTCGCAACCTCAAGAGGATAAGCACTCAATAATCACATTGGAACGCCAAAGCGTAGAGTGCGATAATGAAGTGGCGATGCAATGTGGCAATGCGAAGGGACATGTGGCGGCATAGCACAATATCGCACATCGGCAATGCGAAGTTCATCACATACCACGAATTTGTGATGCGATGCGATGCAAATATGTGATGCGATGCGAAGTTCATCGCATATCGCAATCGGGGTAGGAGGAATATCACATATCGGGAGATCAGATGGAAGAAGGCACATTGGGTAACAGGATTCGCCGAAGAGCGATAAAGAGAGCGAACGCGATACAGATCAAAGCAAAAAACTAAAGAATTTCAAGTCTAGGAGTATGGGATTTCCCATTATAAATCGCATCGAGGAGTAAAGGATCCATATAGCAAAGAACGATTGAAATACTGAAATGCGATGGAAAGTGGATGTGATGTAGTTTCAGAGTTAAATTGCATAGGATTTCAAATCCGGATGTAAGGCGTTTTTTGTTGTTTTTAAGAAATCACATCAGAGAATGGAAGAGTTGAATATAACGTAGAACCATGCCGAAAATGCGGAAATGCGATAAAGGAGGTCAGATGTGATTTCATTCAGAAGTTCCATTGTAATACATTTTAGATCGAGGGTTCTCTGTGGATATGCCTCTTTATAAAGAAGTAAAGCTAAAAAGAGAGTTGACTCAGGTGTACAAAAAGGAAAGCTTGAATGCAAGAATAGACTTAGGTAAGTAATAAGACCCGACACTTGTGCAGAATAGTGGTTGATGCGGAAATAACAGTTTATGAAGAAAAGGGTGAACATGACAGAAGGACTCGGGTAGAATAATACCCAACACTACATGTAGAGAGTAAAGCAGTTCTGCCTTGATAATGGAATAAAGTATGAACATGGGTAGAAAGGCTCGGGTAAGGACCTGACACAGAGAAAAGGGCAGAATCGAGTGTTTAGAAGAGCGGTGAAGGTTGAATGCTATGGGCACGAGAAAAAGAGGTAGAGTCGGGAAATTGAAGAATATGGTGGCACCGTTGGAAACACAACAGCTAGGTCAAGTTAGGCCAAAATGACAGTTATGAAGAACTCTGTTGAATATAATAGCAGGAACCGAAACGACTCTGACAGCAGCATAAAGGACAAATGGACAGCGAGCCAAGAGTTGAAAGGGTTGAGTGAAATATATTTGTTCTAACTGTAAATGTAAATGAATTAATTATTTTTATTGTATGTGATGCAAAGGCAAGTCTCTGTAAGAAAAGAAAAACTCAAACTTGATACTGTAATGATTGTATATATTGTTGTAACAGTCATAATATGCTGAGTGAGGAAATTAGTGGGTGAAAGTCAAGAATCGTGCCTATTCACTTCATATTCCCTGTGGAATGCAAACAACCATGAAGTTATTTTTATAAAACAGGTAATATCCATGTGTAGAAGGTTACAAAAATAGAGAGAGAGAAAGAGAGAGTGTGCAGTATAATTGAAGAGAGTTGAAGATTGTTAGAAAGCTGCAAAATGGAAGAGAGTAGAAGAATATAAGAAAGCTACGGATGGTTAGAGTATGGAAGAAGAAGAAGGAGCATATAGAGAAGTTGTGAAGATCCAGAGATTATTTAAAGAAAATATGAAGGTTGGAAGGACAGCAGTGAAGAGAGAGAAAAACAGAGCTGATATCCAGGTAAATCAATATATAATTTTATTGTAGAGTGAGGAAGTCGGTGCTTCCATATCAAGTTGTAGCTTGATAGATGTCTAGTTGTAGCTGGTTGAGGTAGGAGCCTTCTGTGGGTTGTAGCCTACAAAAAATACATGGGAGTTGGTGCTTCCATATCAAGTTGTAGCTTGATAGATGTCCAGTTGTAGGTGGTTGAGGTAGGAGCCTCCTGTGGGTTGTAGCCTACATAAAACAGATGGAAGTTGGAGCTTCCTTGCACGTTGTAGCTTGCAGAATTTGAGGTAGTAGCCTCCTATAGGTTGGAGCCTACATAAAATCAGTGGTGAGAGGGAGTTGGAGCTTGCCTTTGCATTACAACAATAATAAGATGTGGTTTTCTCCCTTATGGGTTTCCAATTATATTTTTTGTCCATATGCATGATGATTATGTGTTGATGTTCTGTATTTAATCTAATTAATACTTGCTGCTCACATATTAAGATTGATGTTTCATTATATAATAATTTGATCATGAAATGAAGGTGTAAATAATTTTAAAGGAATGTTTTAAAGGTCCATGAACGTGTTAAACTGATTCACTCCCCCCTCTCAGTATAACCAAGGGTCCAACATTTATTACTCCCTCAGAAGTCTAAAAACATAAATTTCCCCAAATCAAGTCTTGGAACTGGAAGAATCTCTTAAAAATCCTAAAAAGCCTACTCTCACACTTTTCCTAGTCATTCCCTGTTGTACCATAGATAATTGCTATAAAAAATACGGCACATCCCCCACGTAAAGCTCACTAAAACTATGGACCCCCGTAAAAGGTAAAATAAAGAGAAAATTAAGTTTTAGAAGCCCATCTCATCGAATATTCTCCTAGCTGGGGCCTTCTAAAAGCGCTATTTAGTCGAGGTTTGTCCCTTCCATTCATGAACCTTCATCCCTTCATAAATGGAGCTATCCCTTGGTTTTTGGAGCTAAAATCCCATAATGAGAGAGCTTTATCCCTTCCTTTTTGGAGCTGAAACTACCTCTCTTCAACTATAAATTGAGACCAAGTTTCAGTCTCAAGAGTACTTTTTGGATACTTAGTAGTTGATACTTACTTCTTAGCTTATAGAAGATAATTGCTGAAGGAATTATACTCTCCACATTTTGCATAATTGGCATGAGAGAGATTACATACTCATGGCCATAGTCTTATGCTGATTCAGAGATTTGGAGTCTTGTCAAACTGAGGAAAACGACTGTTCGGGACCCCGGAAAAACCTACACAAAAATCAAGGTGTCAAGGTTGTAAGGTTTCTTCTTTTATTCAAATTTAATACAAATGGATTCTATTTTTTCATTGAGTTTTTCATCTATCTTTTGAATGATTTAATTCTTATACTCCTTGATCACTAAGATAGATTATTTCTTTTAAATTATCATATTTTGCAGATGCTTTTGATCTGGTTTTCTTGTCTTTGATTGCAGATCTTATACGCTGGATCGATAACTTCTGGAGCGACTGGGTTGAAGATTGAAAAAGTGTTGGACTTCAGGTAGGATTATATATTCATAGTTAATGAGAAATTCTTAAGCAAAATAGTCTAGAGAAAATGGTCTACATATGTCTGTTTGTTTCTAGATATCCTTAGGATACTAGGGATATCGCTCTTGTTCGCAAGAGGGATTTGTCCGTGCAACAAAATGGCGACTCCACTAGGGAAATTATGAACTTAGTTTTCTTCCATTTTTAGTTTGATTTTTGAAATTTATTTGAGATTTCTTTGACTGAGATTAGCTCAAAACTTGATTGTGTAGAAAACTCAATAGGATCCCTAACTGTAAATCTGTATTTTTATTTTTTCTCTGCTTTTCCTGCCTTTCACACTTTTTCCTTTAAAACAGAGCGGTAGACTCCACAATATTTAGTAGAATAAAGTGTGGTATCGCACCTTATTCTATTAAAAACTATGGATCTCTGGAAAATTTTAGAAAAAGTAGAAATTCTATTTTTTGGCATCCCATTACATGATTTCTGTTCTTTACCCAATTTGTCTTAGTTGTCAAAGACTTATGTCAAAAGTTTCTTTCAGCAATTTCTATGATTAAGTGATATATTCAGTTAAGTTTGCATATTATGAGTAAGCAATTTTCCAAGTCCTCCCATTGCTCTGAATTAGAAAATTCTGTATACCTCAGCTATTTGCTATTTCATTACTTTTTTGTTGAGCCATTGAACTTGATGCAATTGTTATTCTTATGAAAATTTGATTTTATTTTCATTTGAAAACTTATAAAACCTTTACATTGATAAGGACTGGATTTCATTTTAAACCTACTTTTGGATGCTTTGATTTCTTGCTAGAATAAGCATAAAATTCTTGGTTAGATTACAAGCCAGGCTTAAACATCCTCCAACTTTTAGATAGAGTTCAAGATTACACATTTCTTTTAGTTTTGAATTTTATTATTTTAGTAATTTTTAGTTTTCTTTTGGAAGAAGTTTGTTTTTTTTCTAATCTAAATGATATAAGGAATTTCATTTTGAGCAAAACATCTTTTTTGGAATTGGAATATCTGAATTGTCTTCTTTTCAAAGTTTCTCATATAGGAAAGAAAGAATTGATATTTTGAATTTTTCTGAAAATCTCTCAATTCTTTCCTCTAGTTAGACTTCGTTAGACTTCATTGAAAAGAAATGAGTTGTTTTTCATATAGATGCATTGTAGAAAATTTTGAGTCGGGTCATGAAAACATCATCAAGTTTCATTTCCATACCTATTGTCCTAAGAAACTACCAATTAAAAGTAACACTTAATTAAAATAAATCTAGAAATTTTATATTTTCTCGGGCCCTTTTCACAAATATAGCTTAGGCTAATGTCTTGGAATAGGTTTTAGTTAACTCTCCAAGACAGTAAAAAAAAACAAGTAGTCGATCTTGCGGTAGGAAAATCAAATTGTAGCATGTATGCTCTGGGAAGATCCTCCTAAAGGAGTCAAGCATGAGATCATATCCGAACTAGTGAGGTAATCATACCTATCTCACTAGGAATGATAGAAGGTGTACACGTATTAAAAATGGTAAACCTCGGTTTGACCATTGTCGAGGAAACTGGGGTCACTTGTCGGTAAACCTTGGATTATGTCAAGGAGCCTTCAAGGGGATTGAGCTTGTTACTCTTCCCTTGCGTGTATATCGGATCATTGATTGTTACCCCAGGTATATGTGTTCCCGTTGGTGACCTTAGTGACCATAAAATTTAGGATTCTTTCCCAAGGTGATGGTGGAGTCCCATTGTACCTGGAGCAGACGTCGAATAGACTCACTTAGACTCTCTGGAGGGTTATCTTCACTTGAGATGGTTTAAGTGGAGAAACTTGCACTGTTATGTTTCATTAAGCAGATTGTCAGCGTAACTGTTCCAACTACCATTTCTGCATTAAAATTCTACGATGTTGGATTTCATCATCAAATAGTGTTTTTAGTGTGGGAATCTATTGTTTGTGTGTGGATTTATCTCTTAGATTTTTATAGGTGTGTGATTCATTTTGATTGTTTATTTAGTGACTTTAGGGTTTGTTTGAATTTTTATTTGTTTTCGTGTGTTAAAAGTTTTAATCGTGCCTGAATTATCGAGATGATAATGTAGAACTCAGGGAAAGCCCCCTCAGTACACACCAAGCCAACTAGAAGGACTTAAATCTCTGATACGAAAGTTATCGATAAAACTGTATTAATGGAACAAGGAGAATCATACATAATTATTCATCCTAATTTTGAAGTAAATCAACCGCAAATAGTAGAACATATTGCACAAACAGTTTCAATTTCTGAATTAACTAAAGTTGCTTCTACAACAAGTGAATTATCACCTGAAGAACCTGAAATTTTTGAACTAGAAACTAAACCTGTTACATTAGAACCTACTTTAGAATTTGCTACTCCAACTTCCAATTATCCTGACCCACCCAAAGTAAGAAATCGGATTACAGAAGATCTTCCTCCTGGTCTCATTAGTATTGAAGAAATCACGGATATAGAGGAAGAAGTTGTTCTTCCATCAACTCGAAAAAATTTAGAACTTAGAGAATGTGAATCAATTTTTTACAGCCCTTTTAGACAAGACGCTTGGTATTATTCATTAATAGATTTTCTACAAAATGTATATCTTCAGTACTCGCCACCCTGAATTCCATTTTTCCCTACATCAATAGGTTATAAACCTCAGCTAAACATGTCTAGTGAGTCATCTATGTTTACTGAATAGCCAGAAAAAATTTTGTATGGTGGTCCGTCTGTTCGTGTAGGCTATCAGTCGCTCTATGGTACATTCTCAGGAGCATCTCCTCTTCCTAATAAACCAATGTCATCATTTGGTCCAAATGAATCAACAATGAACAATGAGCAATTTTATATGATGTCTGGAAATATCACAAACCCCGGTTCTCAATGTAGTAATGTATCGCCTAGGGGGAAATCTCAAAATAGTCAAATACAAACTGGGGGGGCAACCTCATGGAAAATACATACCTCAAGGTCAGTACCAACCTCAAGGACAGTACATACCCCAAGGTCAACCTCAGGGTCAGTATCAACCTCAGGGACAGTATATGCCTCAAGGTCAGTACGTGCCTCAAGGTCAATATAAACCTCAAGGGAAGTACCCAGCTTAAGGATTGCAGCCTCCTTTAGGACAACAATTCTATCCACAACTACAAATGTTACAAGGAGGTGGAAATTATCCAGTCAATTATGAACCATATGTTTAACCAAGTTACGTTCTGTCTTATGTACAGCCTTCATTGGGACCTTCATATCCCGAAATGGTGTGGGATCCATCTCAAGTACAACGAAATTTACAACCAAAGATGCAAGTACCTAATTATCAAGCTGGAAAACCAGTTGGTTATAATCAACCCCAACAACCTATCCAACCTATCATTCAAACACCTGCATCTGGTCATGTTCAAAAACCTAGTCCAAGTACACTTATGACTCCACGCCAAAATGATACTCAAACTTTTGTTCAACAAACCACACCTATTCTTGGGGTGTCTACAACTCCTATCACATCCGCCCCTCAAACATAAGTACATATTCCTCAAGTTTCTATTTCGTAGTCTGGACCTACAATTCAGACTACTGTTCAAATTCCGACAGGACAACCTAGGACAAGTACAGTCATAACAAGTCAACCTCAGTTTACTTATCAACTATATTAAGGGCCATATCAATATGGACCTATTCAAACTCCAGTCTACTCGCAACAACCATACCCTAGGTATAAATGTCACACACCTGTTCAACCCTAGTATAGTCCGATTATTCTTGGTTATCTAGGGGGCACTCTGATTCCAAATGCACAACCTATTCCAGGTTATCCTGGATATCCTCCTCCTGGGACTGGTTTATTCTCACAAGGTTATCAACAAGACCCTACCTGTCGATTGCCATTCGTAGCAACTTTAGATTTACTGGATTTATCTCACCTTATGGATGATCCTATCTATTATCATATGTATTGGCCACCTATGCTGCATAAATTTCCCAGTGATATCCCAAAGTTTGAAGGAAAATCAGGAGAGGATCCTTCTAACCATGTCATGACTTACCACCTTTGGTGTGCATCCAACTCATTAATCGATGATTCCATTCGACTTAGATTTTTTCAAACAACATTAATAGGCTTAGCTGCCAATGGTACATTTAACTACCATGAGGCTCATTTACCAATGTCAACGCTCTAGAAAATTCTTTCTTAACTCATTCTCAGTTGCCATTCAGATACGAAAATGGTACAAAATTATTAACGTCACTAAAGCAATCTACGTCTACATACATATCAGATCATATTCATGAATGGAGATGTAGAAGATGTTTTGTAAAAGTTTTTATCCCAAATCAAATATTAGCATAATGGTTTGTCAAATCATTGCTACCAAATATCACTGAAGATGTAGCCAACGAAGGTGTTGTCACAGAAGAACAAGTTATTGCTCAAGCTTAGTATCTTGACTTAGTATATACCCAGTTCGGAACTTTGTACGAGAAAATTCCCGATTTACCTCGTCCTGGTCAGATAACAACAACTCCTTCAGGGTCTCATGCCGCTGATGGTGTAATCAGTTTATTTAGTACAACTAAGAGTAAGAAGAAATATTCAAAGGTTACTTCTCCCATAATAACTTTACTTGATGCACCAAAAGGAGAATCTTCCCTGGAAACTTCTGCCGATATTCACATTGTAGATTCATCTACTACAAATTCAAAAGCTAGCAACAAGAAGAAAGGGAAGAAAAATAATAAGTAGACTTCATCTCCCAAGGAAAAAACTAATAAAAATGAATGAACTGATGATAAACGGAAACCTTGTTATCCTTGTCTTATCTATGACAAGGATCAATTCACCAAGGAATGTTTGCATAGGGCCGAGGTGTCTAACTTCATCAAAGGTTCATCCACCCCTGTTGTTTTGAAGGATCATTTTCCTGTTCAAGATAACAAAATGATTGGATCTTCCTCGAATACATCAGCAGATATTTTGATGGTTGCGACTCGATCGCAAGATTATGGTAGTAAAAACCCTGTTGCTGGTAAAGAAGTAGAAAATTCTAGTTCTGCACCAGCTACATCTCTTTCGGTTTCTGATCCATTGCATATCAAGAAACCAAATCTTGATTTAGTAATCAAACCACTTGCCAAAGGTGTACTTTATAAATCAACTTTCAATCCACATGCAAGAGCTGCTCATAATTACAACATTGTGGAGGATTTAGCAATTTCTCCTTCAACAATGTCAGCCTTGGAAGTGCTACAATCATGTTCAGCATAAATAAAATTACTCTTATCAGCAATTGGAGCTATAGATGTTCAGGATTCAAATCTCATGGTCTTCGATTTAGAAAATTTTACACCACGTCTCCCTCATCAAATGGCTTTTTAGATCCCAGTACTAGTCAAAAATAGATGTTTCTTTCATACTATTATTGATGAAGGAGCATCCACATGTATCATGTCATTAAACTGTTGGAAATCGCTTGGTTCTCCAACACTTAACCAGTCACCAACAATCCTCAAATCTTTTGATGGAATATGATTCCATCCATTCAAAATTTTACAGGATCTACCTATAGAAGTCGAAGGGAAAACTGTTAATTTAGATGTGGAATTAGTTGATGCCCCTCTTGTTACACTAAAAATTGTCACCTTGGCATTCTACTGACTGTATGAGCTCATTAAACACTCATAAATTCCTCCTTTGCAAGTATTACAACATTTGTTCCTCATTCCATGCCCTAAAACTAGAGGAAAAACCCTTAAAGCTCAAAAAATTTGATTACGCAGTTAATATGAGACTTACCTATGTTCCTGGCTAGGGTACGCAGGTAATGTGAAGAGGAACTGTGTTCTAGAATGAAATTTTCTAGTGTTATGCCTGCGAACTTCCTGTAAAGTAAAAAAAGCGCGAAATTAAACTGAAAAAGTTGATTTTTGGTCAATTCTGGAAGGTTCTAGATGAGATTTTTTGGGGATGAGTATGCTTTAGTAAGGTGCATGTATCCCACACCTTAAGGAACTAATCCCTTGATGTGAGGAGCCTATCCCTTTGAAGGAGGATTCTATCCCTTTAAAGGTGGAATCCTAACCTCCTCATCTGCTCTATAAAAGGAGGCATTGGGTAGCCTCCAAGGGTTAAGAAAACTAATGGAGGATTGAAGAAGTTAAGTTAAGATTTTGAGTTGAAGTGCTGTTGAGATTTGGACTTCTTTCTGCTGAGCTTTTGAGAGGAAATATCACATACCTCTTTATGCTTCTGGAGGAAGAGTTCAAGACTTATCAAAGTAGAGGAGACTCCTGCTTCGGACTCTGGGAAGGCCTTTCGAACATCAAGGCTAAGGTTGTAAGGTTCTTCTGTATATTTTAAGAATAATACAATCAAGTTTTGGTTCTCCAACACTTAACCAATCAAGGCCTTTCAAAATCGCTTGGTTCTCCAACACTTAACCAGTCACCAACAATCCTCAAAGCTTTTGATGGAATATGATTCCATCCATTCAGAATTTTACAGGATCTACCTATAGAAGTCGAAGGGAAAACTGTTAATTTAGATGTGGAAGTAGTTGATGCCCCTCTAGATTACAAACTTCTTCTGGGTTGAAGTTGGTCTTATGCTATGACTATTATCGTGCCATCCATCTTTCGGATAATTATGTTTCCTCATCAAGGAAATATTGTGAAAGTCGATCAGATCTCATATTATTTGTCTAACCCAGCTTCTACTGATAGTATTCAGCATGTAGGAAAAACCACTATCCCTTATGAGGATGTAGGAGTAGGTTTAATCAAAGATTCCACTTTAATGGGAACTTTTTCTATGCATCCACCTAACGTACCACATAATATTGCTAATATCAATATGATTACATCATACACTATTCCATTTGCTAATCCTTGGATAGTGCCTTTAGAATCAGAACTGGATTCATTCAATGGCAGGATTCCTTTGAGTCCTTTTGAGATAGCATATCAAGCAGTACAGTTATTTTTCAATTCTTTATCAACTAATAATGATCCGATGAATGTGATTAGCAAAGAATAATTTTCAATGTCAAGCTTGACTACAACATCAATTCCTGATCCTTTTCAACAAGTGTTTCATATTGATGAAAGCATTCGTGAATTCTTGTCTGTAGATGAATTACCATGGGATGATCTCCATCATAGGTCATCATTTTTATCTGAGCTTCATAAATTCGAAAATAATTTTTCCTCTATTTTTACAGCTGATTATGTCGAGGAACCTCAAAGTCCAATATCGATCACAAATTGGGATTCTGAAGTAAATTTGGGGAATATTTCTTCTACCATTCCTATTAACATCTCAGTAAAACCTAGAATTATTGAAAACATTCATATAGGTGCTTCATGTACACTAGATGAAATTACTACATAAAAACCCTATTTCAAGAATTCCGCGACATATTTTCCTAGTCTTATGAAGAAATGCCAGGAATCGATCCCAACATTGTCATTCATGAAATAAAGACTTATCCGAATGCTAAACCTGTCAGACAATGATTATGTCTGATACATCCACGAAAAGTTGTTGCCATTAAAGTCAAAGTTGAGAAATTACTAAGAGCAGGTTTTATTTATCTGATCCCGTTAATGGATTGGGTATCTAATATCCTTCCTGTTACGAAAAAACAAGGAACAATACGAGTATGTGTTGACTATAGGGATATTAAAAATTCTTGTCCTAAAGACAATTATCCAACTCCTTATATCGACCAAATTATTGAAGATTGTGCTAGAAATGAAATGTATTCACTCATGGATGGATTTTCTGGATACAATCAAATAAACATACTCCTTGCTGATCAACCAAAAACAACATTCATTTGTCCTTGGGGAATGTTTTCTTACTGTAAATTACCTTTCGGATTAGAGAATTTTGGGGCAAATTTTCAAAGGGAAATTTCCTATGATTTTCATGACATTAAACACATTGTGAAACCTTATCTCAATGATTTACCTGCTCATTCAGTACAGAGGGAAGATCATCTTACTCACTTACGAGCAATTTTTACGAGATGTAGGTATTATAATATTCGCTTGAATCCACATAAGTGTGTTTTTTGTGTATACTCTGGTATGTTACTGGGATTTTTCTTTTTGAAAGAAGGCATCCATGTCGAACCTTCCAAGGTTGAGGCCATTATCAATTTACCTCCTCCTTCCTCACTCCACCAACTCCAAAGTTTGCAAGGGAAAAAAAACTTTCTATGTAGATTCATCCAGAAATATGCTGATTTAACCAAAGGTTTTATCAGGCTTTTGAAACAGAATATTCCTTTCATTTGGAATGAGATCGTTGATCGATCTTTTGATGATTTAAAACACGTGTTGACCCATGCACCGTTACTGCATCCACCCAATTATATCCAGGATTACTTTTTATACTTAGCAGCCTCTGATTCCACTATTGGAATCATCTTAGCTCAGGAAGATGAATTCCAAAATGAACATGTGATTTACTATCTCATTCGGAATCTCAATCCTACAAATATTAAATACTCACATGTGGAGAAATTGGCCTTGGTAGCAGTTCAATCTGTCTAACATTTTTGTCATTTCATTTTGTTACGAAAAACAATGTTAGGTCCCTATATTACTAGTATAGTCCCTTATTGTTGTTAGTGTAACCCCCTTATTGTTATTATTGTACCCTTGTAACCCCCATTTTGTTATTATTGTGCCCTTAAATTATTATTGTTAGGTCGGCTAGGATTACATTGTGGCCCACTAGGATTACATTATGGCCACATGGACTCCTATATATAGAAAGGAGGTTTTGTAAATTATATCATCCAAGAATTGTTCATTCATGTAATGTATTGGAGGTTGCCCCCTCGAAGTGGCTTATTTCTAAGGCGTTGATATCTCATTTCTTCTATTTTTGGAGTTGGTTACACAACATTTGGTATAAGAGCTTTGGATTCTAGGGTTTCGCTGCTCCAAACAGGTCATCGTGGAATTTTCGCTATAACTTTTTTTCTATGAAGTTTCAGAAGCTGAAATTTTTAGGGTGCGAAGCGGAAATCCTGAGGAAGCGTGCCTAAAAATTTCAAAGCTTGGTTCGCAATATTTTTAGAGATGTCATCTGTGGAAGTTAGGTCTGTTTTCAAGCTCCTAAACAGGTCATCGTGGAATTTTCGCTATAAATTTTTTTCTACGAAGGTTCAGAATCTGAAATTCATATGGTGCGAAGCTGAAATCCTGAGGAAATTCTTCAAACAATTTCAGAGCTTGGTTCGGAATATTTTTTGAGATATGATCTGTGGAAGGTATTGCTTTTTCAGGCTCCTGAATTGCATCTCAAAGAGGTGATCATGGGAAAAGTTCAATAACTCTTTCTCTGGGCATCGGTTTGGAGTGCCGTAAAAAGTGGTCGCAAGTACACAGACTTTGGTTTATTTGCTATCAATTTCAGAGACAAAGAATGAAAGAGTGACACGTGGCAAGTCGTACAATTTCGCTCTACTGAACCAGTCCATAATTAGGTCATTGTGGGAGAATGGACACAACTTTGTCTTGGAGAATCAAAATCAAGTCATACCTGTGGCATTCAAAAGAAAATTCAGAGGGCTACTACAGTGTTGAATTTTAGATATTGAAGATCTGCAATCACAGAGATAATACAATTTCAATATCGAGTTCCTCAAAGCAAGAAAAAGGTGTGTATGTTTTTCAAATTGCACAAGTCTTGTTTGAATAATCAAGTTAAATTGATCCCAAGGGCATATTGTAGAATAGATATCAGTATTGGATTCTAAAATGGCCCCTAAAAAGAATTCAACACCCATTAAGCCTTCAGAAGGCTCTACTATGACTCATGAAGATGAAGAATGGCAACATGACATATCCAAATTACAAGAGCAAATTTCGCTCTCGCAAAGAACAACAAAAAATTAAATGGAAGTTTTGAAGAAAGGTGTGGAAACTAAGATGGATGGTTTGAAGAAAGGCGTGGAAGCTAAGATGATTGGTTTGGAAGCTAAGATGGATGGCATGGAAGTGGGCATGGAAGCTAAGATTGATGACATGGAAGCTAAGATCGATGAGAAAATGGAAAACATGAAGAATTTTCTAAAAGCAGACATGGAAGGTTTGATAAAGTTTATACAAGAAAGGTTTCCTAATGGTGAAAAGATAGTAGAAGAACCTCATGATGAGAACAAAATAAATGTTAATTGTGACTTCATAAACTATAATGTTGGCGGGAAGAACCACCATATTCCAAAGATGGATATGAGGAAGTTTGATGGAAAGGATCCTGTAACATGGATACTACAGATGGAGCAATATTTTGATCTCCATAATGTACAAAACACACAAAAGGTATGCATTGCAACTTTACATTTAGAACAAAATACATTTGTATGGTATCAATGGCTTTACTCCCATAAAAAAATTGTCACTTGGTCAATTTTTACGGAGGAAATGATAGCACATTATGAGGATACAAAGAGCAACACCTTCTTTAGCCAATTGATAAATCTCAAACAAAAGGGTTTAGTGGGGCGACACATTGAGGACTTCCAAAAATTGAATATAAGGGTAACTGATATTCCGGAGGAACACAGGATTGACCTCTTCATAGGCACTTTAAAGGATAACATCCAACATGAAGTTCGCGTTTTGGAACCTGATTCATTGGAGAAGGCATTCAGGTTGGCAAGAAAAGTTGAATGTAAAATTATGGCAACAAGGAAGCCTACCACTCAATTCTATAAAAAAGGAAGTGTTGCTACGCCTAGATTTCCACAACCTACAAGGTTGACACCACAACAATTGGAAGAAAAAAGAGCAAAAGGGCTTTTCTACAGTTGTGATAGCAAATACACTAAAGGTCATAAGTGTGCTGAAAAGAAATTATTTTACATAGATTGTGAAGAAGAAGAAGAAAATGAAAAAGAAGAGGATATACACCAGGAACCAGCCATAGAAGAGGAAGAAATGAATCCGACCATATCATGTAATGCACTGGCTGGAATTACCACTCCTCAAACTCTCAAGATAGTAGGGCAGATCAAGAAGAAAAGGGTAATAGTGTTGATTGATTCAGGTAGCACCCATAATTTTATTCATTGTAAGGTAGCCAAGGAATTAAATTGTTTCCTATACCCAGCACCAGAATGTCAAGTGATGGTTGCAAGTGGAGGAACTATAAATTGCTCTGGAAAATGCCATAATATCAAACTAACCATGGGGGAATATGTGTTGACAAGTCCAATGCTTTCCATTCCTATGGGAGGTGCTGATGTTGTACTAGGAGTACAATGGTTACAATCTTTGGGGACGGTAGCTTTTAATTTTCAAGAAATTTTCTTGAATTTTTTTTCAGAAGGAAAGGAAGTCGAATTACGGGGTATTGAAGGGAAGCTAGGAAGGATAATAAGCTCTAATGTCATGACAAAGCTTCTAAAAAAAGAACAACGAGGCGTAATTGCACAATTATGCTCACTAGAAGTTCCGACATCAAAATCATCTATTTCTGCAGATCTCCAACAAGTCTTGGACAATCATTCCAAGGTGTTTGAAACTCCCAAAGGACTCCCACCTATTCGTGATCATGATCATGCTATTCATTTGATTCCAGGAAGTGTTCCTCCAAACATCGGGCCTTATAGATATCCTTACTTCCAAAGGAGCGAAATTGAACGTATGATTGCAGAAATGTTAGAGGCGGGTATAATTCAACCCAGTCAAAGTTCTTTCTCTGCTCCTGTAGTATTGGTACACAAGAAGGATGGATCATGGCGAATGTGTCCAGATTATAGGGAGCTCAATAAACTCACCATTAAAGACAAATTTCCCATTCCTTTGATTGATGAATTATTGGATGAATTACATGGAGCAATTTATTTTACCAAGTTGGATCTTCGTTCAGGATATCATCAAATTAGAATGAAGACTGAAGATATTCCAAAAATAGCATTTTGAACTCATGAGGGTCATTATGAATTTTTGGTTATGCCTTTTGGCCTTACCAATGCACCTTCTACATTTCAAGGGTTGATGAATTCCATTTTCAAACCCTTCCTTAAAAAATTTGTGCTAGTATTTTTTGATGATATACTAATCTACAGCAGGTCTTGGAAGGATCATGTTGAACATGTTGACAGGGTGCTCAAACTATTGCGGGAGAAACAATTATATGCAAAAACATCCAAATGTTTCTTTGGAGTACAAGAGGTGGAATATCTAGGTCATATTATATCTCACGAGGGTGTTAAAGTAGACCCTAACAAAATTAAAGCCATTAAGGAATGGAAAGTCCCCACGACCATAAAGCAATTGCGAGGATTTCTCGGGTTAACAGGGTATTATCGCAAGTTCGTTAAGAATTATGGGAGAATAATAGCACCTCTAACAACATTATTGAAGAAATATGCATTTTCATGGACTCCTGAAGCAACTAAGGCCTTTGAACATCTTAAAGAGGCAATGTGCCTAGCACCGGTCTTAGCTACGCCAGACTTCACAAAAACCTTTATTGTGGAATGTGATGCCTCAGGAAATGGAATTGGTGCAGTTTTAATGCAGGAAGGAAGACCCATTGCTTTTGAAAGTCGTCCGATCAAAGGAAAGTATTTACAGAAACCTATTTATGAGAAGGAAATGTTAGCAATACTACATGCACTAAAGAAATGGCGAACTTACCTAATGGGAAGACACTTCAAGATAAAAACTGATCATGATAGTCTTAAACACTTTTTGGAACAAAGACTATCATCAGAAGAGCAGCAAAAATGGGTCACAAAGATGTTGGGTTATGACTTTGAAATAATCTACAAAAAAAGGAAAGCTTAATGTTGTTGCAGATGCACTCTCAAGAAAGAATGAAGAGGTGGAAGCATTGCTTTGTGCCATTTCTATTATCCAACGAGATTGGATAACCGAAGCAAGAGATGAATGGAAGAAGGACAAAGATGTATGGACACTCATTCAAAAGTTGCAGCAAGATCCTAGTACATCTGATACATTTGGTTGGAAAAATGATTCCTTATGGTACAAAGATCGCTTATATCTTTGTAAGAATTCCCAACTAAAACAAAAGATTCTTTTGGAATTGCACACTTCTCCTTTAGGAGGACACTCAGGATTTTTAAAAACTTACCACGGGGTGAAGAAAGATTTTTTTGGGATGGCCTTAAATCTGATATTCAAAAGTTTGTGGCGGAATTTTTGGTTTTCCAGCAGAATAAAGTGGAGACAATTAAGACCCCGGGACTTCTACAACCTTTATCCATTCCAAGTCAACGTTGGGAGGAGATTTCAATGGATTTTATCATAGGTTTACCGAAGTCCGAAGGCAAGAATGTCATCATGGTGGTAGTTGATAGAATTACCAAGTATGCACACTTTTGTGCATTATCTCATCCATTTAAAGCAAGTACAGTTGCTACTACATTTGTGGACAAAATTCAAAAGCTACATGGAAGCCCAAGGGTTATTGTGAGCGACAGAGATCCCATTTTTACAGGAAATTTTTGGACGAAGTTATTTTCTTGTTTGGGTACTCAATTAGCTCATAGCTCATCTTATCATCCTCAATCTGATGGTCAAACAGAGATAGTAAATAAATGTTTGGAAGGATATCTTCTTTGTTTTGTATCTGATAAACAAACACAATGGGTCAAGTGGTTACCTCTCACTGAATGGTGGTATAACACTTCCTTCCATACTGCAGCAAAAATGACCCCATTTATGGCACTTTATGGATATCATCCACCATCGATTACATCATATTTAAGGGAAAATTCGAAGGTTCAAGCAGTCGAAGATCACATCGAGCATCGGCAAGAAGTTCTCCAACTCTTAAAGGATAACCTTAATTTGGCACAAAATCGAATGAAACAACAGGCAGATCAACATCGCAGCGAGAGAAGTTTTGATGTAGGAGATTGAGTATTTTTACGGCTACAACCATATAAACAAATGTCCCTCAAGCAAGCTAAGAAGGATAATAAATTATCGCCAAAGTACTATGGTCCTTACAAGGTGTTGCAAAAGATTGGTACTATGGCATACAAATTGGAGCTTCCTGCTTCTTCGCGAGTACATCCAGGTTTCCATGTTTCATGCTTAAAGAAGGTTATAGGAGAAAATCTTCCAGTTCAAACAATATTGCCAGAACTTGATGAGGAAGGAAAAATCATATTGGAACCAGAAGCGGTCATGGAAACAAGAACTCGACAACTACGGAATCGATCAATTTCGGAGTATCTCATCAAGTGGAAGAACTTACCCACTGAAGATTCTACATGGGAGGATGAGAATTTTATACAGAAGCACCCGGAGCTACTCAAGTGTTGAGGACAACACTTTTTTTGAAGGAGAGGGGCATGTTGGGTCCCTATATCACTAGTATAGCCCCTTATTATTGTTAGTGTAAACCCCTTATTGTTATTGTTGTACCCTTGTAACCCCCATTTTGTTATTATTGTGCCCTTAAATTATTATTGTTAAGTCGGCTAGGATTACATTGTGGCCCACTAGGATTACATTATGGCCCCATGGACTCCTATATATAGAAAGGAGGTTTTGTAAATTGTATCATCCAAGAATTGTTCATTCATGTAATGTATTGGAGGTTTCCCCCTCGAAGTGGCTTATTTCTAAGGCGTTGATATCTCATTTCTTCTATTTTTGGAGTTGGTTACACAACAAACAACTGTGATTTCTAATTGTAACCCGATGATGTATATTTTTACTAAACAATTACTCGGGGGCAAATAATCGAAATGGATAGTTATCCTTAAAGAGTTTGATTTAGAATTTGAAAAATCTAAATCAAATAAATCACTAGTGTTCATGGAACTAATGTGTGACTTCCCAAATACTGAAATAAAAACTGTGGTAGAGCATCTGATCGCTGATGAATCTCTGTTTCTTATCAGTACGCTAGATCCTTGTTATGGAGATATCATAATTTATCTCCAAATCCAAAAAATTTCGCTTTAAATTTCATGTTCACATCGACGAAAGATCCATTACCAATCCCAGCAATACAATATTTTTGGAGACACGCTTGTTTATGCTCAACCTAGTCTCCTAAATTGAGTTCATTTAATTGTCAACCAGGGTTGGTAAACTGCTGAAGTGAAGTGCATTGTATGTGCCTAGGTGTTTGTCTCCTAATGCATTGTGTTTAGTGTTTTATGATGTTTTTGGTATTTTATGATGATTTATGATGTTTTTGGTCTTTTGATGGTTTTTATGT
Source organism: Pinus albicaulis (assembly GCA_034641835.2). Lineage (NCBI taxonomy): Eukaryota > Viridiplantae > Streptophyta > Pinopsida > Pinales > Pinaceae > Pinus > Pinus albicaulis. The sequence continues at coordinate 62,426,950 of MU968359.1, read as the reverse complement.
TCACAAGGAAAATGACTAAGAAGCTAGTGGAAAGAAGCTACTGGTTAAAACAGAGTGAAGCCTAATTGGTTGATGACAAATGACAAATGCAAATGAAAATACTGAAACAGAATCAAACCTAAACTATGACTAAGCAGAATACCAAGCTTGATAATGACTTCAAGAAAATGAATCAAAACATAAACTTAACTTGTCCAATTCTTTCATCAAAGGTATTTTGGGAGAGCTTGAGAAATGGTCAGCTAAGTATACAAATTCTCCTAACTAAAAAATTAAATAATCAGCTTATAATGATACAACATTTTATCCATGATTAAAGATTTGTTGAAACATATTTGGAGAAAAATATTGTTAACATCATAAGATCTCTACCCTAAGACTAGCTCCTAATTCTATTCTGCAACTTAGTTTAACATCACTAAACCTCATTCAAAAGTTATAGATTTATTTTTAATGTAGTCTTTTGAGGAAAGGCTTTGTTTATGAAGAAGTTTCAAAAGTACTTCAGGCCTTGAGATGATACTGTCTTCTGTTCAGATGGTTATGAGTCAATTATGGATTTGGAACAAAAGAGATTTTGTAAATAATGAAGGCCGTATTGTTTAAGTTTAACAACTAATGTAATCTAATATGCAATGGATGACAACTATATGTGGAATGAAAATACAATGATCTAAGCTAAAACTGAACTAAGATATCACTAGTCTAAAACAGTGCTGAACTAACAAGCCATTATCAAACTTAAAACAAAATAACAGAGTATGAATTGAGTGCAATTTGACTCCGGAGTACCCTAACTAAGTTATCATGCATTAATCTATGGGATTCTACAGCCTGTTTTGTCCATCATGAATGGTGTTTTGGAAGAGCTTCTTAGAACAATCCTGGCTGTACAATTCAGTGCAAATGCAAACATAAAGACTGAAAGAAATTTAAAAACTAAGACATCACAGCTATCTCCTACCCATCATTATGATATTTTGGAAGAGCATTTTAAGAGTAAGATCAGCTATGCTACTTAGTGCAAACAAACAACTGAAACATTCAGTATCACAGTCATGCCTTAGACATCATAAGGATTTTTTGGAAGAGTTTGCTTAGTATAAGTTCAACTGTGATAATGAAAAAAAGAAATTACAAATAAATCCTACAACACTACAACCATTTCCCATTCATTATCATGATCTTTTGGAAGAGTTTCTTCTTTTGGAAGAGTTTCTTAGAACAAGTATAGCTATAGTGGCTAATGAAATTAACTATGAACTCAAACTTCAAAAACGTGAAAACGACTAAGATACTTATCTAGATTACGAAAGTAAAGCCGTGCAGGAGGCAGGGGCCCTCTACCACCAGACGAAATCTAACTCCAAATCAACTCAATGTGTTCAAAGAAATGCTGTCTTCTTCATTAAAGAAAAAATAACTTGAAACAGAGTAGTCTCGGTCTTCAGAAATATATTAGTCAATACATACAATCTAAGCAAAATCTAGAGCTTGTCTCTCGGTTTACCGAGTGCTTTTATAACAAATTTACATAACAGAACTTGCAACAATACGAGGATCATTGTCTTTCCTTATCAAAATCGTACTAGGGCTCTAAAGATGGCAGCGTAAAGGAAAAAAGGACATCTGGACTAGGACAGTTCTATTAGAAGTCTGCCTCCTTGAATGAGTTCCCACGTACCAAAACCACGTCCAGAATTCAGTTCAGCCTTCATGGTGAGAAACGAACAATGAGGACATAATGTGGAATATACCCATGTGTGGATTTTCCTGAGATGACACCTGGAACATGCTTGAATGTGAAGACAGCTGCAGAATTTCCGGTTAGCTATAGAATGTCTGCATTCTGCAGCTAGTTCCGGTCAAAATGCATTACAATGACAAAATCACAAAACTTAGCAAGTTAGCCATGTTAATCATTATAAAAGTAATTTTAACTAATTTCATTGATCATTTGGGTCTGGGATAACAATGGACAAAGGAAAATGAGGTAAAGTAAGATGAAAGAAAGCACAATATTGGGGCTCAACATACCCCCACTGCTGTCTTCTTGCATGTCCTCATGCAACTTATTCCATAAACTCAGAGACTTCTTCAAGAACATCTAATCCTCTCCTTATTCTTTGCCTAGAAGTTAAAGGTCTTCTGGGTTTTCTGATGACTAGTTTAAACCTTAAGTTGATAAGTGCCCTGATTAGCTTTTTGTTCCTATTTTTCAACTTTTCATTAGCCTTTTCCACTTTGTCCATTTGTAGAGATAAGGTTGAGCTCATACTGGTTTTGAGTTTGACTTGTTCCTTCAGAATATCATTCTCATTTTTTATATGTCTATTAAGTATTTCCAGCTCATACCTATCCCTTCTTAACACATCTATTTCAGAAAGTGGAGGACTAGGGGTTCTATCTCTACTCTCTGAAGCTTTCCTTTCCAATGTTTCAACATAGTCATAAACTTCTTGCTGAGCAGAGTCAATTTCAGGAGTTTCTTCATTAAAATCTTCTTCAACATCTTCTTCAATAGATGTTTCCTCATCTTCTATATTTATCACCCCTGTTTGTTTGATCTATGTTTTTCTTAGTTTCCCCCTGAGTCTATGGCTTCTTCTTGGCTGGGATGATCCCTCTCCTTTTTCAGATTTTCTGATTACCCTCTCTTTCTTAAGTTGTCTCTTGATTTGAATCAACTTCTCTGAGATTATTTCTTCACTACTTTCCTGTACTGTTTTGTCAATTTCAATTTTAGAGGCTCTCCATTTTCTGCTTCTCCTTGTAGGCTGATTTTCAGGTGAGGGCTCTTTTGGTTCCTCAAAGTGGTTTCTTACCAAGAAATTATCCCAAGTGTCTTTTGTTTTGGCTAAATGGTGTTCAATTAAAATCTTAACGAAGCCATGATGGTATAGAGTTGTCTCTAGGAATTGGACTCTCCTTTGAACACCAGAAGCCATCTTTTTCAAACTTTGAAGCAAGAAATAGGGTAAATTTAGCTCTTCCTCCAGAAAATGCATTATCAATCTAATATGGTAAACATAAAATGTGCCATATCTACCTTCACATGTGATAATTTTTTGTAGAATAAGCAATATGTTTCTCCATTTATTTTTTAATGCAGAACTTGGAATTCCCTTTTTAAACACAGTGACATCCATACCTGGTGATTTTAGGATTTGCTTCCATGATTCATTGTGAAATTCTCTGTTTTTAAACCTTCTCTCTCCATGTCTAAGCAATCTTGTTGCCTCTGCAATAAAAACCTCTGTGACAGTGAATTTAACATCTCCAACTTCGACCTCGGCTCCTTTGAATGACCTTGCAAATGTTTTAGTGACTTCTTTGTGGAAGCCATTAAATTTCTCAAGAAATTGTAGCCATCCTACCTGTTGCAACATTTCTCTACTTTGAGGGTATCCTTCCAGGTATTTTGTGCCCACTGGTTCAGTTCTTACAATGAGGCCCATAATTCCTTCTTCAATCTTCAGATTAGTACTCTTTATGCTCACGAAAACAATAACTTCAACCTTCAAATTGATATACCTCTGGTTCATGGTGATAGTGCTTCAATCTTCAAACTAATATATCTCTGCTTCTCGGTGACAATGGCTTCAAATTCCACACTAATATACCTCTGCTTTTTGGTGACAATGCTTCAAATTCCACACTGATATACCTCTGCTTTTCGGTGACAATGCTTCAAATTCTGCTCATGGTGATAATGCTTCAATCTCTGCTCACGGTGATAGTGGTTTGATATTTCAAACTGATATACCTCTACTCACGGTGATAGGGATATCTCTGTTTTGCAGAATGAAATGATGAAGGGCTGGCTGCGGAATGGAGTGATGGAGGTAGTTACGGAATGAGTTAATGAAGTGAGGTGAAGAAAACAAATTAATGAGTGAAAAGACTGCGGAGATTTTTACAACGGATTCAAAAATCATCATTAAATGATTTGGCTGGGTGACGTGAGGAAATCAAACACTTTAGCCTTTTTAACCGCTTAAATGATGGTCGGGTATAGAATTTGAAATGAAATATTTTTATCCAAAGTTTTTCAGAGGGTATATTTGGCATGATCAATAAAAATAACCAAAACAACTTTTTCGAATGATTCATAACTAGACTATACTAAAGTTTTTATGAAATGCCATTGTAACTAGAACTTTTTACCTTTTCTTTTCATTTGCTTTTTGTGGTCTTTGTATACTTTGTTCTCCTCCGGAAGAGTCTTCATAATCCTTCTTGATTCTTCTTATTCATGGATATACTAGATCATCTTGTTGCAATTCAAATGTTTGTTGATCAGTGCCTTCGGGATCTGTAGCTGCGGAATGACTGTCTGGCTGCAGAAAGTCTGATCAACTGCAGAATGTCTTTTTAGCTGCAAAATGTACCTGTGGAGAATTTTAATCATGGAATGGAATGGTTTGGAATATACATAGAATATTTTATGGAATGAGTGAAGATAGGTGATAAAACATGGTATAATGGAATATGTATGGGGTGAATGATGGAATGGGATGATGGAATGGAATGGATTCAATTTATGAAATGGAGTGGAAGAATATAGGAAATGGCCTGCAATCCATGACATGTGTTATTCATTTTGCAGAAAAACATCAAACTTTAAATTTTGATATGGAAATGAGGTGGATGAAGTATGGAATGAGATGAATGAAATATGGAATGAAGTGAGGTATGAATGAATGAATGAAATGGAGTATGGATGGATAAGTAAATGGAATGAAATGAAATTAGATGGATCATAAGTGCAATGGATCTGAACTTATGATTTTGTAACAGCTGCTTGCAAAAACAAAATGGAAAAGTTAGAGTGTCAGAAAGAATCTGATTTTCACCCTATCTTTTCTGTATAAACATGCCAATCAATGATTGGTTTTCATGTTTATACCTTTTTTTTTTTTTTTCAAAAGAAATGCTTCAGAAAATTCAATCAAGTTGATGAAGAAGAAAGATTCTTCTTCATTAACTTCACATCACTGTTTTCCTGGAACTTCTTGACAAATTATTCTCTTGAGAGTGGTTTGTGATACAACTTCAATCTATGACCATTCACAAGAAAAGTGACCTCTTCTTCATCTATTGTCCTGATTTTTACTGCTCCATTGTCATAAATTTCAACAATTTCATATGGCCCAAGCCAATGTGTTTGAAATTTACCTTGAAAATCCTTGAATTTTGAATCAAACAAGAGAGCCCAATCACCTTCTTTGAATTTCTTCTCTTTGATGTACTTATCATGCCATCTAGTCCTTTGCTGTTGGACTAGACTTTTTTTCTGAACTGCATCTTGTCTGATCTCATCCAATTCATTAATCTACTCCAATCTATGCTTTTGTGCCTCCGTTAAATCAAGTCCTAGCTGAACTTCCATTTTGAAAGTTTGAATCTGGAACTCTATGGGAAACAAAACTTGCTTTCCATAAACAAGTTCATAAGGAGTATGGTCTGTTGTGTTTCTCCATGTAGTTCTATAGGCCCACAAGGCTTCAGGAAGCCTATCTACCCAATCTCTTCTATGTAAATGAACAATATTTGTTAGGATTCCTTCAATGACCTTATTAGTAGATTCCACTTGACCATTTGCTTGTGGATGATAAGGAGTAGATTTTCTATGCCTGATTTTGTATCTCTCCATCATCTGTTCCACTAGCCTTGACGTAAATTGAGCTCCTTGATCTGTAACAATTTCCCTTGGGACACCAAAACGAGTAAAAATATCCTCAAAAAGAAAAGTAACTATAGATGCTTCATTAGCAAAAAGTAATGGCTTGGCTTCTACCCATTTGGTAACATAATCAGTGCAAACTAATATATATCTCTTTTGTCTTGATGGAGGACTAATAGGTCCTACAAAATCCAAAGCCCATTTTTCAAAAGGTTCAATATGTACCCGAGGTTGTAATGGCATCTCACCTGAAGGAGAAGGTTTCCCTACCCTTTGGCAACTGTCACACCTTTTGACATACTCTTTAGCATCTTTAAACAAGGATGGCCAATAATATCCTAAATGAAGGATCTTATAAGTTGTCCTCTTATCAATAAAGTGTCCGCCACAAGGTTCATCATGACATGCTTTGAGAATCTCAGGCATCTCATCTTCCCAAACACATCTCCTAATGATCAAATCTGGACCTGTCTTGTACAACTCATTAGCAACCCATGAATATTTTGCACTATCATAAATGATTTTTCTTTTATCTCTTGCATTCATTATTGAAGGAAATTTTCCTAAAACTAAATAATTAGCAATGTCAGCAAACCGAGTTTGAGTAGAAATTGCAAAAAGATATTCATCAGGAAATTGGTCTTCAGCTGGAGTGTCATCTTTGATGTTTTGGAGTCTAGATAGGAAATCAGCTACTGTGTTTTGTCTTCCAGGCCTATCTAGAATGGTGATGTTGAATTCTTGTAAAAGCAATAACCATGTTATGACTCTCCCATTAGTAATTGATTTGTTCATTAAGTATCTAATTGCAGAATGATCAGTGTGAACAAAAGTTTCATAGCCTGTTATATAGTGTCTGAATTTGTTTATGGCATGAACAACAGCTAAAAACTCTTTTTCAGTTACAGTATAGTTTAACTCTGCAGGAGTCAAATTTTTACTGGTATAGTAGATGGCATAAGGAATCGGGTCTTTTTGTCCCAATACTGCTCCTAGAGTTGTATCTGAGGCATCTGTTGAAATATGAAAAGGTAACTTCCAGTTAGGTCCCCTTAAAATAGGTGCTTCAGAAATTTTTGTTTTCAGGGTCTCAAAGGCTAATTGGCAATCAGGATTCCACTTGAATTCACAGTCTTTGGTAAGTAATTTGAAAAGTGGAGATGCTATCTTGGTGAAGTTTTCTATAAACCTTCGATAATATCCTGTAAATCCTAGAAAACTCCTAACATCTTTTTGACAACTTGGAATAGATGAGTTAGAGATGACTTCAACTTTTGACTCATCAACTCTAATCCCATCCCCTGAAATGTGATGTCCTAAAATAATTCCTTCAGTAAACATCATAAAACACTTCTCATGACTAAGTGAAAGATTTTCTTCTTTACATCTTTTTAAAACTTTTTCCAAGTTTGCTAAGGCTTCTTCAAATGTGTTTCCATAAACTGTGAAATCATCCATATATACCTCTACACAATCATGTATTAGATCTGAAAAAATTCCTAGTACCGCCCTTTGAAATGTTGCAGGTGCATTGCATAATCCAAATGGAAATACTCGGTAAGCATAGGTACCCCAAGGACAAGTAAATGTGGTTTTGTCTTGATCTTCAAGTGCTACTTGGATTTGGTTGTAACCACTAAACCCATCTAGGAATGAGAAGTACTTTTTGCCAGCTAATGTATCTAACACTTGATCTATGAAAGGTAAGGGAAAATGGTCTTTAAGAGTAGCTTTGTTTAGTTCCCGGTAGTCAACACATACCCTCCATTTACCATTTTTCTTTGGCACAATTATCAATGGAGAAACCCACTGACTATCTGAAATAGGATAGATGAAGTTAACATTTAACAATTTTTGTAATTCTTCTTTAACAATCTCCCTAAGATTTGGATTCATCCGTCTTTGAGGTTGTCTAATTGGTTTGCAATTTTCCTCTATATAGATGTGATGAGTGCAAGTCTTGGGGCTTATCCCTTTCATGTCAGTGTATTCCCATGCATATGCAGAAGAATGTCTCTGTAATACTTTGACTAACTCTTCTTGTTGAGATTTTTCTAGGTTCTTGTTTATGTTCAAAGTTTTGCCTGGAAATATCTCACTTGTAGAGCTGGAGAGGATTCATGTTTCATGATTCATGTTTGTGTTCTGGAGAGGATTCAAAGTTTTCTAGAGTATTTAGAATTTGATTATCTTCACTAATTTCTGAAATTGTGAAGAGAGGTTGTAAATCTTCTTCATCCTCTATCCATTGAGTGTCATCTAGATCTGTAATTGTCCTAGCTGGAGGATATAAAGTGAATTTATTAGTTGAACTACCATCAGAGATGTACATATCACCGGATCTACAACTAATAAAAGCATTATCTGTAGCCAACCAAGGTCTTCCTAATATAACAGGATGTCCTCCTAGATTATTCTTAGGAGTTAGGATCATGAAATCCATAGGGTACTCCCAAGAATCTAGGGACACTGGAATGTCTTCTATTACCCCATCAGGTTTGATCACAGATCTGTCTGCTAATTGTAATAATGTGGGTGTAAAGAGAAGATTAGGAAGTTTCAGCTTATCCATGATTTGTCTACTCATGATATTGATTGCTGCTCCTAAATCAATGAGTGTGTTTTGGATTTCAATTCCATTGATGTGAATTTTAACAACTAGATTTCCTGGGTCAAGATACTTTGGAATAGAAATCTTGCCCATCATAATGTTTGCTATTTGTCCTGCCAGTTGAATTTTCTTTGTTTCTCTTATTCTTTTTCTTGTTTTCTTCATACTCAACTCCTTTATTGTTTTGGCTAAAATTGGAATTTCCTTGATGGCTTGTAATAATAGAATTTTAATGCAAACATTTCTCAGCTCATCTAGGAAATCATAATTAGGCACCATAATTTGTTCTTCTACACCTCTATCAATTTGTAATATTTCTGGAAAGGGAGGTATAGAAGTAGATGTGGATGGTTGCTCTAATATAGGAGTTGAAATTATTGGATATTTTTGCTTTAATTTTTCAGTGTTTGGGTCTTGAAAAGATGTGTCTTCCTCAAGACTTTTATTCACTCGTAGAGAGTCTTCCTGAGAGTTATCTTGTTCTTGTATGATCACAGAAGGTTTCCTCTTTTCAAGTATTCTTCCAGACCTAAGTTGAACATCACTAAGGTCCAAAGGAGTAATTAAATAAGTTGGAAACTGTTGGCCTTCTATCATGTATGTGTTCTGAGGATTTTTATTATTGGGCTTTGGTATGGGTTGAGCAGGCAGTTGATTTGATTTTTGAGGGAATGGTAATGGAAGTGGTTGATTTTGATGTGGTAGGTTCTGATGATGTTGTTGAGGATTTTGTTGAAAATTTTGTTGAGGATTTTGAGGATAAAAATGTGGGTATGGTGGATACTGATAGTACTGAGAGTATCTTCCAAAGGGATTTTGTGCTCCTTGTGCCCAAGCTTGAGATTGATTTTGAAATTGAGGCCAAGGTTGCTGCCAAGAATTCCAAGGTTGATTATACATTTGATCATGGAATCCTTGTGTTTGAGGTCCCTGCCAAGGTCTTCTAGAGACAAAATTAAGAGATTCTGTGGAATCTGTAGGAGTTTCCTCCTAAAAGACAGCTTTGAGACCAGGAAGAGAAGGAAAATTCTTGGTCTCATGTTTTTCAGAACAAATGACACAGGTCTCTACAACTTTTACATCCAATGGACACTCTCTCAAGGCATGTTTCTTTCTACATTTGGGACAAAAGATTGCCAAGGCATCAGATTCAGGTTTTTGCTTGCTTTGTATCTTAAGGGTGTCTATTTGTTCACTAAGACTCCCTAAGATTTCAGATTTGAAATCATCAAGCATGTGTCCTATTTCTGATCTACTTACTGTCCCAGAAGCAGACTTACTTGCCCTTGCAAGAGCAGGATCTCTTGGACCTTTTATAGTTTTAGATTTCCCTCTTGAAAGGTTGATACATAACTAAGATATTTCAGGTAATGTGAGCTGTGATATATCCCCTTTTCCCATCATGTTAAGGATATCCAACCATTCATCCCTAATTGTTTTCAACAAAAGAGCTTTTAAGGTGTCTTGATCTGGGTTTTCCATTTTTGCTCTTTTGATGTTGTAATGAAATCTCTCCAACAAATCTTCCAAGTTTTTATCTTCTTTTTGTACCATCTTAAACACTTCTTCCTTATGATTGACCGGCATACAATAATCCAAATACCTCTCTAGAAATGCTTGTTTCATGTCTTCCCATGTCCTAATAGAACTGTTGATCAAACTCATAAACCACTTCAATGCTGCTCATTTCAATGTTGAAGGAAATAATTTAAGTTTTTGAGCATCTTGTAAGTAGTCATAAGTTCTACACAGGATCTCAAATTCAAATAGGAAGGTTTCAGGATCTTCAGTTTTAATTCCATAGAAGTTTGGAAGGATAGAGGGTGAAATGTTTTTCATGGTTGTATTGGTTTCTTCATCAATTATAGGGAACCCAAAAGAGTTTCCTATTTCTCTTCTACCTCTTCCTCCATCTGCACCTATACCTCCTTCTCCTCTACCTCCTTCTCCTCTACCTCTACCTCTACCTCCAAATAATGTGTGTTCTCCATTCAAGACTCCTCCTCCCCCTTCTTTTGCCATGTTTGACTCTCCTGTGGAAGTGGAAAAGTTTGTATCCCTGACAGGAGTCCTTAGATCTTCTTCTAAGGCAGGTTCAGTGGATGAAGTGGAAGGTTTCTCTAATGGGATATCTAATCTTAGGTCTTCTAGAAGTCCACGATCAGTAAAGGATGGAATATGGGTCTGAGTTGAAGGTGTACTAGCCCTTGGTCTAGGTGAAACAAGTGGTGTTCTAGGAATCAAATTTCTGTTTCTGCTGCTTATGAATCTACCCCTTGAATCTCTCTCTCTATGCATATAATTGTTTTTCGGAATTAAAAAACAAAGGTTACCTAGTTTTCACTTCCCCGGCAACGGTGCCAAAATGTTTGTGCTCAACCTAGTCTACTAAATTGAGTTTATTTAATTGTCAACCAGGGTTGGTAAACTGCTGAAGTAAAGTGCACTGTATGTGCCTAGGTGTTTGTCTCCTAATGCGTTGTGTTTAGTGTTTTATGATGTTTTTGGTCTTTTGATGGTTTTTATGTTCACAAGGAAAATGACTAAAAATCTAGTGGAAAGAAGCTACTGGTTAAAACAGAGTGAAGCCTAATTGGTTGATGACAAATGACAAATGCAAATGCAAATACTGAAACATAATCAAACATAAACTATGACTAAGCAGAATACAAAGCTTGATAATGACTTCAAGAAAATGAATCACAACATAAACTTAACTTGTCCAATTCTTTCATCAAAGGTATTTTGGGAGAGCTTGAGAAATGGTCAGCTAAGTATACAAATTCTCCTAACTAAACAATTAAACAATCGGCTTATAATGATACAACATTTTATCCATGATTAAAGATTTGTTGAAACATATTTGGAGAAAAACATTGGTAACATCATAAGATCTCTACTCTAAGACTAGCTCCTAATTCTATTCTGCAACTTAGTTTAACATCACTAAACCTTATTCAAAAGTTATGGATTCCTTTTTAAAGTAGTCTTTTGAAGAAAGGCTTTGTTTATGAAGAAGTTTCAAAAGTACTTCAGGCCTTGAGATGATACTATCTTCTGTTCAGATGGTTATGAGTCAATTATGGATTTGAAACAAAAGATATTTTGTAAATAATGAAGGCCGTATTGTTTAATTTTAACAACTAATGTAATCTAATATGCAATGGATGACAACTAAATGTGAAATGAAAATACAATGAGCTAAGCTAAAACTGAACTAAGATGTCGCTAGTCTAAAACAGTGCTGAACTAACAAGCCATTATCAATCTTAAAACAAAATAACAGAGCATGAATTGAATGCAATTTGACTCTGGAGTACCCTAACTAAGTTATCATGCATTAATATATGGGATTCTATAGTCTGTTTTGTCCATCATGAATGGTGTTTTGGAAGAGCTTCTTAGAACAATCCTGCCTGTACAATTCAGTGCAAATGCAAACATAAAGACTGAAAGAAATTTAAAAACTAAGACATCACAGCTATCTCCTACCCATCATTATGATATTTTGGAAGAGTGTTTTAAGAGTAAGATCAGCTATGCTACTTAGTGTGTAAAACAAAAATCGAAACATTCAAAGATTACAAGTCATGTTTAGACATCATAAGGATTTTTTGGAAGAGTTTTCAAAGATAAGTTCCAACTGTGGATGATAATGAATAAAAGAAATTACAAATAAATCCTACAACACTACAGCCATTTCCCATTCATTATCATGATCTTTTGGAAGAGTTTCTTAGAACAAGTATAGTTATAGTGGCTAATGAAATTAACTATGAACTCAAACTTCAAAAACGTGAAAATGACTAAGATACTTATCTAGATTACGAAAGTAAAGCCGTGCAGGAGGCAGGGGCCCTCTACCACCAGACGAAATCTAACTCCAAATCAACTCAACGCGTTCAAAGCAATGCTGTCTTCTTCATTAAAGGGAAAATAACTTGAAACAGAGTAGTCTTGGTCTTCATAAATATAGCAGTCAATACATAAAATCTAAGCAAAATCTAGAGCTTGTCTCTCAGTTTCCCGAGTGCGTTTATAACAAATTTACATAACAGAACTTGAAACAATACGAGGATCATTGTCTTTTCTTATCAAAATAGTACTAGGACTCTAAAGATGGAAGCGTAAAGGGAAAAGGACATCTGGACTAGGACAGTCCTACTAGAAGTCTGCCTCCTTGAATGAGTTCCCACGTACCAAAACCACGTCCAGAATTCGGTTCAGCCTTCATGGTGAGCAACGAACAATGAGGACATAATGTGGAATATACCCATGTGTGGTTTTTCTTGAGAGGACACCTGGAACATGCTTGAACGTGAAGACAGCTACAAAATTGCCAGTTAGCTACGGAATGTCTGCATTCTGCAGCTAGTTCCGGTCAAAATGCATTACAATGACAAAATCACAAAACTTAGCAAGTTAGCCATGTTAATCATTCTAAAAGTAATTTTAACTAATTTCATTGATCATTTGGGTCTGGGATAACAATGGACAAAGGAAAATGAGGTAAAGTGATATGAAAGAAAGCACAATCTTGGGGCTCAACAATGCTTTATCATCATGGTGTGGATTCTGTATTTCGACGTTGTTTAACTCATGAAGAGGCTAAACGAGTTTTGAATGACTGCCATTCTGGAGCATGTGGCAGTCATATGTCTAGGTATGCCACAACCCAAAATATATTGTGTGTTGGTTATTTTTGGCCTTCGTTATTTAAAGATTGTATTCTTGCAGTCCGAAAGTGCCACAATTGTTAATTTTTTTATCGGAAGATGCGCACACCACCCGTTCCTCTTCACCCCGTAATTGTTGTCAGTCATTTTTCAAAATGGGGCATTGATTTCATTACATGTAACCCTCACTCGGTCGGGGGGCATGGGTATATTATTCTAGTAGTAGATTATTTTACCAAATGGACCGAGGTGATGCCTACATTTGTGGCAGATGGAAAAAATGCAGCTACCTTTGTATTCAATCACGTGATTTCTCGATTTGGTGTACCCCAAGCTATCGTTACTAATCATGGGAGCCATTTTCAAAACATTATGATGACCAAACTTTCTGAAAATCTTGGCCTGCGCCATGATAGTTCTACTCCATATTACCCACAGGCTAATGGTTAGGTTGAAGCTGTCAATAAAGTTTTAACCACTATTATTAAACGGATAATATGAATTCATAAATCGAATTGGCATACTATGATTTTCTCAGCACTTTGGGCATACCAAACCTCAGCAAAAACCGCAACAGGTTTCACTCCTTTTCAACTATTATATAGTTTAGAAGTTGTGTTAACGATTGAATGCAAATACTGTCACTCAAATTAGCCATAGAGTTACTACCATCTACCTCTGAGGAGGAAAAATGCTTTTTGTACCTGGCACAATTAGATAAGACTCAACAAACCACTGTATTGGCAGTCGAAGCTCATAAAAAATGCGTTAAATCTCAGTACGATAAAAGTGTTACACCTCATATTTTTTCAGAAGGTGACCTAGTGTTGGTATATGACCAAGCTAACTGTTACACAGCAATTTGTAACCGTCCCTGCAATCCCCCGTCCCGCACATTGGAGGGCTTATTCTGTGACCTATGAGCAGTGACATGAACTGAAACCACTTTCATGGCATTCCCTTGGAAAAGGAAATTCATTCCCCTGAAGACAATTCCTTGTGAAAACCCTAAAAATAACCTTTTTTTCCTTGGCGCGGCTAGCCAGTTCAACCCTCATGCCAATGGGGGAAATCCTCCAAAAAGGGCGCGCTAGCTTGCGCACTGTCTCAGTGTTTTACCCGCGCCAGGCTTATTAAGGAGTGTTTTTTAAAAATAAATGGTGGAAGATTGACTCCAACCAATTCCTGAACTGGTCTCTAAATTGAGTTGGGAGGTTTGGCTCCGGATCTCCATGTAGAGGAAGTGGTTTTCCACCTCTCATGGAAGCTTCCTTGAGGATAGGGCCAATCCCATAATTGTAGGGATCCCAAATCCCCTTCCACCATCTATATAAGCTTGCCATTTTCCTTTACAAGCTAATCTCCAAGAGCCTTCATAGCCTAAATAATTCTGCAAGAGCCTTGATAGCCCTCATAGAGCCAGATCAGTAGCAAGGAGATTGACGAACGAAGAGAGAGGTTTGTCCCATGCCTGACGAGCTTTACCGAGACGTATTCCACTGTCATCCCACCGAAGGAAGATTCAGCGTCAGAGCCAGGTTGTATTTTCCTTTGTATAAATTAATGATAAGCGACTTTGGTTATGGTTCCACTCGTATTGTTCATTATGATCATGAGTTGTGTCTTCTCTAACTGATACATAATTACATATATTGGGTTTTACGCTTGTGTTTGTCGTGTTTCTTGTGTGTGCAGGTGTTTGATCGCGGCAAGCGTGAGGATTGTGCTCTATTGGAGGAAGGAAACGAGAGCGCTATCTTCTCTATGAACAAAAACGTTGGACTCAAGGTAGGCCTTCTTTGCAATTTGGTCTATTGCAATTAGGAACTTGCACCTTAGCATGATACGATTGTTGCTAGACCCGATCTGGGCTAGTAGGGATCGCCTCTATCTGCAGAGGGGATTTACCTCTACAACAAATTGGCAACTCCACTGGGGAGATAAAATTTTGTTGTTTGCTTTATAAACTATAGACAAATCCTTAAGTTAGCCAGATAACCTTCGAAACGCTCTTACTTTGCATTAGCGAAAGTAGATGAATGCTGCTTCAGTCAATCTCCGGTCTAGTTTATGAACTGAACATTTGGAGTATTGTCTTGTCTTTTCGGTCGATTCGTGACTTTTCTTGCTTGATCAACTCTTTTGGCTGGCTCTTTTCGTGTGTTTGGATTTTGTTAAGCTTCACCATCACTGGTATGTTTCTTAGATTGCTCTTTTTTATTTTTTTTACATAGTAAACTTGACTGGCGCGCTTATTAGCCTGGAAGTCGCGCCAATTGGCGCATGTTGCCAGTGTATTACCGGTGCCAATCCTGTTTTGGTGCTAGATTCAGCTTGACAGTCGTGCAAATTCTATAAGGTGCTAGGGTTGTTTTGAGCTTTCTGGGCTTGATCTGTGATTTTGGTTTCATTTTTACGATTTCCTGAGTGTTCTGGAGCCTTGTTTGACTGGCTGTGGCCTTCATCCTTTGGTTGTTTGCCCTCTTCTATTGATTTCACATTCTAGCCCTAGGGCATCTAGGTGCTATAGTGTGTCGAGCCTCCCGTAGGGATTTTTTGATTTTTGTCTATTCAGTCAACTTTGTGATTGCTTCTCTGCATTTGTTTGGTGGTTGTCTATCATTTTATTGCATTGTTTGAGTGATTGGTTTCTTCCTCATTCGAATTCCGCCTTCTCTCTTTTTGGGCCTAAATTACATGGTTCATTTGAGTCTTTGGGATTCTTTTGATTTGAGGGACTTTTTGTCAATTTGAGGTCTGATTGTGGTGTTTGCATTGAGTAAAATTTTCTTGCTTTTGCTCTTTTGCTACTGCTTCTCAAATTGTTTATTTCATTAGTTTTCATTTGTTTAGTGCACTTTGCTCTTAAACACTGAAAATACAAAAAAAAAATCTCTTTTTCTGTTGATTAGTTAATGCAAATTGAATCTTTTTTGTGTTATTAATAAGAAAAGCTTTTTAGTTTCCATTAGCTGCATTAGAGACATCACTGGTTGTTCTCTGGTCATTTTGTTATTATGTGAAAAGCTCGTAACTCTCTCGTAATTAGCTTTCATCGAATGAAATGATATACTGTGGCATGTAGTGTGTATTTAGGAGATCTTGAGACATAACACTTGCTAGGGCTTGAAAATTGAAACATAATTGAAGATTAACATTAAAATTTATTCAATTTACACTAAGGCAACATTGAAACATTAACGAAATATCTAGAGGTCTAGGCTAGAGACGTGTTATGGCATTGTTAAACCTAGTAGTTGTCGTTCGCCTCTTGGCTTTAGACAGCACTAGTACAGACTTGTGCTCCCCGTACCATTGCATATATAAAGGGAGACCCCACTAGGTTGCTATCCTTTATCCATAGGGAGTCGAGTCTGCCACTCTATACCCGTGATACACTGGACACAACATTCGGGGAGATTTCAACACGTACGTTAAGTCCTTGGTTGATTTCTCTTTCATTTTGAAACCAAGGTGTATATTGCAGTTCACAGTTATTCGGTACACCCTTTGCCTAGATTACCAGAGTAGTCATTTCGATATTTTTTGACTCATTAACTTTGAAAATATCATCAAGAACTTGTCTTTTCACGCTTGTTTCAAAACTGAAAGAGATAAAGTCACCTTTTTCCTGTTTCTTGACTCTTAAAAGATGAAATGGTAGAGTTTTGTTTCAATGTTTTAAAAATTAACTGCCCATGAAATATTCCTGGTTAAAGTTAGTTTCCTTAGGGTGTTGTTCTCAAGATCGCTTCTGATGGCAACTTTCCCAGAGTTTACCAACCAAGGAATCCCCTCCGATGGGAATCCTGGTCCTTTTCCTCCTTTTGGAAATGTTGGCGCTCCTTATATGGCAACGTTGTCCCTTCCTGGGTTAACTGTTGGGTTTCCTGTTTGGTTGTTTTCAACCTCTGTGGTCCAGAATGTCTCGGCTACTGGTCAATCAGTTCCTCCACCTTAACAACATCCTGTTGATTCCAAGGTGTACCTCTCCCCTTCTTCGCCTATTTTTGCGTCCTCCTCTTCTACTTCGCCTAGTGAAAGTCTGGATTCGAGTAACGAGGTGGCTAAGAAGAAGAAGAAGAAGACAAAGAAGAAGAATTCTGATAAGAGAGAGGCTTTTGAAGCACCTCCTCTTGATAAACCTTCAACCCTCCATGGAAATTCAAGTTCCCTTGCATGTTGTGCCATGGAAACCATCTTCTTAAAGATTTCCCTGGCATTCCCAAGGTGCTCGAAGTATGGTCCAACGGTCGCCCACTGTTGCCTTTGGCTTCTAGGAGTCAGGTTGGGGGCACATCTTCAACTAGTGCTGGTAAAGCTCTTAAGTTTCAGGGTAAGCTCACCAATCCCTGTAAGTTGTGTGAAAGGCACCATGCCATCCACCTTTGTCTATATATGGATGAAGCCAAGAAATTTTTGGACAACTCGACTGTTTCAGTACCTTGCCTTCCGACTGGTTATAAACAGCTTTCTGTGAGTCCTTCACTAGTTGATTCTACGATTGGTCAAGAGTCATCCTTGGTCGATCCCACTCCCTTGGAAATTCAAATTCAGGAATCCATTCCTGACCAACCATTGGTCGTGGGATCAGTTGAGCTAGCCCCTTCTATGGTGCACCAGGTCTTTTCCATCGAGAGTGGATCTCACACCCCTCAAGTTCTTCTTGTTTCTTCATATTCCTCGGACTTGGAGAAAGATTATCCTATCCCTATACCTCAAGAAGCTTCTCCTCTGCCACCCGTGATAGAGGTCCTGGAGGATACTCCTCTTGCCTTCGAGATGGAGGTCATGGAGGATGCTCCTTATTATATCGTAACACCAGGGGAAGACCATCTCAGTTTGATGGCAGCCCCTCTGAGTAGTTTGGTTGCTTCCTTTGACTGGAGTTGATTTGCAGGATACTGCCTTCCATCTTATGTGCCTTTCAAGATAACAATACAAGATTTTAGTCTGGTCATACCCAGCACCATTATAGAAGAAGGCGCATTTGTTAGTGTTCTATCCTCAAATACTTGGCAAGCATTCGATTCACCGCCACTTGTGGCTGTTACGCAGAATATGTTGGCATTTAACAAAAGAACTATTCAACCTTTAGGGATCCTTCCAAGGTTACATGTTACTTTGGGAGGTAAAACCATTCATATGGATGTGATGGTTGTTCCAAGCCCCTTGGATTTCAATCTGCTCTTGGGGCGCGATTACACCTATGCCATGGGAGCACATTTCTCCTTCCTTTTTCGTGTGGTCTATTTTCCACATGAAGGACAGATTGTGACCATTGATCATATTTCATTCTTTGGTCCTGATGTGGTAGTTGGCCCACCATCATCCCTTCCTGGTTTTTATCCACCCGTTGTATCTGCCCCACCGCAGGTCAACTATGTGGCTACCTACCCCGTGCCTGTACCCAGTGATAGTGTCGTTGTGCATCAGGTGCTAGGGGCATTGGGTCTTGACTTCCAGGATGTTTTCCTTCCATCGGGAGTGGATCTCTTGGAAGCAATGACTTCTTGTTCATTATGATGAGGTCGGTTGGAGCAAAGTTCATTCTCTTGTGTCAAGCTCCTTAAAAAATGAAACAAGGTGTCCAGAGTAGAGTTCGTTTTCTTGTGTCAAGCTCCTTAAACCATGAAACAAGGTGTTTAGAGGATAGTTGTTTTAATGTGTCAACCGCATTAAAACAATGAAACACGTTCCAATTCAATTGGAGTCTTTTATAAGATCTCG
Organism: Pinus albicaulis; assembly: GCA_034641835.2. Classification (NCBI taxonomy): domain Eukaryota; kingdom Viridiplantae; phylum Streptophyta; class Pinopsida; order Pinales; family Pinaceae; genus Pinus; species Pinus albicaulis. The sequence continues at coordinate 62,408,247 of MU968359.1, read as the reverse complement.
TAAAATCCTAGTCGAGACTTTCTCTTGATCTCGTAACTTGAACCTTCACTCCATCTGCCTTTCATGTGGACTGAAGCTTGGGGGGCATGTACCTTGAATTGAGTCACCATGTTGGGGGCATGCTTAATTTTTAAAGCATAGTTTGTTTTCGTTTCAAGCTTGTGTAAAAATGAAACCAACTTCAAGCAGAGTTTCTTGATTTCAAGCTTGTGTAAAAATGAAACCTTTCCCAGTTACCTCTTGTGATTGCCATTTTATCAGCCTGTTTTGTCAGATGAGCCTTGGTTTTTTCACTCCATCATCACTATCTGCTTGGATGATCATATGCCTTCACTTGGTTGTTTTACCCATTCCTGAGGAACCGCTACGATGAGTGGTCTTATTAGCCAACCTCTTGACCTTTACTTGTTCTAAGAAGTTCCACCATTACCGGAACTAGTTGCTACCCTTTATACCACTCATTCCTCTAGGAGGAGTCAAATTTCAGCTCTTTTCTGACTCTCTAAACATGAAAATATTGCCGAGTCGCTTGTCATTTTGATCTCGTTAAAGTTGCTGCGAAACGAAATCTACCCAGTATACGTTTACCCCTTTTTCGGGCTGGGATAGATTATTTACGAAAAAAGAATACCCTAGCCTATCACGACTAGGAGGTTTTCTCAGACTTAGTTTTCTACCTTTTCGGATCTGAGGAACTATTTACGAAAAGGGACTATTGGAGTTTACTTTTCTGCTGTCTTTTCAAACACTCTAAACATGAAAAGACGTTGATTTCTTCCTTTGTCACACTCGTTAAACCCTGATGACATTGGATTCAGTCGTAATGATGGTATTTGAGTTTCTCCTTCCTAGGGCTCGTTAAATGTACTATGATGGGTTCGTCCAAAGGAAGGATTTATATTACAAGCATATCCTATCCCCTTCAAGCTTGTCTTCAAAAATAATTGGGGTACTCACCAGAAATGGTGGGGAAAATGGAACTAGTATCATCGTCGTGTCGGCAGTATGTATCTCTTAAACATGGCACTTGTCTACATTCGTGTCGGGTTGGGTACATCTCACCTCATTATCTATTTACCTCCATGGGGTTGGGTAATCCCTTTTGACCTCTTATCTGCTCTTTGCCTCATCATCATGACCCCTGATCTTTTGATGTCAAATACTGCCAAATCCATTATCGTGCCGCCAATATGTTCAAGAGAAGTTGACCTCTGCAAAGTCTCAACCTTCCTCTGATTCTCATCTAATCCTAATTCACAAAGCCATTATGTTCCTCTGTCTCACGATGATGATGTGGGAAACACTATGGCCCACCTTCGATCAAGATCACTTCCTGTCGGCTTCAGCTCATTATCTGGGAAGTTGATCTAGAGACTCCCTTCTGGTACCTTGGAGCTTGCATGCCTCAATGGAAGGTTCTTCGCATTCGACGTGAGGTTTTCATCATTGGCCTCCGATTGAGTGATTCTGCGGGTGTTCAACGTCAGCTCACTATTCACATTTCGTAGATTTTACATGTAGTACTTTGAGGACCATTGTCACTATTGGTGGTACCTCTCACGTCTGTTAACATCTTTCAGCATTGGCTGGTAATTAGACGATGTTCTTGCATGTTTGACTTCAACTCATATATTCACATGCTTGAACTTGTACTCTGTTCGGGTCGAGATGGAGTGCAAGACCCTGGATTTTGTCTGTTGGAATCTAGGCTACGATTTTGTGGGTTATTATGATTGGTTACATGACTCATTCATTGGATGGTTGTGACCATACCTGAGTCTATTTATCGATCCTCACTGGATGGCTACGTCCATGCCTTGGATCTTGATTATTTTATGCTCTGCTATGGATGGTTGCGCCCATACCACGTATATCATGTATTTGAGATATCAGTTGTACTTGTCTACGCAGGTTTTCCAACGACAGTGTTTTTAGTTGGACACGTTCTCGTAAAGAATTTCACCCCTCTCTCTCTCTTGGGCCTCATGCTCTAGGGGGCATCTGTTACAAAAAAAAAATTCACCGTCCCTGCAATCCCCCATCCCGCACATTGGAGGGCTTATTCCGTGACTTGTGAGTAGTGACATGACCTGAAACCACTTTCATGGCATTCCCCTGGACAAGGACATTCATTCCCCTAAATACAATTCGTTGTGAAAAACCCTAAAAATAGCATTTTTTGCCTTGGCACGGCTAGCCAGTTCAACCCTCGTGCAAATGGGGGAAATCCTCCAAAGAGGGTGTTCCAGCTGGTGCAATATCTCAGTGTTCTACCCACACTAGGCTTATTAAGGAGTGTCTTTTAAAAATAAATGGCAGAAGATTGACTCCAACCGATTCTTGAACTGGTCTCTAAATTGAGTTGGGAGGTTTGGCTTCAGATCTCCATGTAGAGGAAGTGGTTTTCCACCTCTCATGGAAGCTTCCTTGAGGATAGGGCCAATCCCATAATTGTAGGGATCCTAACTCCCCTTCCACCATCTATATAAGCTTTCCATTTTCCTTTACAAGATAATCTCCAAGAGCCTTCATAGCCTAAAGAATGCTGCAAGAGCCTTAATAGCCCTCATAGAGCCAGATCAGTAGCAAGGAGATTTACGACCGAAGAGAGAGGTTTGTCCCATGCCTGACGAGCTTTACCAAGACGTATTTCGTTGTCAACCCGTCGAAGGAAGATTTAGCGTCAGAGCCAGGTTGTATTTTCCTTTGTATTAATTAATGATAAGCGACTTTGGTTATGGTTCCACTCATATTTTTCATTATGATCATGAGTTGTGTCCTCTCTGACTGATACATAATTGCATATATTGGGTTTTACACTTGTGTTTGTCGTGTTTCTTGTGTGTGCAGGTGTTCGATCGCGACAAGCATGAGGATTTTGATCTGCTGGAGCAAGGAAACGGGAGCGCTATCTTCTCTACGAACAACAATATTGGACTCAAGGTAGGCCTTCTTCACAATTTGGTCTATTGCAATTAGGAACTTGCACCTTAGCGTGATACGATTGTTGCTAGACCCGATCTGGGCTAGTAGGGATCACCTCTGTCCGCAGAGGAGATTTACCTCTACAACACTAACAATAAACTAGGAGTTGGAAAATTTGAACCAATGTGGCATGGTCCTTATATTGTCAAGCGAGTGCTTACAAAAGGGGCTTACGAATTGATTGATTATGACGGGGTCTGTTTAGGTAAACCCAGAAATGGACTTTATCTAAAGAGATATTATGCTTGAATGTTTGTGAATATCTTACATGTAGATCAATTATTTTTTCTAGATTAGCTGCTTTAGATTAGATGAGTGTGCCTAGTTAAAAGTTTGTGTTGACTACTATTCCTGCTTATCTTGATTACTCTTGATATTTCAGATGTCGACATCCCTTCAAGCCTACATTGGTTTTACTGAAGGTGCTTGTCGTAGTACATGGAATATTTCTTCCATGGCTTGGGTCATCTATTCACCCACTGATGAGTTAGTTTCTATGCATGGGGTAAGCCTCAGTAAAACAACGAATAATGCTGCAGAATATAGCACAGTGATTGAGTTATTATCTGATGCCATTTCATTTGGCATTCGACATTTGATCATTAGGTTAGATTCTGAACTCATTGTATTACATTTAAACAGAGTATATGCAATTAAAAATCCAGTGTTAATGAGATTATTCTTGGAGGTGCATCTCTTGGAAAGATAGTTTGATAACATTGAATATCAACACATTCCGAGAAATTTAAATACATTGGCTGATGCATTAGGTAATAATGTTATAAATATACATTTGCGACATTAAATAAATAAGTTAAAACAACACTCGATAAGTGTTGAACAAGATAGCCGTTGAAAGTAGTCATTGTTGAGCTTCAAAGATGTTCTTCTCTGCCACCACATTCCACTTCATTTCCTTTGTCCATTATTAATTTCAGGCTTAAATGATCAATAAGATTAGTTAAAATTGCTTTGAGATTGTATATAATGTCTAACTTGCCATGTTTTCATGATTTCGTTGTTGTAGTACTTTTTGACTACACCTAGCTACAGAATGCAGACATTCTATAGCTAGTTGTTGATTCTGCAGCTGTCTTCATGTCTACGCAGGTTCCAGGTGTCATCTCAGGGAAAAACACATATGGTCATATTCCACATCATTCCCTTATCATTTTTTTCTCCCCACGAAGTCTGAGTTAAAGTATCAAAGCAGTTATGCATGAAGAAGAGAGCCAGTTTCCTATCAAAACACGGACTCTACAGATGTCCGCAGTAAAGCACAAGACTGTTAATAAGAGTTTTAATTTTATTAGGAATGGGAAAGACACTTATCCTTGTTTTTCTCAAGAAGTAGTTATGTAATTTTATTATAAGTATGACTCGGAAGACCGAGAAACTGTTGGTTAGATTTTGTTTCTGTTGCCAGATTTTGGAAGGCTGTAAATACTCTATTTTGAAGAATTTCTCCTTTAATGAAATAGACATCATTTTATTGCATGAGCTGAGTCAATCTTGAGTAGATCCGCATGCTGATCTGGTGGTAGAGGGCCCCTACTGCCCGTGAAGCGTTATGTATTTGGTTTAGATAAGTAGCCGTAGCTTTGTTTCATTCTCAATTTAAATAGTTTTTTTTCTGAAATTTGCTTACAATTGATACTACAGTTTAGCTTTGTTCTCATGAGGTATTCCAAAAGATCACTAATCTAGAATGAGGCATAATTGTAGCAATTTAGAACTTTATTTTTTTTTGTATTCAATTGTAATTAGTTTTTACAACTAGTCCTATTCTCATTGATATCTTCTAAAATATCACTAACTCTGGATAAGGCTTAGCTGTAGTGTTTTGGTTTACCTGCGTATTGTTTTGTTTTTATGCCCATTTGCACTGAATGATACAACCAGACTTGTTTGTACAAACTATTCCAAAATATCATTCATCTTGAACAAGACAGGGCTATAGTATTTCATAGAATTAGTTTCATTTTAGCTCAGTCAATACTCCAGAGGTAGATGTCATTCTAGTTTAATTCTGTCACTATATTTCAAGCTTGATAATGGTACTCTAGTTTAACTTTGTTCACTATATTAGTATCATTCTAGTTCAGCTCCAATTAATTTCAAGTTAGATAATAGCACTCTAGCTTAGTCTTAGTTCACTGTATTAGCATTCTAGTTTAGTTGTTATCCATTGCATTTTAAATTGTATTAGTTGTTAAATTTAGATACCACGGTCTTCATTATCTACAAAACTTCTTTTGTTCTAACTTCATATTAATACATCATTATCTGGATAGAAGCTAGTAATATCAGTTTAATGCCTTGATTATTTTGCAACTTTTACAATTTCACAAACAAGCCTTCTCTCAAATACTATTCTACAAAGAAATCTATAACTTTGAATAAGGCCTAGTAGTGCTAAATTGAGTTGCAGAATAGAATTAGAAGTTAGTTTAGAGTAGAAATATTATTGTGCTACAAATGTTCTTTTCCAATTATGTTCCAACAAACCTTTAACCATGGATGAGATGTTGTAACATTGTAAGTTGATTGTTGACTTAGGAAAACCTCAATTGCACTAAAAACTTATCCTTTACTCAAGCTATTCCAACATATCTCTAAATGAATGAATTGGATGAGTTCATGATATGGGTTACTAAGTTCATGTTGTGATTTGTTTCTTTGCTATGAGTCCTTATCAAGCTTTGCATTTTTTGTCCTCTAGTGCACACTTAGTTTAGAATAGTTGCACTCTATTTTAGTATAAACTTCTTAGCTCTTTTTCAACATAAAAAAAAACCCATAAAGCCAAAAACATCATAAAAACACTAAACAAAATGTAGTGAGAAACAGATACCTAGGCACATACAGTGCACCACACTTCAGCAATTTACTAGCCTGGTTGACAATTAATGACCTCAATTTAGGAACACTAAGTTGAGCACAACAGTCATATCATAAATAGAGTTTGTGTTTCAAAAAATATTACATCATCTAGGACCATAGGTTTAAAACACATTATGATCCGAGAGGTAGTGATACAAAAAGAAAAAATACAATGATCTGCGATGATCATCCACTATCCATGGTGATGATCATGATTATAGAGTATCGCTTTTGCCACTCTACACAGATATCTCCAAAACTGACCAGGAACACCAACAACATCCCTCTGGAAGTACAAAGGAATATCATCCATAGTAGTCTCTGGAATATCTCTGCTTAACCTCTCTAGGTTCTACTTTAAATCAGTGAGAATCTCTGCTGCCTGATTCTCTGGAAATGTAATAGTGTTTGTTCGCTTCCTCTCGAAGTGGCTGAGATTGGCTGGTCTTCATGGACCACCATATGCATTTAAATTTTTGACATCAGTACTAAGACGATTGAAAACAAAATAAACAAAATAAGAATTAAAAACACATCAAAATGATTGATTTACATGACTTGTCCCATTGTGTTCCTGGAGAAATAGGCATATCAGGGTTGCCACAGAAATCTATCCCAACATACGGAAAATCTTCAATGGAGAAGATCTGGTTCTGTAGCCAATGAAAGTATGCAGGTGTAAATTGAACTATCTCAAAACCCTCTCCATGATGGGCCATGAATTGTACCCAGCGGGCCATCTAAGGCTCTCTGACTCTACCAGCATCAATCGAGATAAGCTGGGGAGGAAGAGACGGAAACCTCTCCAAAGCAAAAGAAACTATAATAGCTCCATATCCAAAGTTTTTCAACTTTGCGTTCTTAGCTCTAGTAAATTGGCCTTTTACATTAGCTAATAATCCTTCACACGAGCTGAAGATGGTGCCTCTATAGCATTCAACCGCTGTTTGCATCTAGGCTTTAGTAGCCACGTGTGGAGCTACACTCCCACACAATCTAGCCACTATGAACGCAACCACTTAGTTCAAGATGGATAATGGTTTTTATATCAATACAGTTGTCTTTTGGATCAGCCTCTTCATTAAAAAATTCTTGTTGATAGCTAGCTATAGACTGGCCACCTTGCCTAGCCACAAACAAGAAAATAGGTTCTCCTCTTTTGGACAAACTTGTAAGGAAGTATATATCCTCCAACTCAGTTTCGAGCCGGTGATCACAGATAATGAAACACTGTTCTTGAACATCCCACCTGTTCACCAACCATGTCATGAGCTCTACTTGAGCCCTCATGCCCTGCATTGCCGAATATTTGTATAATCGACATTTTTTCAAAACATGCATTGTGGGTAAACTTCCCATAGCTACCTCATATACTACCTCATATTCATGTTCTCTCCATTCAAGCATTGTGGATATGCTGAAATAGACATATTGAAATATTAGATTCAATTATAATGGAAAATTTTGGCTTAATTTGAGAGAAAACAGATTTTTAGTTTGTTCACGACGCCTCTGCACTTTTTTCATTAAGACAGTGTGAGCTACCACACGCGTTATACACGAAAAGTGCGGGACCCCGATAATTTTCCTTTGGAAAATTGTCAGGGTCCCAAGTACTGTGTGTTTTACCTGCGGTACCTCGAGAGCAATTTTTTGAACCTATTTTTCTCCTAAAAAATGATTCTAAAGCCTAAAAAGAGAATTTAAACGAACAAAAATGAAGAGAAATGAATTGTGGATTACATGGAGTCGACGATATTGGATTTGGACGGTCGAGTCTTCTGATATCTCCTTCAGAACATTTTCTACCAAAAGCTCTCACTCTAGATGAAAATGGTAAAAATGAATTGGTTAAACCATTTTTTATAAGATTTTTTGAATAAATAAAATAATATTTTGTTTATTTTCCACTTTGAAAGGTTGTTTTTCAAATAATTTTTACTTATCGAAAACAAGTATGTTTAATTTTTTGGGTTTTTGTGCAAAATACAGGATTTTTAGGTAAAATAATCATTTTGGAAAATGAGTATGTTTTTTGTCACTTTTTTGAACTCGTTAAAATTTATAGAAAAAGTGACATTATATGAGTACATTTTTATCACTTTTTTGAACTCATTAAAACTTACTAAAAAATCGAAACCATGGACTCATCTTTTAAGCCCTTTTTGGACTCTCTAAACATGAAAAGATTGTTGAGTACTTGATTATTCGAAATCGTTAAAGGAAATGAACAGTCATCCCTTCAGTATAATTTTACCCCTTTTCTGGACTGAAATGGACTAATTACGAAAAAGGTATACGTTGACTAATCATGGTCAATAGATTTCTCACCTGCATTATTTTATCCTTTTTCGGGCTTGAGAAATTAAATTTACGAAAAAGTCTACCCACGAAATTTTCTTAAGTTTTTCTTCTGACTCCCTAAAATAGAAAATCACTGAGTTTCACCTATACTGGACTCTTTAAAACTTAACAGTAAAGGACCTGTAAATTATAAACAGGAACGAACCACTCCTTCTCAGGGTTCAATTTTAATACTAAGTTGGACTCATATGAAGGATGAGCTTATATAACAAGCAAACGTTATCCTCCTTAAGCTTGTCAAAAATAAAGAGGTACTTGCCTGAAATGGTGGGGGAAAAGAGAGAAAATGAATCTAATCGTCATACTTCATTTTAAAAATTTGTATACCACTTTTGAACACGACACTTTTGTCGCATTCATGTCTGGGTTGGGAAAATCCTTTGACCAAACAGTTAAAAAAACCACATTGAAAGACTTTAGCTAGTTTCTTGGTATTAGCTTTAGGTCAATTGTCACCATCTGCAGTGTCGTTATGTGTTCAAGAGATCAATTTAATAAACCTTTCATTGCAAAAATTTGTCTCCATTCGCGTTGACCATCCCTGAGTCAATCCTTGCTAAAAATTTCTTCAAAACTTGACCTAATGGTTTTGTATCATGGACTTTCCTACGACGGATCACTTTCTATCGACGAGAGCTCACCATCTAGAAATTTGATCTAGAATCCTAACAGTACCTTGGAATCTGCATGCCCTAATGACAGGTTTATCGCCTTCGACGATAGGTTGCATCATTAAACTTCGATCGAATGATTCTGTGAAATGTTCGACTTCAAATCAGAAATTCACATTTCATGGATTATACTGAGTATTTTGAGAACCATTGTCATTATTGGTCGTTTCTCTCACACTTGTTAACAGTTTACATCATTGACTAGTAATCAAGTGGTTTCTACTATGTTCGACTCCGACAAAATCAATCGCATGGATAGAATCATACTAGTTCGAGAAGTAGGAATCAAGACCCCGAATCTAGTTTCCACCATCCAGGCTGCAAGGAATTTTATTATTCATCATATAGTAGAATACTTCTAACAGATGGTTGCGTCCATACTTTGTCTGCTCTTCATGTAATTCTAAAATCATTTCTGTATCAGAATATGTAGTTAGTTTTGACCTGAGTATAGGAATGCCTACCTTAGCGATGATATACATATATATATATATGCTTGCATTGAATGTTTTTTTAGGGATTAAACCATTGTGCTTGTAGCCCAATCCTCAGAATGATAAAGCACTTCATTCTTCAAAATTCTTCAGAACTACTCAGACTTCGCGCTTTTGGGGGCAATCTGTTACAATACAATTTGTCACCATGACATTTAGCTGTCTATATGGGTTAATCATTACCTATTTATTGCTCCCTTAGAAGTCTAAAAACATAAAGTTCCCAAAATCAAGTCTTGAAACTGGAAGAAGCTCTTAAAAATCCTAAAAAGCCTACTCTCTCACTTTTCCTAGTCATTCCCTACAGTACCGCGACTAATTGCTATAAAAACTGCGGTACATCCCGCACATAAAACTCATTAAAATTGCGGACCCTGTAAAAGGTAAAATAAAGAGAAAAGTAAGTTCTAGAAGCCCAGTTGGTCGAATATTCTCCCAGCTGGAGCCTTCTAGAAGCGCTATTTAGTCGAGCTTCGTCCCTTCCATTCATGAACCTTCATCCCTTCATAAACGGATCTATCCCTTGGTTTTTGGAGCTAAATTCCCATAATGAGAGGGCTTTATCCCTTCCTTTCTGGAGCTGAAACTACCTCTCTTCAGCTATAAATTGAGACCAAGTTTTAGTCTCAAGAGTACTTTTTGGATACTTAGTAGTTGATACTTACTTCTTAGCTTATAGAAGAGAATTGCTGAAGGAATTATACTCTCCACATTTGGCTTCATTGGCATGAGAGAGATTAAATACTCATGGCCATAGTCTCATGCTGATTCAGAGATTTGGAGTCTTGTGAAACTGAGGAAAATGACTGTTCAAGACCCGAAAAGAACCTGTACAAACATCAAGGCATCAAGGTTGTAAGGTTTCTTCTTTTATTCAAAGTTAATACAAATGGATTCTATTTTCTCATTGAGTTGTTCATCTATATTTTGAATGATTTAATTATTAGACTCCTTGATCACTAAGATGGATTATTTCTTTTGAATTATCATATTTTATAGATGATTTTGATCTGGTTTGATTTTCTTTGATTGCAGATCTTATACGTTGGATCGATAACTTCTGGAGCAACTGGATTGAAGACCGAACAAGCGTTGGACTTCAAGTAGGAGTATCTATCTATATTTAATGATAAATTCTTAAAAAAATAGTCTAGAGAAAATGGCCTACATATTTTCGTTTGTTTCTATATATCCCTAGGATTCTAGGGAGATTTCTCTTGTCCGCAAGAGGGATTTTTCCGTGCAACACCTACATTGTAGGAGCCAAAGGTGGAGGAGAATTTTCATGAGTTACAATTTTGGAGGGTGGCTCATTTTGTATGGATTATAGCTTGGGGATGAGAGGTTCACATGGGGATGATAGATCTCAATATACATCAGATCTCTTGCCTCAAGAAGGCCTCTAGACAGAAAATTGTTTCCTCCATGGGTTTTTTACTTCTACATGATGATAACTATTTGGGATGGTCTCCAAAAGCTAGCTTGCATACTTCGGAGGGGAAACTTGGAGATGTATTGATGAGAGAAAATCTTGTTCCTTGGAGGAATTTATCATATGAGGATGCTACAGGAGGAGGAGATGAGGCTCTCCAGTTCTATCCTTGCACTTTCTTGAGGACAAGAAACATTTGGGAGGGGAGGAATGTAATATTCCTAACTTAGCATGCAGCTAATAGGAATATTAATTTTGTTCATAGCACCTAGTTAGATGAATAAATGGGTAAGGAGACCCATAATTATCTTGAATAATTATAACATCCCTCTTGATTTGAAAAGGGATCATTATAATAACTGGATCTAGCACTCTCATATAACATGGACTAATGGATGTGGACAAAGTAAATTGTGACCAAGTCAACAATACTAATGTGGGAGGAGTGGATCATCAATAATGGTAGCTCAATATGAATGTGGATTAGTTTAGACAGTTATCTAAGAGCTGGATTGAAGACCCTTAGGTGTAAAAAGGGTTGGATCATGTTGAAGAGGTCAACCTTGACTAAATCAAACAACGTTGTTATGGAGGAGTGGCATTGATGAAGGTACAACACAGTTTTGGAGGGAGATTGATTGTGTGATGGTGGAAACCCTAATGAGTGGACCCAAGGTGAGAAGGCTCACATTTTTTATAAGGAAGAGGATGGCAGCCATATGGGGTTAGCTTATTAATCATATTTTGATATGTCTGTTTAGAATTTTTCTCTGTTCAGCTGTTTAGCTAAGATTGCTGGTGTTGTTTAGCACAAGGGTTTCCTATTTAGGAAATTCCATCTGTTTCCTTGAGAGGCCTCTTGGGAGAGTCCTGATCTTTCATTCCACACATCCAGCATTCTGAACAAGCTTCAGTCTTCAAATACAATGTATTTTCTATAGAATATTGTGTTGTGTTGCAGGGTGTTGCAGTGGAGGGTTGAGATACCCACTTTCTAAGCTAGTTTTTCATAGGAGGAAGGATTATTTCTCTTGGGAGATTAGTTTGGAGGGTTCTTGAGAACATGTCATATCTTTGGCCTTAGGCCAATCTATTTCCATCACCTACAGCATAATTTTAGTCTGGAATTGTGTTATTTTAGAGGGAAGCTTCAGTGAGGGATCTTGTGGCTCTATTTGAGTGTTTTCCTATGATTGAAGGGTTCAACCTTTCATTGGAGGATACTTTGGAGTGGATTGGCATCCAATATATAGTATTTCAACCTCATATCTTCATGTGCTTTAGTTTTTAGTGACTCTTCAATCCTTTGGCTATAGATTACCATTTGTATTTGGGTGTATTCCTAGAAACCCTTCCCGAGTTCTGTTGGATTTGTATAGAGGAGACTAGATCTCAATTTCTGAGAAATATTTTTTAATATATGAGTAGATCTATTTTTCTCTAAAATTTCTGAGTATAAACCCTCATTAGACTACGTTGTCCCTTTATGCAGTAAATTTATGTTGCAGTAGTTTTGGGGTTTTAGTTTTTTTGAGATATACTAGGTGTGGGAGGCTTGTTTACCTCACCTAATATGATTTGTTTCTGATATCCTCTTGTATTTAGGGGTTATTATGTCAAATATAATGGATAAAATGGGTGTATTTTTATTTTTATAGCATATATTTCTGAAAATTCATTTTTTATGCATGTTTTGCTAAGTTTTCCCATTTTGGAATATTACACCATACCAATAGTATGGTCTCTTATTTTTATTGGACTTGACTAGAAGGATATCGTCTTCGTTCTTATGTTCCGTTTTGGATCAAAATCCAGGCTTCTAATGTGGTCGTACCTAGCACAATTGTAGATGAAGGCACATCTGTTATTATTATGTCCTCAACTACTTGGAAAGATTTAGGTTCTCCATAGCTTGTGCATATTACCATAGATCTATTGCCTTTTAACAGAGGAACCAGTCAACCATTAGGGATCCTTCCTAAGTTTCCTATTACTTTGGGAGGATAGACTATCTATATATAGGTAATGGTTATTTAAGGCCCCTTTGATTTTAATTTACTCTTGTTCGTGACTATATCTATGTCATGGGAGCTCTTGCCTCTTCTCTCTTTCATGTGATATGTTTCCCATATGAAGGAGGAATTGTGACCATTGATAAACTTTCATTCATTGGTCCTAATTTGGATTGAAATATACCAACATCCTATAATGGTCCTTATATGCAAGTGGTGTCATCCTCACCACAGGTTAATTATGTGCCCACCTATTCCATGTCTGTGTCTACTAATGATCTAGTCAATGATATAGTACATCATGTGCTGGGAGCATTGGAGCCTGATATTTCCATTCAATCATTTGATATGTATCCCTTCTAGAGTATTTTTCTCCCATATGATGAGAACATCTTGGAAGCCATGACCTCTTATGGGCCATGAGAAAGTTGCTGAAGAAAAATTCCTTGTCTTCTGTCAAGCTCCTTAAAAAATGAAACAAGGTGTCATGAGGATATTTCTTTTACTGTGTCAACCTCATTCAAAATGAAACAGATTCCTATGAGGATAGTTCTTTTCCTGTGTCAAAATCATTAAAAAATGAAAAAATTCCCTATGAGCATAGTTCTTTTATTGTGTCAAGCTCACTAAAAAATGAAACAAATACCATTTCAATTTGAGACGTTGATTAGATCTCATAAAAATCACAGTCGAGTCTTTCACTTGATCTTGTAAATGAACCTTCATTCCATTAGAGTTAGTGGATCAGTGATAAAAAATATCTCTTTTAGGAGTTTTTCATTGAGTCTTAGATCAAATTTTTTTCTTTTCGAACAAGTTCTTAGAAAATCATTTTGGTGACTGAAGGGGTCTTAACTATGTATATTGCTCCTTCACTTCATTTCATCATCATCATTTTAAAGTTCATCATTTCATCATCATAATTTATAGGTCTAGAGTCAGGTCACTCCATCTCATATAGGTCAAGTCTAGGTTCAAAATGTGCATCGAAAATCTTCAGATTTCCACTGAAAATAAGGCAGTTAATCACCCATTTCATTCATAAAGTCTAGTGAAGGAAGAAAGTATTTTTATGCAGTTCAAATAAAATACATCTTTCTTGTTTCATTTGGCTCAAGTTTTAGAAATCTCAACATTGTCTTGCTATGCATTCAAGTTAAAGAGGAAGGGAAATCCTGACTCTCAAAGTTCCAAGGAATCAATCTACCTCTTCAGTCCAGTTGAAAGAAGAAAGTGTTGCTGTCAAAGTGTAATAGTGAAAAATTTTCATTTTTGCCTTCATTCATTTCATTTTCCCTCTTTTATCTTTCATTTTTCTGAAACCCAAATTCCAACACTAATTTCACTTTTTAAAACCCCTTTTTAACTATTAAAATTAAATTTTTATAATTAAAAACAGCTCAGCCCACCCATCAACAACCATATCATATATATCATATATTATATATATTACATATATTATATATGATATACCTTGTTTCCGCACTTAACCCTTACCTTTAGCGCAATCTCCAGTTTCCAACCATATTTGTAATTTTCGAATCCTACAAACTTCCCGATGCGATATTGGTTGGGACCCATATTGTCCTTTGATACGCCTGAAATACTTTGAAAATCCTTTATAATAAGTTTTAGGTGGCTTTATTCATTTTTCAAAAGACTTAATGTAAATTTTCATTGTTCTTTTTTTATAAGTCTTTAAGTGGACCCACCTACCTTTTCGCATAACAAGTTTGCAATTTCACTTACCTTTTCCACTTACTTGTGCCTCCTTTTCCCGATTGTGATAATAAATTGGGACCCTTCCTACAATGTCACAATCACTATCGCATTATCGCAACTTCCATTGTCACTCATTTATGTTACCACCCCATCTCCCTGATCCCTGATATGCGAAGTCCCAATACTCCCGATATGCGACCTACAATAAACTTCTGACTCTCGGTTTGTTATAACCCTTCCCATTTTCGATTGTGATAAGTCCCACCTCTCCTGACTTGCGATAAGCCTTTTGACTCTCTAACTTCAAATAAGTCTGACTTTATGATGTGTGATGCTCGCTTTAAATTGCAATCTGCAATTAAAGGACATTACCCTCAATGTGTCTTCTTCTAATATATTTTCACGTGCTTAGTCCTTTTGGTTTAAAACCTATCCAAATGGGTTTTTCCACTCCAACACTCTTTTCGCTTTTATTTCAAAACCCTATCATGACAAAAAAGAAACTAAAGGAAAGGAACAACAATATATTTTCTTTGAAAAGAAATTCCATTAAACCCGCACCACCATTACTCTCAGCTCTAGCACGTTTCAAAAGGGCACAAGAAGCATTTAAGGGACATTTGGAAATTTTACAAAAAACCAGACAACGGTTGTGTTGTACCTATTTCCTGTAGGTAGTAATTGGCTGAAAAACATACGTCAGGAAACCAACTCAACCAGTCCTTAGGTTCAAGATGTCCCTAGAAACAGAGGGGGCTTCCTCAATAATTACGAGGCCTTGTTTAACGCTATTCACTATCAGTGAACAACAAACTTTGAAGCACAATGGCCAGAATTATGGTTTTAATTGGGGATGGTTGGATATCAATGAAAATACTTATTCATGATTAAAGGTCTCTCTAATAGGGTCCCTTCTCAAAGTTTCAGCTTCCATCTTGACAGAATGACTTAGCTTTTTGAGAATTATGATAGAATAATGTACGAATATTCCTAATAATTGAGCAGTGAACCTGAATACTTAATAGTTAGGCAAATTTATATGTGTGTAGAAGATTTATACAAGCCAAAAAAACATATTCAAGAGAATATATAAGGACAAATAGTAACCAGTTTCAAAGAGGAGCTAGATCAGATAGACAGTCTGATATACTAATCTCTTTAAAAAAACTATAAATCTGCAGGGGATTTCAGAGAGATTGAAACCCAATCTATTCTTACCCAACTCTTATATGAAACTCTGAACATGTGAAAAATTATAATATGAAAATACTGGAAAACCATACAAGAAACACAAATTCTATCATAAACGGGAGCCGGAAGGCTTTCATTAGAAATCCAATAAGAGAAGCTATTACAAAGTGTAGAGTCTTGGCATAAAAATACCACACTCTATTTATTACAAATGAAATAATATATAGACAAAATTTCTCCTAGCTGTTACAACAATTATGGAATAAAATACTGAAAAATATACTAAAACTAGGACAATCTCTTAATAGTTTTTAGGAAATCTAGAACTGTTGCAAGTCTTCCACCTCAGAATCAGGAATATCCACTGATTTTGTGTCATAGAATATGGGAATTGGTTGAATATATATTGGAAATATGCAGAATGATCCTCAATCTGCTGATCTTTTGTTGTTCTGAATGTTGATATCTCCATGCCTTTAAATTATAGAACTGTTGTTTTTGCCATTTTCCCTTTAATTGATATTTCCGTGCCTTAAAATCTGGGGTTTGTTGTTGAAGATCTGTTAGGAATGATTTTATGTCACTCTTTGACAACGATCCACTAATATCATAAAATATATTTCACCAATGTGATAAATGTTTTCAAATATTCCGTGAATAAATTTGTATTTTCATGAATTTGGTGAATAAATTTAGAAAATATCTCCTCAAATAGTAAATTTATGGATAAATTCATCCACTTATGTGTGTTTTTCTTTATCATGTCTTTACCAAACCATTGATTGTTTTCACTTCTCATGGATTTACAAAAGCATGTGTGATTTTGTGAACCATATCCTCTTTCTCTGCCCTATAAAAACTCATTTACTTCATTTATTTTCACACTGTGAATTTCATTTTTGTAAAATTTACTTACAATTTTATAAAACCATGTGTGGTTTTGCAAACCCATGTCTTGTTTTTCCTTCCCTATAGAAACTCATTTACTTTTTTAACTTTAGCTTCCATGAAATTCATTCACCTCAATCTCATGTTTTCTCGGCCATCCATCCCTAAATATATTCCATAAAATATGAATTTACATTTTTATATTTTCTCTCGTAAACTCATTGCATCCATGAATAATTTAAAAAATATTTTAGGACCCCCTTAGTTAAATGTCAAAAAGGCTTGGGGTCCGAAATACATTTTTAACTGTAGATAATTTTGTGCCCATATCTTGAGGCAGGGGAAAATAGGTAAGTTTAAAGCTAAGTGCCAGGTGGGTCATATGATTTTGGGATTTGATTTTTATGATTTAGAATTAGTCTTAATAATTTAATATAACATAATTTTTAATTTTAAATAAATATTTCCATAAAAATATGCCATAATATTTTTATAAAAATAAAATTATTTTAAAATTAAAATTATTATTATAAAAAAGAATTAATAAGTCTTTTGAAACAATGAATAAAAGTATGTTTTGAGAATTTATCCGAGGAATTAAAAATTTCTCACTCAAAATTTGTAATTTTCGGTGTACCAGAATATGTTACAACATCGACTCCAATGGGGGCTGCTTCCCTGTGGGATGTAGAGAACAAGTAGAACAACTACATTAAATGTTGGGCATGGATTCATACCATAAACCTCAACATCAACCATTCATCTAGCATCATATAACCAATTCTTATGGATCAATCATGTCAGTTGAGTACCCTTCCACACACTAAAACTTGCAACTGTGAAATGCAACAATATACCTGCACTATTTCAGATACTCTTTTATACTGAATCTGAAGATGAAAATTTATAAAGACTAGAAATATAAAATGATCTATCACACCATTCATAAGAAATGAACTTGTTGATCTACTGCATACTGAAACTCAGAATATCTATTCAATCCCCACACTTTTATCTAACTGAACTGGAAAAATTTTCATTTTTAGGTTTAATATGTTTAACAATGTAACCAAGTGTGGAGTGGATCTATTGACAAACCACGTTGCCAGCAGCTGAAAATATGAGGCATATATAAAATATGAACATAAAATCCCTTGGAAAACTTGTACTCATAGGTGTAGTTTAAAGATACATCCTCTGCTGACATTTTAGATTTTTGACCATGGCTGAGAGGAAGATACATATACTGCTAACTGCAAGTATCAACGAACCTTGCATAGAAGTAAAGGCAGCTAAAATCTTGAAAGAGTGGGATTGGTAATCAAGTGGAATCGCCATCCAACAAAGTGGAGTCTCCAGGTGAAAATAATGCAACCACTACAAATGCCTATTCCTTTTTCACCAACAAGGATTATATCTTGTCGTTATCGTGATCCAGGGAAAAATTTCTTCGTCACTTTTCTCCCCAGAAACGACACCAAATGTTGTACCTATTTCCCATAGGAAGTCCTTGGCTGCAAAAACTACATCAGGAAACCAACTCAACCAGTCCTTAAGTTCAATCTGGCCCTTGAACTAGAGGGGGCTCCCTCAATAATTACAAGGCATTGTTTAACGATGTTCACTATCACCGACAACAACCTTTGAAGCAAAATGGCCATATTTATTGTTTTAATTGGGGGTGGTTGGCTTTCAATGACAATCCTTATTTATGATTAAAGGCCTCTCTCATAGGGTCCTTTCTCAAAGTGTCAACTTCCAGCTGGACATAATGACTTAGTTTTTTAAGAATTATGGTAGAAAAATGTAAGAAGATTCCTAATAATCGAGCAGTCAAATTGCCTACTTAACAATTATGGAAATTTACATGCGTGTAGAAGATTTCTACAACCCAAAAAAACATATTCAAGGGAAGATATAAGGACAAATAATAACCATTTTCAAAGAGGATCTAGATCAAACAGACAATTTGATATACTAATATGTTTAAAAAATTATAAATATGCAGGGGTTTTCAGAGAGATTGAAACCCAATCTATTCTTACCCAGCTCTTATATGCAACTCTGAACATGTACAAGAACATAATATGAAGATACTGGAAGAACATACAAGAAACACAAATTCTTTCATAAACTGGAGTCGGAAGGCTTTCATTAGAAATCCAATAAGAGAAGCTATTACAAAGTGTAGATTCTTGGCATCAAAATCCCACACTCTCTTTAATACAAATGAAATAATATATAGAAAAAATCTCTCCCAGATGTTATAACAATTATGGAATAAAATCCTGAAAAATATACTAAAATAAGACAATATCCTAATAATTTGCAGGAAATCTAGAACTATTGCAAGTCTTCTTCCTTAGAATCAGGAATATCCACTGATTTTGTGTCATGGAATATGGGAATTGGTTGAATAACTGCTAAAAATATGCAGATTGATGATTCTCAATCTGCTGATCTTTTGTTGTTCTGAATGTTGATTTCTCCATGCCTTTAAAATCTAGAACTGTTGTTTCTGCCATTTTCCCTTTAATTGATATTTTTGTTCCTTAAAATTTGGCATTTGTTGTTGAAGATCTGTTGGGAATGATTTTATGTCACTCTTTGACAATGATCCACTAATATCATAAAATATATTTCACCAACGTGATAAATGTATTCAAATATTCAATGAATAAATTTGTATTTTCATGAATTTAGTGAATAAATTTAGAAAATATCTCCTCAAATAATAAATTTATGGATAAATTCATCCACTTATGTGTGTTTTTCTTTCTCATGTCTTTCCCAAACCATTGATTGTTTTCACTTCTCATGGATTTACAAAACTATGTGTGGTTTTATAAACCATGTTCGGTTTCTCCTCCCTTGTAAAAGCTCATTTACTTCATTTACTTTTACACTGCAAATTTCCTTTTTGTAAAATTTACTTACCAATTTATAAAACAATGTGTGGTTTTGTAAACCCATGTCTTGTTTCTCCTTCCCTATAAAAACTCATTTACTTCTGTAAATCCGATTTTAACTTTAGCTTCCATGAAATTCATTCACTTCAATCTCATGTTTTCTTGGCCATTCATCTATAAATATATTCCATAATATATGAATTTACATTTTTACATATTAGTCTCTAATTTTATTTCAGTCACTTGGCCTTCCATGGTGAAATGCATTTATTTCATAATAGTATGAAATTTGTTTTCCGTCATTTTTATAAAATTCAAAGCAATAAAGTTCGTGGTATTGGGAGGGGGTAGTGGTAAGTAGTTTAGGAATGGGAGGGTGCGAACCGATTAAGGATATGTACGCGTAAAAACATCTTTTCGGACCCCCACCCCTAATGTGGAAAAGGCTTGGGTCCAAAATACATTTTAACGGTAGATAATTTTGTGCCCATATCTCGAGGTAGGGAAAATAGGGAAGTTCAAAGAGTTCGGGTGGGACATATGATTTTTGGATTTGATTTTTTGATTTAGACTTAGTCTTAATAATTTAATATAACATAAATTTTAATTTTTAATAAATATTTTCATTAAAATATGCCATGATATTTTTATAAAAATAAAATGATTTTAAAACTAAAATTATTATTATAAAAAATAATTAATAAGTCTTTTGAAACAATGAATAAACCTATCTTTTGAGAATTTATCCAATAAAGAATTAAAAATTTCTCACTCACAATTTGTATTTTTCACTGTACCAGAATATGCTGCAACAAGTTGCTCAATATGTTTTGAAACTATCAGCAAAACCTGTACATCGTGACCCAGAATATGCTGCAACAAGTTGCTCAATATGTTTTGAAACTATCAGCAAAACATGTACATCGTGACCTGTAGTTCAGGATAAGAAAATGCCATATCCCCATGGTTTTTGGGTTCCATAAGTTGCCACATCCCCATGGTTTTTGGGTTCCATAAGTTTCAGATGAGTTCTCAGTTAAATATTTCTGGTGATATAATAAATAGAAACATATTTCCTCCTATTTTCTCTCAAATGTAATAAAGTCGATGTCATTGAAGATATTCGAAAGTCTAGCCTTTCTGGCAGACCATTGTAAATCTATAAATACAGAGTTTATAGATGTAGAACAGGTTGGATAATCTAGTTTTAAGACTCTATGTATTACTACAGACCTACTATTAATGAAATCAAAGGAGTTGCATAAAATTTTGTGAGATTCATGTGGTATTTATTTTGAGCACTCTATTTTCTCTCTATTATTCCATTTCACTTTCCATGTAAAAATCATATCATTTTATAAGCAGAGATCAGTCATATGTTCTGTTTATTAATATTTTTGCAACGTGTCTTTTATTTTGATGAATGAATTTAGTAAAATGCTCATTCAGACCCTTGAATTTTTCTACCACTATACACCAATGACAAATTAATTGTGCTCAAATAGTTTGCCTATCTTGCCTTACTATATTCTCTGTAATTTAGCCTTTCAAATCAATTTTAGCTTCACTGATTATAATTTTTATTGAGAAAAAAAATTATTGAACAAATTTTAAAACAAATTAATTCATATCTAGCCTAAAACCTGGTACTCAGCCTAAAATTGAATATTTAAAAAGTGCCAGATAGAGAGCCCTCTCTGGTTAGGTAGGGCTAGTTGCCTAGCCAAAATATTAGTTTGTGGTTACCTTTCTCCACTCCTTTATCAGCCTTGGGAAGTTGGGGAGAGTGATATCACATTCCATCCACTTGTTAGTAACCAGTAGTCTACGTAGGTGAATGAAATGAAGTTGGAGGGATTGTACCTCGAATTGAATCACCATGATGGGGGCATGCAAACTTATCTCAAGCATAGTTTGTCTCCATTTCAAACTTGTGTAAAAATGAAACCACTCTCAAGCGTTGTTTTTCCTCATGTTTCAAGCTTGTAAAACAATGAAACCGATTTCAAGCATAGTTTCCCATGTTTCAAGATTTTGTAAAAAATGAAACCATCCTGATCCTAGCTCTCACGATTTCCATTTTATCAGCCTATTTTTGCCAGATGAGCCTTGTTTTTCTCATTCTATCATCACCATCTGCTTGGCCGATTATACGCTTTCACTTGGTTGTTTTATGATTTCCTGAGGAACCACCTCAATGAGTTGTATTATTAGCCAACCTCTTGACCTTTACATTCTTTGAGCAATTTCATCATGTATGGAACCAATTGCTCCCTTTTATACCACTCGTTCCTCCAGTGGGAGTCCTCTTTAAGCTCTTTTCAAACTCCAAAAATATGAAAATATTTTTAAGCACTTGTCCTTTCGAGCTCATTAAAATAAATGAATTGATGTCATTCTCGTATAAGTTTACCAATTTTTCAGGCTGAGGTCGACTATTTATGAAAAATGAATACCTTAGTCAAACATGACAATGAGGTTTTCTTGGATATTGTTTTCTAGCTTCTTGGATTTGAGGGACTATCTATTAAAAGGAACCTTTTGGAGTTTTATTTTCCACTTATTTTTCAAAATCCCTAAACATGAAAAGTATGCCAATACATGCCTTCGTCGGACTCATAAAACTTAAAAGACAAAGGACTTGTCACCATGATGAGACCTAGTTACCCCTTCCTAGGGCTCATTAAACTTACTAGGATGGATTCACCTAAAGGATGAAATTATACATTAAGCATATGGTATCCTCTTCAAGATTTCTATAAAAAATAAATATGTACTCGCTAGAAATATTAGAGAAAATGAAATTCAAGCATGCTTTTTATTCTGTACCAAAGGCAACATGTCGCTCTTAAACATGACACTCCTATGCATTTCATGTCGAGTTGGGGATATCCTTAATTTTTCATTTTCCTTCATGGGTTTGGAAAAAAAAAATTTCCTCTTATTTGATCATCATCTGTTGTTATCTTGACCTTTGATCCCATTTTGATTCAAATATTGCGAAACTATGGAGTTGTGTCACTAATATGTTCAAGAGAAGTCCTATCTGCAAAAGTAAAATATCGTATGCTTATTTGACCCTCTATACAACAATCCTAAATCAATCCTATTATCTTGAGTATTCCTTTTTTTTCATGTTGATGATGTGGGAATCATTATGGCACTCCTTCAGTGGATCACTTCCTTTCAACTTCAACCCATTATCCGGGAAGGTGATGTAGAAACTCATTCTGAGTACCTTGGAACTTGCATGCATCAATGGAATTTTTTTTGCGTTCGACGATAGGTTCACATCGTTGGCCTTCAATCGAATGATTTTGAAAGTGTTCGACTCCAACTCATTCATTTTCACTTGTATATTGTGCTCTTATAGCTTGACTTCTATCATCATTTTTGGTAGTTTCTCTTGCACCTATTAATGATTTATGTGATTGACTGGTAATCAGGTAGTTTCTACCATGTTCGACATCATCACTTATATTCACATAGTTAGATTTGTACAGTGGGTGGATTGAGATTGAGTTCAAGACCTTGGATCACATCTGTTACGGGCTAGGTTGAATGGATATATTGAGTATTCATGATTGTATACATTATCCTCTCTATATGGATGGATGTGCCCACATCATTGTTTCATTTTTATGATCCCTTTCAGATGGATGGTTGTGTCCATACTATAGATTCATGTGTTATTTGATGCCTATTCAGAGATATGTTATAAGGAATTTTTATATCAGATATGCCATATATTGTATCATGTTTGAATGGGAGGTCTCTTGATGGTGGTTTTCCAATGTCATTGCCTTGGCCTATAAAGCAATTCAACCATCACTTCTCATTATGATTTCATGCTTTAGGGGGCATATTTTACATAGTATTTTGTCACATTCCTCAATCCTTATCTTAAGTTTCATATTTTATATCGCTCATACCACGAACGTTGCAAAGCAAAAAAACATGTGAAAACGTATTCATCATGGATAACATGCTTAAAATATCTCTGAATACCTAAAAGAGAAATTCCATGAAGCATTTCTGCAAAATTTTGTAAAAAACTCTAATTTGCAAGCCCAACACATTTTTCCCCTAAAAAAACTCATGTTTTCACCCTATCTCGAGCCTGTGAAAAATTTTGGCAGCATCGGAATTCATCAGTAAAGCTATGTTGGTCCTCTTTAGGAAATTTCTCCAAAAATGAAGCAAAAGTTTCTTGCTCTAGAAATCTTGAGAATGGAATTCTGGTACTTTTTCGTTCAAGATAGGGTCGATTTCTCCCATTTTGAACCTTTTGTATTTTCTCCAAGAATTTTCCTCTTCAAGATAATTCCTTTCCTCACTCTTTTTTGGATCCATAGCCTCTCTAGCTCTGCTATAAAATAATACCATGCCTTCCCCAAATGGTTGGTCATTACTAGTTTCCATTATTCTTCCTGATGGCACCTATATGTTTTCGATTTGTGTTGAAAGGATAAGAGATTGAAGAGCTTGGATTGGACTTGGAATTTCATTCCGAAGGAGGCCTCCAACATCAAGGCATGATTGTAAGCTCCCCTTTGTTAATTTAATAATACAAAGTGTGTTTTTCTTTCCATGAACTTTTTTAGCATGATGCCCCTTGATCTGTCATATGGTTTACATTGAAATATATTTATCCTATGTCTCTCTCATTTGTCATCATATGATATTTCTTGCAGGTATTCGAATGAAAAGGGCATAGAGAGGAGAAAACCTATAAAGGAAAGGATCAAGATCGACATACATAAAGTGATCACATAGGATTGAAGTAGGTCATATTCCTCTTTCATGGTATTTCAATGTTAAACTAGGAAAGCTTGCATTCTTTGACACAATTGTTACTAGACCCACTCACTAGGCTAGAGGGATTGCTTCTTTCCGAAGAAGGGATTCCATGTATAACATCAAGCACTGTTGAACAATGAACACTTTGAAATTTGAGCACTTTACTGATCCACTGTACCATTCCTCCCCAGTGGAAGCTTTTGGACCTCCAAAAGATCATTTTCAGTCAACAAATAGATGACGATACAGTTCCCTCACCCTTCCAATATCAATCTATTTTTCTTTTCTTGGATTTGTCCCTTTGAGCCCCACACATATTTAATCCATGTTCATTCATTTTAAGATTCTTGTCTTCCTATCAAGGATGGTGTCTTACTATAATTGTTCAAGATATTCAGGAGATAAATCTTCAATTGAAGGAATATGAAAATTCTATCCTTGATCTTCAATCAAAGGAGGCTCATATAATCTCAAATTTTCAAGATTAACAACTTCATATATTTTCATATATGGAGGCAAATCTAACCACAAGGCATTGTTGCCAATCTTTTCTAAAATCTTGAATGGACCATATCTAATTTGTTTAAGTTTTTTTCCTTCTCTTTGGAGTCCTTCCTTGGTAATGTGAAGCCAAACTTGATCTCCCACTCGAAAATTTTGATAAACACGATTCTTATCATATCTTTTCTTGTACTTGGCTTGAATATTTTCCAACTATTCTTGAACCATCTGATGCACCAATTGAAATTGTTTAATGAGTTTCTTGGCCTTATTTATGTCACTATGTCCATAAATAACAACATCGTTCTCAAAGATAAAATATAAAGGATATTTTGGTAAGTATCCCAAGCATGTATCAAATGGATATGTTTGCGTCGATGAATGATTGACCTGGTTATAAGCATCCTGAATGAAGTGAAAATATTGATCCCACAGTTTAGGATGATTGCTGCAATAATCACAAAGAGGATGTATTACCATTATGTTCACCACTTCTGTTTGGCCATTTTTTTATAGATGGAATTATGTGCTCTTTTTCAATTTGGTGTCCATGAGTCCCCATAAGCTTGAACAAAATTTCCTGACAAATCAAGCATATCAACTAGAAATAATGGATGTGGGCAACCTAAAATGTGCCCATACATTCTGAAATAACAATTGTGTAGCCTGTTCAACTGTAACCAGCTTCTTACAAGGCATTAAAATACACATTTTTCTAAAATTATCCATAAATACATAAAAATAATCATGACATTCCCTAGACATAGGTAGACCTCCCATAAAATCAATAGAAACACTTTCCCAAGGATAGGAAGGAATAGGAAGTGGAGTATACAATCCCAAATTTCTATTGCTAGGCTAACTAACAACACATGAAGAACTTCCTCTTACATATTGTGACACACTTTTAATCATATGAGGCCAATAACAATAGCTCTATAATTGTGCCATTGTCTTTCCTACACCAAAATGACCAAGAATAAGAGAAGTATGTGCTTCCCTTATGATGTTGATTCTTTCTCCCTATGGAATACATAGCTTACGAAGATGATACAACAATTTATCATGCACATGATAGTTTAATTCCTCTACTTGGTTACCTTGACACAAAATTTGATATACATCCTTAAAATCCTCATCTAAAGCATATTGCTCAACATAGATATCATGCATGATAGAATTATGCTTAAGAACAATGGATGCACTAACAATTGGCCTAGATAGCATATCCACAACCTTGTTATATATATATATTTCTTATATCTTATCACCAAGTGGAATTGTTGTAAGAAACACATCCATTTGAAGTTCTTTGCTTGTTGTAGATTTGTTTGTGATTGCAAGTATTACAATGGTTGATGGTCAGTGTGTATGATATTTTCCTTACCCATCAAGTAATGTTTTCATTTTTCACACTTTGCACCAAATCATACAATTATTTTTCATATGTAGGATAGTAAATCACCGCACCATTAAAATATTCAAAATTATAACATATGGGCTTACCATGTTGGATCAAGACTTCTCCCATGTCATGTTTATTTGCATTGGTTTGTATCTTAAATGATTGTCTCAAATTTGGAAGTGCAAGAATTGGTGTTGTACTAATTCTCTATTTCAATGCATCGAATGTTTTTTTTTTTTTCCTCCCCACTAAAAAAAAATGTTTCACACATTTCAATGCATGTAATGAAGTTGCAATGGAAGACAAGTTAGAAATGAATTTTCTATAATATTGGGAAGACAAGTTGAAAAAGTAGTTTTTTCATTTTTCCCTCCAAAATTTGATGATGTAATCAAATCTTATTTGAAATTATTTCCACTATTATTTTGTAATTTCCTTAGGAGGCCCATTTTAGACCTCAAAATTCCCCTAATTCCCCTTTCCTTTGAATTTCCCCTTTCCTTTTTCTCCACTCTTGAATGGATTTTTACTACCCTCTTGGGGAGCATTCTTCCCTCTTTCTTCTAAATGAGTTTCATGTACACAAAATTCATCTATATTTGTAGGGTTAAACATGATAATTGAATGTCTCAAGTAACTATGTAAACCTCCAATATATTTGAGTAGACGGTATTGAGAGGATAAATCTACACCCAAAATCAAATCTCTTCTTTTAAACTCTTGGGTATAATTTTTCACACTCTGACCCTTGGCTTGCCTAAAGTTTTTAAAATCCGTTATAGTTTTTTGCATGCATGATAAAGGATAAAATTGTCTTCTTAATGCAGCCACAAAACCATTCCAAGAAGTTATAATCTTACCTCTTTTCTTGAGATCCTCTTGAGTTTTTCCTTCCCACAAAATGAGTGCTACACTTTCCAACCTTAGATAAGCAAGATGAATCTTGGTCTCATCATCTTTGATCCTTTGTATCTTGCAATACACTTCAAGCTGACGAACCCAATTATCCAATTTATTAGCATTTACCTCTCCTTTATACATAGGCAATTCAAACGTTATTTCAATTTTTAAATTTAAAGGAGTTTTACGATATCCCTTTGGAGAATGTGGAGGTGTTTGTGAAGGGGTTGTGTAGAAGAAGATGAGGGTGAAGATGAAGGTGAAGAGAAAGGTGGAGGTAGAGGTGTTGGTTTGCCACTAGTTCCTCCATTCCCTTTTGGGGGTTTGTCTCCATTTCCTCCATTTCCTTCTAGAGGATTTGAGCTCTCTCCTTGAAACCTTGAGTTCCTTTCCTCATAAATAACTTTCACCATTTCAATCATTTGAAAGAATTATTTTTCTGAAAGTATTCTCATGATTAGACATAGTGTCAGAGCCTCCATCATGTGCCATTACTGGTGAGGCTTTGTTATGAAACCAACTCCAAAAATAGAAGAAAGGAGAGATCAACACCTTAGAAATCGGCCACTTCGAGGGGGAAACCTCTAATACATTACATAAATGAACAATTCTTGGATGATACAAATGACCAAAGCCTCCTTCTATATATAGGAGTCCATGGGGCCACAATATAATCCTAGCCGACCTAACAATAACAATGTAAGGGCATAATGATAACAATATTGGGGTTACAGAGGTACAACAATAACAATAAAGGGGCTACAGTAATAACAATAAGGGAGTAAACCAAAAATATAGGGACCTAACATGCCCCTCTCCTTGAAAAAAGTGTTGTCCTCAATGCTTGAGTAGCTCTCAGCACTTCGGTATAAAATTCTCATCCTCCCATGTAGAATCTTCGGTGGGTAAGTTCTTCCACTTGATGAGATACTCTGAAATTTATCGATTTGGTAGCTGTCGAGTTCTTGTTTCTGTGACCGCTTCAGGTTCCAGTATGATTTTTCCTTCCTCATCAGGTTCTGGAAATATTGTTTGAACTTGAATATTTTCACCTATAACCTTCTCTAAGAATGAAACATGGAAAGCTAAATGCACTTGTGAAGAAGCAGGAAGCTCCAATTTGTATCCCATAGTACCAATATTTTGCAACATCTTGTAAGGACCATAGTACTTTGGCGATAATTTATTATCCTTCTTAGCTTGCTTGAGGTACATTTTATTGTATGGTTGTAGCCATAAAAATACCAATGTTATGAAGGTAAATCCTCTCTGCAGACAAAGATGATCCCTCTAGCCCTAGAGTGGGTCTAGTAACAAAATGACACACTAAAGTGTTTCTTCCTAGTTAATGAATGAACAAAAGACATGTTATATTGACCTACCTTGAATCCAACGTTGTTGATATTGTGAAAAGAGTAGTGGTCTCTCACTACTACCTTGGCAAGTCATGATCCGTTCGCTGTCACGCTCAGATACCTGAACATAGGACAAAGAACAAGAAAAACATATGACAGAAGAGTTTCACTCACAACTATTAGCCAATAAAAGAGGGATAAACATATCGCATCAAATAAACATCATAACACAATAGTGGAACCAAAAAATATTCATGTATATTAATGAGTATAAGGAAGAGTACAACCGATGCTTTGACGTCGCAATATCCTCCAGCGGAGTTCAAATGAAACGCGTCTCAGCTGTCGGTCAGGGAATTCAGACTCAAGCTCTCTCAGAAGTGATTGACTCAAGCTCTCTTAACACAATATTTCTTACTCCATCTCCTCTAGCAGCTTAGATGCAGTATAATTCTCCTAGTTCAGTTATTCAGCCATTTCGCTATAATTTGTTCAGCTATTTTTCTATAATGTGTTCAGCTAGATTCTACCAAAGGAGATAATTTCTTATATAGAGGGAAGAGAGGAGGTTGGGGTCCCTACAAACATGGGAGGGAGTCCTATCGTTTAGGAGAGTTCCAAGGGAGGTGGAAACTACTAACTAAAGGAAGGAGTCTGTGGTTGTTTCAGTTCAACCAGTCCCAATGACTCATCCCCGAGGTGGTTGGAATGGAACCCCCTCCTCTATTTTTTTTAAAAATTCCATAAATAACTTGGCATGGGTGTCTAACTGGCACATAGCACCAAGTGGTGTAGTATTAGTGTTAAATTTCTTGTTCGACGAGAGGATGTAACGGGATACTCGTGCCAAGGCAAAAATAGGGATTTTCATAGCTCTGCTTAGGGAAATGTCAACAAGAAGAATGTTGTTTTCATCAAAAGGGATGCAAGGATGGAATTTACAAAGCATGATACTGCGTATTGGTCATAGAAACGACCCTCCAATGTGCGAGTTGGGGATTGCATGGACAGTGAGAAAATGTTGTGTAACACCCAATCTCCTACATCAAAACATCTCTTGCTGCGATGTTGATCTGCCTATTGTTTCATTCGATTTTGTGCCAAATTTAGGTTATCCTTTAAGAGTTGGAGAACTTCTTGTTGATGCTTGATGTGATCTTCCACTGCTTTACCTTATAATTTTCTCTTAAAGATGATGTAATGGATGGTGGATGATATCCATAAAGTGCCATAAATGGGGTCATTTTTGCTGCAGTATGGAAGGAACTGTTATACCACCATTCAACGAGAGGTAACCACTTGACCCATTGTGTTTTTTTATCATATACAAAACAATGAATATATCCTTCCAAAAACATTTATTCACTATCTCAGTTTGACCATCGGATTGAGGATGATAAGATGAGCTATGAGCTAATTGAGTACCCAAATAAGAAAATAACTCTGTCCAAAAATTTCCAGTAAAAATGGGATCTCTGTCGCTCACAATAACCTTTGGGTTTCCATGTAGCTTTTGAATTGTGTCCATAAGTGTAGTAGCAACTATACTTACTTTAAATGGATGACATAATGCACAAAATTGTGCATACTTGGTAAGTCTATCAACTACCACCATGATGACACTCTTTCCTTTGGACTTAGGTAAACCTGTGATTAAATCCATTGAAATCTCTTCCCAACGTTGACTTGGAATGGATAAAAGTTGTAGAAGACTCGAGGTCTTAATTGTCTCAACTTTATTCTGCTGGAAAACTAAATATTCCGCCACAAACTTTTGAATATCAGATTTAAGGCCATCCCAAAAAAATTCTTTCTTCACCTTGTGGTAATTTTTTAAAAATCCTGAGTGTCCTCCTAAAGGAGAAGTGTGCAATTCGAAAAGAATCTTTTGTTTTATTTGGGAATTCTTATAAATATATAAGCAATCTTTGTACCATAAGGAATAATTTTTCCAACTAAATGTGCCAAATGTACTAGGATATTGCTGCAACTTTTGAATGAGTGTCCACAGTTCTTCATCCTTCTTCCATTCATCCCTTGCTTCGGTTATCCAATCTGGTTGGATAATAGAAATAGCACAAAGCAATGCTTCCACCTCTTCATTCTTTCTTGAGAGTGCATCTACAACAACATTCATTAGGGGAATTTTGAGGTCTAAAATGGGCCTCGTAATGAAAATGTACAATCAAAATTCACTTTATGAGAACCAATCACATTTTAGGGGATGACATCATCCCTAATGGTTGAGGTGACATTGATTGAGTTCGAGGTACTTACTTGTCACATTCTCAATGGTGGATAAAACCTCATTGTTAACCATGGTAGTGCTCTAAGTGCTTTTAAAGTCAAAGTAAATTACTCATAATAAATGTCCTTTCACACTTTTGAATAAAAATATATTATTGTGATTTCATATTTCTTGAAAGAAACAATGCATATTCCTATACATTTATTATTTTATTTTATATTATATAGTATATTAGTTACATGTTATTATACAATTTAAATAATATAATTTTAATTAATAGCATATAATATAATTTATATTTTATAAATTTATATTTATATTTTATTTTAAGTTATTCAAGTACAAAGGAAAACTGCATTAGTTGTTCAATGATAATGATTTTTTTCTTGAAAATATCATTCTTATTTATAGTTACATCAATACAATTTTTTTTATTAATTTTATTTTGGTACAACTTTTGAATTGAATTTAACTATGGTTACATGGATTGTGGTGCAAAAAGTGAATTGTAAATTCATAAATATTATTTTATTGGTTTAGCTATTATTTTCTTATTTCCTTAGGAGGCCCATTTTAGACTTCAAAATTCCCCTAATGTATCTTCCCTTTTTTGTAGATTATTTCAAATTCATAACCCAACATCTTTGTGACCTGTTATTGTTGCTCTTCTAAAGATAGTCTTTGTTCCAAAAAGTTTTTAAGACTATCATGATCAGGTTTTACCTTGAAGTGTCTTTCCATTACGTAAGGTCACCATTTCTTTAGTGCATGTAGTATTGCTAACATTTCCTTCTCATAAATAGCTTTCTATAAATACTTTCCTTTGATTGGAGGACTTTCAAAAGAAATGGGTCTTCCTTATTGCATTAAAATGACACCAATTCCATTTCTTGAGGCATCACATTCCACAATAAGGGTTTATGTGAATTCTAACGTAGCTAAGACCGATGTTAGGAACATTGCCTCTTTAAGATGTTCAAAGGCCTTGCTTCAGGAGTCCATAAAAATGCATCTTTCTTCAATAATGTTGTTAGAGGTGCTGCTATTCTCCCATAATTATTAACAAACTTGCGATAATACCCTATTAACCTGAGAAATCCTCGCAACTGCTTTATGGTTTTGGGGACTTTCCATTCCTTAATGGCTTAAATTTTGTTAGGGTCTACCTTAACACCCTCGTGATATAAAATATGACCCAGATATTCCACCTCTTGTACTCCAAAGAAACATTTGGATGTTTTTGCATATAATTGTTTCTCCTACAATAGTTTGAGCACCTTGTCAACGTGTTGAACATGATCCTTCCAAGACCTATTGTAGATTGATATATCATCAAAAAATACTATCACAAATTTTCGAAGGGTTTGAAAATGGAATTCATCAACCCTTGAAATGTATAAGGTGCATTGGTAAGGCCAAAAGGCATGACCAAAAATTCATAATGACCCTCATGAGTTCGAAATGTTGTTTTCGGAATATCTTCAGTCTTCATTCTAATTTGATGATATCCTGAACGAAGATCCAACTTGGTAAAACAAATTTCTCCATGCAATTCATCCAATAATTCATAAATCACATGAATGGGAAATTTATCTTTAATGGTGAGCTTATTGAGCTCCCTATAATCCGAACACATGCGCCATGATCCATCATTCTTGTGCACAAATGCTACTAGAGCAGAGAAATAGCTTTGACTAAGTTGAATTATACCATCCTCTATCATTTCTGCAATCATACGTTTAATTTTTCTCTTTTGGACATAAGGATATCTATAAGGCCTGATGTTTGGAGGAAGAATTCCTGGAATCAAATGAATAGCATGATCATGATCACGAATAGGTGGGATTACTTTGGGAGTTTCAAAAGACTTGGAATGATTTTCCAAGACTTTTTGGAGATCTGCATGAATAGATGATTTTGATGTTGGAACTTCTAGTGAGCATAATTGTGCAATTACGCCTCATTGTTCTTTCTTCAGAAGATTTTTCATGACATTAGAGATCATTATCTTTCCCGACTTCCCTACAATACTCCATAATTCGACTTCCTTTCCTTTTCAAAAAATTTCAAGAAAATTTCTTGAAAATTAAATGCTACCATCCCCAAATATTGTAACCATTGTACTCCTAGTAAAAGATCAGCACCTCCCATAGGAATGGAAAGCATTGGAGTATTCAATACATATTCCCCCATGGTTAGCTTGATATTATGGCATTTTCTATAGAAATTTATAGTTCCTCCATTTAAAATCATCACTTGACATTCTGGTATTGGCTATGGGAAACAATTTAATTCCTTGGCTACCTTAAAATGAATAAAATTATGGGTACTACCCGAATCAATCAACACTATTACCCTTTTTTTCTTTATATGTCCTTCTATCTTGAGAGTTTGGGGAGTGATAATTCCTGCCAATGCATTACACGATATGGTCAGACTTATGTCTTCCTCCTCTAGGGTTGGTTCCTGGTGTATATCCTCTTCTTTTGAAGATTCCTGTTCATTTTCCTCTTCCTCTTCACAATATATGTAAAATAATTTCTTCTCAGCACACTTATGACCTTTAATGTATTTTCTATCACAACTGTAGCAAAGCCCTTTTGCTATTTTTTCTTCTAATTTTTTTGGTGTCAACCTTGTAGGTTGTGGAAGTCTAGGAGTAGCAACACTTCCATCTTTATATATGTGAGTGGTAGGCTTCCTTGTCACCATAGTTTTACATTCAATTTTTCTTGCCAACCTGAATGCCTTTTCCACTGAATCAGGTTCCCAAACATGAACTTCATGTTATATTTTATCCTTTAAATTCCCTATGAAGACATCAATCCTGTGTTCCTATGGAATATCAGTTACCCTTATATTCAATTTTTGGAAGTCCTTAATGTGCTCAACTTCTGAACCCTTTTTTTTTAGATTTATTAATTGGCTAAAGAAGGTGTTGCATTTTGTATCCTCATAATGTGCTATCATTTCCTCCGTAAAAATTGACCAAGTGACAATTTTTTACGGGAGAAAAGCCATCGATACCATAGAAATGTATTTTTTTCAAAATGTAAAGTTGCAATGTGTACCTTTTGTGTGTTTTACACATTATTGATATCAAAATATTGCTCCATTTGTAGTATCCATGTTACAAGATACTTACCATCAAACTTCCTCATATCCATCTTTGGAATATGGTGGTTCTTCCATCCAAAATTAGAATTATTAAATCACGATTAACATTTATTTTTTTCTCATCATGAGTTTCCTCTACTATATTTTCGCCATTAGGAAAAATTTCTTGTATCAAATATTCCAAACCTTTGATGCCTACTTTTAGATCGTCCTTCATGTTTTCCATGTTTTATTTCATTTTTTCATCGATCTTAGCTTCCATGTCATCCATATTAGCTTCCATGCCCACTTCCATGCCATCTATATTAACTTCCAAACCATTCATCTTAGCTTCCACACCTTTCTTCAAACCATCCATCTTGGTTTCCACACCTTTCTTCAAAACTTACATTTCATTTTTTGTTGATCTTTACGATAGCAAAATTTGGTGCACTTGCTCTTATAATTTTGATATCTCATGTTATGTTTCATCGTCTTCATGAGTTATAGTAGAGCCTTCTAAAGGCTTAATGGGTGTTGGAACCCAATACTGATATCTATTCTTCAATATGCCCTTGGAATAAATTCAAACTAATTTTTTTCAAATGAGACTTATGTAACTCGAAAAAAATACAAACATTTTTCTTGCTTTTTAGGAGCTTGATATTGAAAGTGAATTATCTCTATGATTTTGGATATTCAATAACTAAAATTTGGCCTTGAAGTAGCCGTCTAAATCTTCTTTCAAATGCCATAGGTCTGACTTGATTTGGATTCTTCAAGAAAAAGTTATGCCCAATCTCCCACGATGACCTAATTATGGACTATTTCAGTAGAGCGAACTTGTATGACTTACCATGTGTCACTGTTTCCTCCCTCGGCTATGAAATTGATATAAAGAAAACTACTGTCCATGTAATTATTTCCACATTTTACAGAACCCCCATCTGATGCTCAAAGAGAGAGTTATGATGTTTTTCCCATGATAACCTCTTTGAGATGAAATTCGAGAGCCTGAAACAATCCTAACTTCCACAGATCATATCTCCCAAAACGTTGCAAATCAAGATATGAATTTTTTATAGGAGGTTCCTCAGGATTCCTTCTTTATAGTGTAAAAATTTTAGCTTCTGAAAAATTTGTATACGAAAAGTTATAGAGAAAATGCCACGATGACCTGCTTTAGTTGAAATTCAAAAGCCTGAAAAACCCTAACTTCCCCTATCATATCTTCGAAAATATTGTGAACCAAGATCTGAAATTTTTACAGGAGGTTCCTCTAGATTTCGGATTCGCGCTATACCAATTTCCGCTTATGAACCTTCATAGAAAAAACATTATTGTGAAAATTCCACGATGACCTGTTTGGGGTAGCAAAACCCTAGAATCCAAAGCTCTCATACCAAATGTTATGAAACCAACTCCAAAAATAGAAGAAAAGAGAGATCAATGCCTTAGAAATCAGCCACTTTGAGGGGGAAATCTCCAATGCATTACATAAATGAACAATTCTTGGATGATACAAATGACCAAAACCTCCTTTTATATATAGGAGCCCATGGGCCCACAGTATAATCCTAGCTGACCTAACATTAACAATGTAAAGGCACAATAATAACAATATTGGGGTTACGGGGGTACAACAATAACAATAAGGGGGCTACACTAATAACAATAAGGGACTAAACTAGTAATATAGGGACTTAATAGGCTTTGGGTGAAACTTGAGGTAAAACTTGAGGTACATGTGCTCTCCTTGAACTAGCTTGAGGAATTGTTCCCACAAGCTTTCCTTATCCTCTTTTGGAGATTCAACCTTGTAAGAATAAAAAAAAGTTTACAACAAAATTAAAACTTCAAAAAAACCAAAGCTCTGATACCAAACTGATCTGTATTTGAAAACTTGAAGGTTTGATGAAATGTGCAAGTAATTTTTTATGTCTTTTAGGCAATTAGTCAATTTTCAAAAACACATAAGATAATGGTTTTTTAACTCAATTTTGCAACATAAAAGCAAAGACAATAATACCATATACAGTAACACAAGAAAAAAAAATGATGAAGGAGTTCACCCCTCCTAGGATGCATCTCCTGGTCCATCTTCCAATTTTGGGCCTCTTTCATTAAGTTCTCAAATGTGTGATTGCATGGAGTTATAGTGCTCAGAATGCAGAAATAATGTCTCCAATGGCTCCAGAATAGTCAAAAACCCCAATTTCGGCTCACTTTTTCCAAAAAAAGAAGAAGTTATGCTCTATATAAGTTTTGCTACTAACCACTCTAAAAAATACACTAACCTACTAACTATTCTATGAATCTACCTTTTCCGGAAATTCCAAGCAATAATTTCGTGCAACCCTGGCGAGATTCGTGTTGAATTGGGTTCAAATTGTCACCTCCTTTAAATTCCCAATGACCCCCGTGAGTGGGAAAAAATGGGCCACATGCCCTTTTATCCAAGTTCATGTTTCAAACTGTACACTGGGTTGTTTAACCCGTGCTCATCATGGTTAGGTTTCGTGGTACCGAGCTATGATTTGGTTATCATCGTGTCGAGGTTGTCTTGCCCATGTCGAACAGTGGTAAGGTTTTGTGTTCCTGGGGTTATATTACCTATGCCTGTGATTGTGGTAAGGTTATATTTTTGGGGCTTTCGCAAGGTTAAGCCTGAGCCCTTGACTCCCCTGCCTACAGTTTTGTGTGCATGGTGTTGAAATTCAACAAGAAAATGCACCCACAAAGGGTGTGGAATTTTGATGCATCATGAGTGTCGAAACTTGATGCATTAGAATTTTGGCCATGGAATGTGGGGCGTCTAATTTATTTTTCCCTTAAATAAATTGCGCAATAAATTGTAATTTCATCTCATAACAACTTGTATCAGCTAACTAAGTCATAATGGCTGAGTTTGCTCATAAAATTCAAGTTGAGGTTCTAAGATGAAGCATGTTGACAGATTCTAATATTTTTGGGGTCCAACTGTAGTTGATGCATCAGTTGATGCATGGTGTGAGTGAGTTAACTCAACTTATTGAGTTATAAACAGTTTAACTAGTTCTAACTGAGAGATGAAATAGTGAGAAGTCAATTGAATTAAATTAGAATTAATTCACATGTAGTGATCAATTAGATAACTGGTAATTCACTATTAACAGCTGCATGCATGTCAATTATGAGAGATACCGAGTTGAGACAAAGGTTAAAGGGAACATAACTATCAGTTTTATTTATAGAAAATTTCCCATGTGAAATTATAGAGTCATTGGGATGCCACGATGCATTTCGAAATAAAGGAAGGCTATTTTCCCAATTTAATGGGGAGCTAATTCCCTAGTAATTTTGTGAGAGAGGAAGGCTGAAGGAAGGTTGAGAATTGGCTAATTACTAGATCGATTTTGACTAGATCAATGTGAGACAATTGGTAGAGTGCAGGATATTCTTGTGATCAAGAAGGCATTGTATTGTTTCATGATTCCTTGAATTAATACACCATACACATAGTGGGGTTTTTAGTAGTTTCATTCCCCAATAACATCTTTTGTTGTCTGATTGATTAACTTATTTCTATTACTTGCATGTGATTGAGTGATTGTGTTTTGTATTTGACAGATATAGTAGAAGGATTTTGCATCTTGTTTTAGTACATCACAAGATCAGATTGAATCCATTGATTGAATTTCTACAAGGTATTAGAGTGCTAGGAACCACAATAGAAGAAAATAAATTGACTTTGTGTCGAATGGTATTCAAATTTACTGATTTATTTTTTGGTACCTAGCAGTTGACCAGGATGTCTTTCACTGGCTTGAGACTCAAATATGAACTTGAAGGAAATTCGAACTATATTGCATGGAAGGACAAGATGATGTTATTATTGAAGGACAAAGGAATGAATGGATTCATTAACACTAATATTCTTGAGCCCGCTGCAATATATGTTGTGTAGCATGAAGCATGGAAGAAGAATGTGGCAAAGGAGAGGAGGATATTATTATAGGTAGTTGAAGATCATATTGTCTCGAGTATCCATGGAAAGGAAACTACATATGCTATGTGGAAGGCCTTAGATATGTTTCAAAGTAGCAGTGACCATAGGAAATTGGAACTGAAAGAAAAACTCAGGAAAATCAAATGGTGAAGGGAGACACAATCAAGAAATAGTTGACCAAGTTCACTCAATGTTGAGATGAGCTTGGAAGTGTTGGGATTACTATGGTTGATAATGACTTGGTGAGCCTAACACTTCTAGGCCTTTCCAATAGTTGGCATAGTTACTAGGACTTTGTAAATGGGAAGGAAAAGTTACCAAAGTGGGAGTGACTATGGTCAGATTTGGTATAAGAAGATTTTTGGTGGACTATCATGGATGGATCCTCATCCAAAACTAAATATGAGGATAACTATGCCTTATATGTCAAGGAAAATAAATGGAAAGGGAAGAATTCCCAATCCAAATATGAGACTAGAAAACAAGGAAAGAAACAAGACATGTCAATGGTGAGAGGTTTCAACTATCATGATCATGGACACTATGCCACAAAGTTTCCACAAAATAATAAAAACAAGAATAAGGCTCTGGGAGCTACAGTGGGTGAATATTTGGCCTCACAGTTTGAGTTGGGCTTCTCTCTCGTCGCATGCATGGTGTCAATAGTGATGGGATATACATGGTACTTGGATAATGGAGCATATTTGCACATGAATGAAAACAAATAAGTCTTTAGTAGCTTGGAGGATAAGGATCTTCAGGCACATAGAGATGGGTAATGACAGGAGCTATAGAACTACCAGGATTGGCACAGTTACTTTCCAGAGAGAGTTAGGTAAATGTAGAAATTATATAACTTATGTGTTATATATCCAAGATTCTCTTGATCACAGATTATTTTAACTTCATGCACAATACAGAATCTATTCCACCATTGATCATCACATGCAGAAATTAAATCGATTGCAATGCACACTTGAAACCATAAAAAATCACACACATTAACACAGCTGTTTAATGGGAAAGCCAGAAGCTAAAAACCCCAACTATCTGTATATAATATATGTAATAGATACCATGTAAAAATCTTCATAAAAATTTGAACATGTCAAGCTCTCAGTACAATACAATTGCTACACACTAGTCAGGCCTGATCTTGCAAATCCATGCACCGATCTTTGCCACTTGCTAGCCTGCCTCTATTGCGCAATCCTTGCTAAAGAATGGCTCTGAATGAATGCGAATCCACCAAGATTGCACTGTGAAATCCTCATTGGCATCTCCACCAAGTGTTGGATGAAATAAATGCATCACTATAGTCACAACTGATAGTCACACTTGCTCTTTCACCTATCTCTCCATTGGTCTCCACTGAAACTGCCATGCACTGTAGTTAACTGATTTATTCTTCAGTTGATTAATGAGTTATTATTTTTGAATTAATTAAATAATTAATTCACACCACTCTCACTAGTGTATCAATCAGTT
This sequence comes from Pinus albicaulis, assembly GCA_034641835.2. Classification (NCBI taxonomy): domain Eukaryota; kingdom Viridiplantae; phylum Streptophyta; class Pinopsida; order Pinales; family Pinaceae; genus Pinus; species Pinus albicaulis. Next base: position 62,368,915 of record MU968359.1, on the reverse strand, counting down.
AGACTAGATACAACTAGCTCAACTGATTCTAACTGAGTTAAACTGAATACAACTCCACCTTCACCATAACTTTTCACTTTGATTTCTTCCAGTCCTCCATGCATGAACTCCGGTAAACCCCATAGGAATTAAGCAATTCTATTGGCCAACGATTTGAAAAATACGTTCCCTTTGAAATAAAAGTGCTCCAAGAGAATAAGTTGTTGTTTATTGTCGGATTATTATTAAGAGCTAATAATAGCTGACATGCATCTATTTTTAGATCAGCGATCTATAAATAGACTTTTCCCAATCTTTCTAAAAATAGAATCTCATATATTTTTAACATTTTACCAACCATCTACAAATATCCTCCTGCTACATATAGAATATGCTCACCATGTCTAAAAATAGACATAGTCTAAAAATAGACTTTGCACCAAAAATAGCCTGCGGGCCCACTTAGTGAAGGCGACTCTTTTCACTAAGCTCATCATCTTGTTGAATCTTGACACTTCCTTTCAACAAGATAGGGATTATCTGCCACCCCGATCCTGTCTCTATGGTATTCGAATTTTCTCCTGGTGAGCGCCTTCGTCAGAATATTTTCATCCTGATCCACCGTGGGAATGTAAGAAAGTAACATGATATTCCGCTGCACACAATATCTGATATGATGGTACCAGATGTCAATATTCTTAGATCTATCATGAAATACTGGATTAACCGAGAGTTTAACACAACTTTGATTATCAAAATATATCACAGTAGGATCTAAGTGTGAACCGAACATCCTGACAGGATCTTCCTCATCCATATAGCCTCGCATGTAGCCAAAATTGCTGCCATGTACTCGGCCTTCGCTGAACTGAGTGCCACGGATCTCTATTTCCTGCTGTACCAAGAAACTGTTGTAGACCCGATATTGAAAATCCCTCCAAATGTGCTCTTTCTTTCCGTTGGGCTCCCTGCCCAATCTGCATCAGTGAAGCCATGCAGTTTCAAATCATCTGACTGTCTATACCACAATCCATATCCAGATGTGCCCTTGAGATATCTCAGGACATGCTTGTCTGCTTTCCAAAAGAGCTTGGTAGGCTTAACCATAGCTTGTGAAAGCTAGTTAACAGTATAGCATATGTCCGGTCATGTATTGACCAAATACATGAGCAAACCAACCAACTGTCAATAAACAGTGGCATCCACTACCTCTGCCAATGTAGCATGCTCTTTCCTCCAACCACCAGGAAGAGAAGTGTCGATAGGCTTGCAGCATTGCATGTTGAACTTCTCTAGTATCTCCCGGGCATACTTGCCTTGAGACACAAAAATTCCACCCTTCCGTTGCAAAATTTCCAATCCCAGGAAATAATTAAGGGGGCCCAAGTCCTTCATCTCAAACTCCTTTTCAAGATCTGCCTTGCATGAGTTTATCAACAGTTCATCACCTGTTAGTATCAAATCATCTACATAAAGTACAATGACCAACAACTTACCCTCCACCACAATCTGGTATATGTTCGGATCTGCCTCACTCTTGGCGAAACAAAGTCTGGTGAAATAACTGTCTATCCATGTGTACCAAGCATGAGGTGCCTTTTTAGCCCATACAACACTCTTTTGAGCCTGCACACATGCAACTCGCTGCTGAAGATTTTGAATCCTTCAAGTTGCTCTATGTACACCTCCTCCTGAATGACTCCATTGAGGAACACAATCTTCACATCCATCTGATGAATGTGCCAACCCATCTGCGCTGAGAGAGAAAATATTCTCTGTATGGAAGAATACCTTGCGATAGGTGAAAATGTTTCTTCATAGTCGATCCCCTCAATATGTGAGAAGCCCCGGGCAACAAATCTTTCCTTGTACTTCTCAACGCTCCCGTCAACAACTTGCTTCACTTTGTAAATCCATCTCGAAACTACCACTGATTTCCCTTCCGGCCTTGGGACAATCTCCCATGCACTGTTTCTGACAATCGAATCATACTCTTCCACCATGGAATCTACCCATGCAGGGTCCTCCACAGCTTCCTCGAAAGAATATGGTTATGTCACGATACATTTGCTCATCAGAGCCATGTATCCAGTAGATTGATCAGGTGAATGTCTCTGTCTTAGCTGTGATGTAGGTGCTCCTACATTCTGTGTTGCGTCAAGATTCGGTCACTCAGCTTCTATAGTGCGCTTCCATCCTCTGATGTTTGGCGCTGCATGAGTTGTTTCTTCCACTCTATGAACCTCCTCTTATGGTTGATCCACATCGTGAGGCTCATCTTTACAAACTAGTAGCTCCTCATCTGTACGCAAGTGTAGCTCCCTCTCAAGTGACAACTTCATGGCTTTCTCCTCATGAAATTTGATATCCCGTCGCACAACAGTCTTCCGACTGTCTGGAAAATATACATGATAATTGTGGGGTGTTTCTATGTACCCCAAAAATATCCCAACCTCTGCGGTCGGCTCCAGCTTCTTCCTGGCATCCTTCGTCACATAAATGTAAACAGGTGAGCCAAAAATATTCAAATGATAAATATTAGGCTTCTTACCAGAAAACACCTCTTCAGGTGTACGCATGCCAAGTACTCTATGCGGACAACAGTTTTTCACATAAACTAAAGTGTTGCATGCTTCAGCCCACAAGTGTGTGGGAAGGCCCTAATCATGCAACATCGCCCGTACAACACCCATGATCGTTTTGTTCTTTCTCTCCATGACCCCATTTTGTTGTGGGTTATGAGGCGCTATGAGTTCTCTTCAAATTCCTTCTGCGCTGTAAAATTATTTGAATTCACTAGGGATGAATTCACCACCATTATTGCTCCTTAGAGCTTTCACCTGCTTCCACGACTCTTTCTCAACCAGCACCTTGAACTCACAGAACTTTGAGTATGTCTTGCTCTTGTTCTGTAGGAAGAAGATCCAACACTTATGAGAAAAGTCATCAACAAATATCACATAATATCTATGCTTTGTAGTCGAAGCTACTGAGAAAGGTCCACAGACGTCTGTGTGAATTATCTCAAGGATAGTCATGGCGTGACTATCCTCCTCATGAAAAGTGGTCTTCACTAATTTTCCCAAAGTACATCCCTTGCACTAATTTTACTGCACAAGTGTACACTTGGGAAGCCCAGTAGAAATCTGCTGCAAATTTTTCAAAGTGACATGGTGAAGATGGCCCAGTCTCCTGTGCCACAATTCACCCTCATCCTGGCTCACCACTCATTCTGCTTTTCCTACCATTTCTGCGCAGCCATCTACCTGTAATTGATAAAGGTTCTTATCTCAAACCCCTATCCTCCAGGTTTCACTAGTTGTCTTACTACGCAGGAAAGCCTTTCCCTCGCTAAAAACAACATTATATCCCTTATCTTCCAACATCACCACAGAGATCAGATTCTTCTTCAATCCTGGAACATGCATGACATCCTTCAATATGAAAGGTTTACCAGAATCCCTCTCAAAGGAAATGGTTCTGATACCATTCGCACTGTATCTACCATCATCGCCCATCTCGATGTGCACTCCAAGATACTTCTCATCTAGATCACTGAACAAATCTTTGTCTCTGGTCATATGGAAAGATGCACCACTATCAAGAAACCACACTGATACCATCACAATTGAAACCAAGCATGCGATCAGCGAAAAATATAGCTCAAAATACGAGGCTAAGGCCTCTCCGGCTGCAGATCCAATAGCCTACTTATTTTTCTTCTTCTGTGGAAAATTAGTGGTGTAATGTCTGTGTTGGTGACAGTGAAAGCACTTCACCTTGGACAAGTCATGCTTCTTGCCTTTTGCACCGGATTGAGAAGGATTTTTCTTTCCCTTCCCTTTCCTTAATTTGGCAGCCAAAGTGAAATTTTCTTCATATTCTTTCTTAGATGAAGATCCATCCCTGGTACCCCGCCTTATCTCCTCCTACAGAAGATCCGACCAAAGTCGCCCCCATCCTGGTAGTTTCTCCCGACCATTGACAGAGTCCTCGTAGCTATGCAAAATCTTTGGAAGTTGAAGGAGAACCAAGCTCACAAAGTCTTCTTCATCAACAGTAACCCCCACACTTCCCAACTCATCCTTGCAGTGGAAGAACTTCGTGAGGTATTTTGGTATACTGCCGCCTTTCTCCATTTTTATTTTTCTGAGCTTGTCTTTAAGCGCCAACTTCCTCTGGTCGTTTTTGCTTTGGAACAAGTCTGTCAAAGCTTTCCATATTAAGAATGGACTAGCTTTACCATGAAGGCTAGACACTATGTGATCCTTCACACCTTCCAAAATAATCCTTCAACACTTTGCTGTCTTCTTTTGCCATGCGTCAAGTGCACCTGCATCGCTAGAAGTAGGTTTTGGAATTACTGCATCTATGAACTCCTTCAACCCATTATCATCCAGCACCACCTCCGTCCTGTCCTTCCATGCAATATAATTCAAGCTGCCATCAAGGGCATACTCCAATCGCAATCTGTTGAAAGACATTTCAATGAATGCTCAACTTCGACACCAAGAAAACACTGCAGCAAATTCGAATTCCACCAGCACGAAACTCAACCGCTTCAATAATTGCAATGTTCTCCAATGATCAACTGCTCTGATACCATGTAGAAATTATATAACTTATGTCTTATATATCCAAGATTCTCCTGATCACACACTATTTTAACTTCATGCACAATACAAAATCTATTCCACCATTGATCATCACATGCGGAAATTAAATCAATTGCAATGCACACATGAAACCATAAAAATTCACACACATTAACACAGCTGTTTAGCAGGAAAGCCTGAAGCTAAAAACCCAAACTATCTGGATATAATATATTTCATAGATATCATGTAACAATCCTCATACAAAGCTGAATATGTCAAGCTCTTAGTAAAATACAATCGCTACACACTAATCAGGCCCGATCTTGCAAATCCATGCATCGATCTTTGCCACCTGCTAGCCTGCCTCTACTGCACAATCCCTGTTGAATAATGGCTTTAAATGAACTTGAATCCACCAATATTTCACTGTGCAATTCTCATTGGCATCTCCACTAAGTGTTGGATGCAAACAATGCATCACTATAGTCACAACTGATAGTCACACTTGCTCTTTCACCTATCTTTCCACTGGTCTCCACTGAAACTGCCATGCACTGTAGTTAACTGATGTATTATTTAGTTGATTAATGATTTATTATTTGTGAATTAATTAACTAATTAATTCACACCACTCTCACTAGTGTATCAATCAGTTAGACTAGATACAACTAGCTCAACTAAGTCTAACTGAGTTAAAATGAATAAAACTCCACCAACTACTTCATAACTTTTCCACTTCAGTTCTAACTGAGTCCTCCATGCATGAACTCCAGTAAACCCTTAGGAATTGCATAATTCCTTTAGCCCACTGATTTGACAAATATTTTCACTAAAATAAAGTGCTCCAAGAGAATAAGTTGTTGTTTATTTTCGGATTATTATTAAGAGCTAATAATAGCCGACATGCATCTATTTTTAGATCAACGATCTATAAATAGACTTCGCCCAATCTTCTAAAAATGGAATCTCATCTATTTTTCACATTTGACCAACCATCTACAAATAGCCTCTTGCTACATATAGAATATGCTCACCATGTCTAAAAATAGACATAGTCTAAAAATAGACTTTGTGCCAAAAATAGCCTGCGGACCCACTTAGTGAAGGTGACTCTTTTCACTAAGCTCATCATCTTGTTGAATCTCAACAGTAAACCCCTCATACTAAAAGATGTCATGCATGTACCAAGTTTGAAGAATAATTTGGTTTCTATTGCTATGTTAGAGGACCATGGACATGATGTGGTTTTCAGTGAAGGAAAGGTGTTCCTTCATCAAAAAGCCATAGGATAGGTAAAGAATATGGGGGTTCGTGTGAAGAACCTCTACAAAATTGATGCAGATGGTTGTGCAAAATTGAGTAGTAAAGCAGGTGAGATTGTGAGTCGGGATACTACCGAGTTTTGGCATAGGAGGTTGGGTCATCTACACCACTGTGCTTTGAGGATCATGCAACAAATTTATACAGGGCTTCCAAAGGGTACACTTATGCAGAGAGACACATGCAAAAGTTTTACTATGGGGAAGTATACTAAGTCTACCTTTAACAATAAGGAAAGCCGAGCAGCGAAAATCCTTGAGAGATTTCATGCAGACATGTGTGGACCATTCTCAACAGCTTCCACAATGAATCACATGTATTATGTGATTTTTGTTGTTTAATTTTTTAGAATGTGTTGGATTTTCTTCATGCAGAATAAAGATCAGACATTTTCCAAGTTTTGGGAGTTCAGAAAACTTGTATAGAAAGATACAGGGAAGAAGGTGAAGGCCTTGAGGAGTGACAATGGTGGTGAGTATATCTCTAATGAATTCAAGAACTTCTGCGCCACAGAAGGAATTCAAAGAAAATTTATTGCACCTCTTAACACACAATAGAATGGGGTTGCAGAAAGAAATAACAAAACAATTGTGGGAGAAACATGGGCTATGTTACATGATGAAGGCGTATCGTTGCATCTGGGGTCAGAGGCATGCAACACAATGGTATTTGTGGAGAACCGTAGTCCTCATCAGATACTTGGCATGAGTACACCAGAGGAGGATTTTTTGGCTAAGAAACAAAATGTATCATATTTTGAATTTTTTGGTTCATCTATTAATTTCCATCTGACCAAAGATGCCAGGAAGGGGCTAGAACAAACAGCAGAGGTTGGGATATTTTTGGGGTACACAGATACTCCCCACAACTATCGGGTGTATTTTCTAGCACATAGGATGATAGTTGTCAGAAAAGATGTGAAATTGATTAGGAGAAGGCCGTGCGATTGTCCCTTGAGAGGGAGCTTGACTTGCATGCAATGAAAGAACTCTTAGTACCAAAGTATGAACCTTGGGATCTGGAGCAGCCACATGCAGAGTATCAGGGAGTGGAAGAAACCATTCATGTAGATCCATCCACCATAAATTTTAGGAAGTGCACCAGAGAGGTTTACAGATTGATGCTAGATGATATAGATAATGTGGGTGCACCGAAATCATAGTGCAGGCAAAGAAGGTCCCCATACATGTATATTAGATACATGGCTCTTATGAGAGAATGTATTGTGATAGAGCCATCCTCTTTAGAGGAAGTAGTGCAACATCCGATATGGGTTGATGCCATGTTTGATGAGTATGAATCCATTATCATAAAAAATGCATGGGAAGTAGTCCCAAGTACAGTGGTGAAGTCAGTGATTAGATCCAGGTGGATCTATAAGGTGAAGCAAGAAAAAAATGGGAGTGTGGAGAAACACAAGGCTATATTTGTGGCTAGAGGCTTCTTACAGGTAGAGGGGATTGATTATGAGGAGAAATTTTCACCAGTTGCAAGGTAATCATCGATTAGATCCATCCTTGCACTCTCAGCGCAAATGGGATGGAAAAGACATCAGATGGATGTAAAAACAACTTTTCTCAATGGAGTTATTGAGGAAGAAGTGTACATTGATCATCCAAAAGGTTTTGAGACCTTAGACAAGGAGTTTCATTTGTGCAGACTCAAGAGAGAACTATATGTACTGTAGCAAGCACCTTGTGCTTGGTACACCGAGATTGACAACTATTTCACTAGGTTTGGCTTCACAAAGAGTGAAATGGATATGAACCTATATCATATTGTGGTTGATGGTAAGATTTTAATTATTCTATTTTATTTATATGATCTGATACTAATAGGTGACGAGCAGTTGATAACTTCTTTCAAAGAGGATCTTGCAAGAGAATTTGAGATGAAAGACATCGGGCCCTTGCATTATTTCCTTGGTTTGGAAATATGGCAAAGAGATGGGGAGATATTTGTATCTCAAGGAAAGTGTGCCAAGGAGATTATGAGGAAGTTCCACATGGAGGGAAATAAACCCATGAAGACTCCTCTTGTAGGAAACTAGAGGAAGAAGGATGCTACTTTAGGTGAGGTAGTGGATTTTATTATTTACAGGAAACTAGTGGGTTCACTCATGTATTTGGTGAACACATGACTCGACATATGCTACGCAGTTAACCAGCTAAGCCAAGCTATGATTAAGCCAACCAAGCTCTTTTGGAAGGCAGGGAATCATGTCTTGGGATATCTCAGAGGCACTACAAAGTATGGATTATGGTACAGAGAGACATAGGGAGTGAAGCTTCAAGTCTTCAGGAATGTAGAGTGGGCAGGAAGTCCATTAGACAGGAATAACACATCAGGGGGCATCTTAATCATAGGATCAACAACAATTTATTGGCACAGTAGGAAACAAAGATAAATTGCACTCAGTTTAGTAGAGGAAAAGTACATGGAATCTAGTCAAGCTGCATGCGACGCCATCTGGATGAGGAAGATACTTGTTGGTTAGTTCGGTCATCAGATGGATCTGACGGTGATGCATTGTGATAACCAGAGTTACAAAAGACTCTAGATTAATCTAGTATTCCATGGCAGGTTCAAGCATATTGATATCCAGTATCATCATCTCATAGATTGTGTTCAGAGGTGCATTTTTTTGTTCTAGCACATTCCCACAGAGGATCAAGATGTAGACATCTTGATGAAGGCACTGGAAAATATAACATTCAAATACCACAGAGGCCGTATCAGGGTAGCTGATAATCCCTTTCTTGTTGAGAGGGAGTGTTGAAATTCAACAAGAAATGCACTCACAACGGATGTGGAATTTTTATGCACCAGGAATGTGGAAACTTGATGCATCATAATTTTGGTCATGGAATGTGGGGCGTGTAATTTATTTTTCCCTTAAATAAATTGAATAATAAATTGTAATTTCATATCATAACAACTTGTATCAGTTAACTAAGTCATGATGAATGAGTTTGCTCAGGAAATTCAAGTTGAGGGTCTAAGATGAGGCATGTAGAGGGATTCTAATATTTTGGGGGTCCAGTTGCAGTTGATGCATGGTGTGAGCGAGTTAACTCAACTTATTGAGTTATAATCAATTTAACTAGTTATAATTGAGAGATGAACTAGTGAAAGGTCAACTGAATAAATTAGAATTAATTCACATGTGGTGATCAATCAGATAACTTATAATTCACTGTTAATAGTTGCATGCATGCTAGTTCTGAGAGAGACCCAGTTAAGAGAAAGGTTAAAGGGAACATAACTATCAGTTGTATTTATAGAAAATTTCCCATGTGCAATTATAGAGTCATTGGGATAGCATGATGTAGTGTGCAATCAATGAAGGGTATTTTTCCTATTTAATAGGGATCTAATTTTCTGAGAATTGTGTGAGCAAGGAAGGCTGAAAGAAGGCTGAGAATTGGCTAAGTACTAGACCTATTTTTCCTAGATCAGTGCGATACAAATGGTAGAGTGTGAGAGATTCTTGTCAGCAAGAAAGAATTATATTTTATCATGATTCCTTGACTTAATAGGCTATATAGATAGCAGGGTTTTTAGTAGTTTCTTTCCCCAAGAACACCTTGTGTTGTGCGATTGATTTACTTCTTTCTTTTACTTTCATGTGATTGGGAGATCGTGTTTTTTATTCCACAAATATTAAATAAGGATTCATTATTTTGTTTTATTACATCACAAGATCAAATTGAATCCATGGCTATAATTTATACATGGGGGGTGACAGGGGACTAGAGCTTAACCCCGACCCCGTCCCCCAAACACATTACAATGAAAATTCAAATACAAAATCACATCATATTATCTTAAGAATCACCCGACAGTGTAGCAGTAAGGAGTTGTGCTGCCACCCCACCGGTCTCGTGTTCGACTCATCTAGAGGCAGTTCAACCACAATAATCTTTTAAATGATTGTTGGGAGGCCATGTGGCTACCCACCATTGGCGCATGTGGTCCCCATTCATTGGACCATGAGATTACAACCATAACCAATTAGAACATAACAAATTCTACCAATGTAGTGAGGCCACTTGGATTCCTACTATTGGCCTTAGAAACACAACCAGCTTGCCTTATCACCCTGCCTAGTCAGTGTACCTGCATACAACCTGTAATTTTTTCAACTATTTAGGAAAATGAGCAGAATGCGATATCGAGAGCATATGATATTAGTTTTGAGTGATTCAAGTTGCGTTGGATTCAAAGTGATGAGATCTATGTTTTGACACCAGTTTCTATCACTTTTTAAAAAATTGAATTTTTAGCACTTTATTGATCCACTGGATCATCAACCTACCGTACTTCATTTTGTTCCGTTTTAGTGGTGTGTCTAGTCTAATATATATAATGGGGGATTTTTTAGTTAGAAAATTTGGTAGGGTGTGTGGGGATAGCCAAGCCGGGGGTGGGAGGAATTGAAAAACATATATCTAGGTTGTTCAAGCATCTTCTACTAACCACCCTACTCATCCATATAGTGGCACTAATGAGGCCTAGGAAAATAAAAAATCTTATTATGGCTTGTGATCAGACGTGGTACAAAAATAAATTAAATAGATTAAGGGAATGGAGGAGAGGAAGATGAGCTTGTCTACAATGTATATTTTGGAGGAAGTTCATGGGTTGGTTTCTGATTCAAGTCATTATTGAACCGGGAAGAATAAAGTCTTGAATATTATAGGGACATATTGGCTGGTGAATACCATTCTCACTCATTCCATATAAAAACAAGGAAGCCCATGAGGAAATTTTGCATAACATATGAATCTTTGAGGGTAAATTTTATTCGATTTCCAAGGGGGTGTTTGGTGTTAAAATTTCAATTTCCTAGGTCCTTGATGTAGCTACCATTTAGAAAGAGGGTGGATCAACTAGTACTCAAGCCAAATCTTCCACTTAGAAAGACGAGCCTCAACTGTCAACCTTAGCTATAAACTAAGAGAATCCTGATAAGAGTTTAAAGTTGTGTAGTTTGAATAAAAACATCCATAAAACTCGCATATCCCATGGTAAGGCCATGCATTTTTATATTTTTGTGTATCATTATGATTAGCGTTAGGTAACTACTCTTTAAAATTTTTATTTTTGTTAAAATAGTGAACAACCAGATGAAACTATCATAAAACAATGATTATTAAGCTAATAAAGGAATTGGTTTCCCCAAGGGTAGTCTCCCACTATAAATTTTTTTTTTTCTATAATGTGAATATCTATATATCTTTCAACTTGAAAAAAATAAAAAGATAAAAATGAATACACTATAAATTGATTTGTCACCAAATATCAAAACTTAAAAAGTGAATAACTCCAAATTAAATTAAAAAATTGAAAAGAAATCAAAAAGTTATTTGAAAATTTATAAAATGAGCCACATTAACAAATAATTGTACCCATAAAAGTATTAAAATATGAATAAATATAATTAATTATATCAAAATCAAAACCTTATATAGAAGTGGTAACATTTTTTTAATAGTAAATAAAAGTTAATAATAACATGTGAATGTTGATACATGATATTAAAAAAAAAACATATTGAATTTTTTAATTTTCATATATATATTTTAAAAATAATTTTACAGTTTTAAGAATTTATCTCTCATCCATTTACGTTTCTTTCACTAATTAGAAAGTATATGAGTTAAATTAAAAAAATGAAGTAACTATTCAATTTTAAAATATTCAATTTAATAAAATGTTTTTTATTTTCTTTTTTAAATATTGTAAAACTTTATCCTTGTCTTTTTTTTTAATAATGATAAAATATATCATATTTCACTTAACAAGGGACAACTATTACTAATATTCATTTTTTTCTACATGTTTATGTTGACTATGTTGGAAGTACTAGGGGTTGCAAGAGGAATCAATATTTCACTTTTTCTTACAATTTAGTATCATAAAGTATTAACTAATAACAACACATTAAAGGATATATATATATATATATATATATATATATATATCATATCATGATTGAAGCTACAATTTTTTGTTTTACTACCTAAAATTGGAAGGTCTACAACCCCAGATTTATTAGCTCCCACTAAAAGGAGGGAAAAAACTCCTAAAATAAGCTACAAATTCCTTTCCTAGCACCACCCCGCCACCCTTAACAATAATTGAGAAAAAAATAATTACTGGGCTCTCGTACCATGGATACAGACCCAATTACAACAACATTCAAACAATGTTATCTGCTAAGTCAGTTACATCTTCAGGTCTTCCCATTTTTCATGTCCAACTTGCTTGTTGCTGTGTATCTTGAGTTTAGTATGTAATATGTAAGAATATTCAGGAATATATAATCCAAAATAAGGCGTCTAGATCATGCCGCTAACCATTGATTATAAAATATTTGATACAATCTTCTATAAGTAATAAGACCAGTCCTAACTTGGATTTGATGTCACCTCAAAAAAAATTGAACGAGTTATTTAGGATGAGCCATAGAGAAAGCCTATATTGTCTCAGGAATGAGCCTTAAATTCTACCTTATAAATTTAGATTTTTCTTTAGACTTCCTTAGACTTAGAATTCAAAATTTTACCTTGGAATTAGGATCTATGCCTCATAAATTTATAACTTTCACAAGAGATGAATCATATATGCATAAGAAGGGACCTTATATTATGCCTACGATTCTTCCATAGGACTCATCCTAATAAGAAAACGTGTGACTCGGATCTTCCTCATGTACATCCTTTAAAAAATCCTAATCGGTGAGCCTTACCTCCACGAATTTGTCCTTAGAAAAAACAAGAAGAGTATGCACAAAATGATTCCTTAATAATATATCTTGTTTTCCTACTAAGGATCATAAATATACTCCTTTTATTTACCATTTCTCTCTTCTTTTCATTCTTGTTTGTCCCTTGTTTATGACTCTTTATGCTCAAGCCAATTATAAACTTATCACTTGCTCATTTGGATGGCCCTTTAAACTCCTACTGGTAGATTATTTATATCGATTGACACGGGTGGTCCAGGTGGATATTGGTGGCCACCTGCCTATTCCACTTGGACCCCCACCATTTTTTCTTTTAGTTTTTTAGTTTCCCTAATTGTAGCACAATTTACTAGTTTTGGTAGTTTTTCTGGTCCTGAACATCCGGAGCCATTTTGAGGCCCTAAATGAATTTTTTGGGAAAATAACCTCCAAGTGCATATTTTTTTTTATAATTTGTAGTCCTCGGAAAGATATTTCTAATGAGGTATCATGTGCGTCAAACAGAGATCATGTGCCAATGTTACAACCCTGAGAAATTGATGTACCAATTTACCACAACGGGGCCCATAGTTTGGTGTTTCATCTCCTAGGGTTATGTTTTTCGATGTTTATGGTTTTCAAATATTTATCATAATAAGTAGGCCTTTGGGCCTCATTTTAATATAGTTTAGAGCCCTTTAGACGCCACATCTCTTCTCATAGATAAGTTGCCAGCACCCTAGCTAGTTTGTTTCCATTCTGTCTATAAGCATATTTCAGTTATGTGATATTAATGAAATGAAGTCTTATTTATGTTGAATATTTGCGTTTATGTGTATTTCTATATTTTATTGTGTTCATGCATAAGTACAAATTAGTGGTATAAGAGCAGTCTGATCTTTCTCGATCCTTCTCTGCATGTCCCCAAAGAGGTCGGAGTATAAGGAGTTAGTGTTCGATCTAGTTGAACCTTTGCAAGATCAGCCTCACAAGCCCCGAAGGCCGCCCATGGGGGAAAAAAAGAAAGATGAGGGAGCAGGAGATCCTATCAAAATATTTCTCGAGGAGGCCCTCGAGAAACAATGGAATGCAATGACGACTAACTTTGCCCAGATTCTTCAACGACTACCCACCAACGGTGTATATTCATCCAGTAGCCACTCCGGAGGCACAACTCCTCTTAAGGTACAAGTAAAATTTGGCATTCCCATATTTGAGGACCAAATAGATTCAGAGGTCATAGATAGGTTGTTGAATCTATCAGAAGGGTATTTATCGGTTCATGACTTTTCCAACTAGGAAAATATTACTTTTGCACTCCTCAAATCCACCGCCTATGTCAAGGACTAGTGGGAAACCCACTGTGAGAAGAAGGATGAGGGGGAACCCACTCTATTTTTGGCCACATCCACTTATAATTATTTCCAAGATGTCATCAAGGAACAATGTTATCCCGTGGGGAGATATGAGGAGAAGTACATATAATAGACTATGTTGCAAAAACAAAGGGATCAAGATGTTCATGACATGATGAATCTGTTCCATACCCTATGCACAAAATTGGGTATCAAATATTCAAAGAAACATTTTGTGTTGAAGTACCTTAGTTTTCTACACATATACATTTAGGAGGAAATGGAGTTCCTTTACATCTCCTTGCCTGGTGAAGCATACCGATATGTTTCCATGATTGAGCAGAAGTTCAAACAAAAGAAGTGAAACTTTGGATTTGTGAATTAGAAGCAAGGGAAAGGTGTCCCCAAACCGTATAAAAAAGGAAAAATCCAAAGAGGGGCAACCCAGGATAAACGTCCAAAGCCAAAAGCAAAGAACAACACCGCGAAGCCAAAGAAGGACATGGGAATGTGTAATGTTCCTTTTTCATGATTTGCTACAATAGGGTCCTCTAGGACATTGTATAAGGAAGCCAATGAAAAAATAAGCTAAACCAAGACTTGTATCCCTTTTTTTACCCTTCATACATTACACTTCCATAATATTAGCTCAAAGAAATAACCCTAGGAGGGTTATTCAAATCCTCCAATCCTATGTATCTCAAACAATGCTCAGAATGGAGAGCTACAACAATACATGAAATTCAACAAGTAGCAGCAGTGAAATATCAATACATATGGTGCAAGAAGAGAGAATAGCCATTATATTATTTGCAGCAAAAAATATATATACAAGAACTTGAGGAAAGCCCTCTCAAGATATGCCAGATCAGCCCCAAGACAGATGTACATGCAATAGTGAAAGTACAAAGCTACATAACCCAACAACAGGCTATGGCTGTGCAGTATATAGTGAGAAATTACTAAAAACTGATATCGATACAATTATATAGAAATAATAGGCTCAAATAAAGTGGGGGAGCAAGTTCTCAACCCTAGGAAACAATGCTACAATAATCCTCCAAGGGATTGTCTAGAATGTAGAAAATGGAAAAATGCCAGAGTTGTTGGGTAGCATCAGAAACTCAATAAAAATACAAAAATGGAGAAGGATGGAAATTATTCAAATGATGAATAACCTCCTCCAACGATCTTCAAAGTGAAAGGCTGCTCCCTTCACTAAAGATTACACCCTCCAATCCACAGTGTGAATCCCTCCTGCAAGTGCCCTCTGAAAATAACACAATATGAGGAAGAGACAGCACTGGGAATGAGATGAAACATATCGCCCAATTCCAAAATCTGCAATGAAGCTTTGGGATCTTCCTCACTGATCTCCTAGAGAAAGAATGAGCTCCTACTCTACAAAACTAGCTCCAAAAGTGGGTGATAATGAATCCTCACTGCAACCCCCAGCAACTCAACATTTCTACAAAGCTGGAAAATGTTGTAGCTGAAAATGGTCACCTTGGCCTCAAGATTAGATATGAGGTGAATGAATATCAGGTCCTCCAAAGCTTCCCAATGAAGGAGAGGAAACTTCTAAACATAAATCTCCCTTGTGCTAAGTAGCACAAGCTATCCCAGTTGAACAACTTGAGAGAGCTGAGCAAAATCAAAATCTTCAACTTAATGAACAATGGCTCTCCTTCCCTATTTTATGCCAAGAGGAGGCTTCCTTGACATGTAACCCACCCATTGGTTTTTCTCTCATCCAATAATATCCCTCCTATGAAAACTGCACTGTCCCACTTCGTGACTCACTCCCTCCATGCAACGTTGTTTGACTTGGTCAAGCTAGACCTAGTCTTCTTGTATTTTCCCCTTTTCACACTAGGATATGACAAATAAGCCACGTAAGTGACCCCTTTTCACATTAGGAGTGTTTATTATGCTTATTAATGGGCCCCCTTACCCATTTTATTTTTTTTATTAAAATGAAAGAAAAATTAATGTTCCAATTAACTTAATGAAAATTTTGGGAACATTACAGTCCTCCCCTCCCAAAGAGTGCTTATCCTCAAGCAAGCACAAGGGTTGAATGATTATTTTTATCCTCTCCTGCGACACCCATGTATGATGATCTCCTCCAAGAAATAGGATGCTATCATATCAGTAAAGCTTCCACAATGCCTCTTCTCAGCATGTAAATTAGCTACCAAGCTATCATCATGAAAAATTGAGGTGCTCAAGGGAGTGGAAAAGTGTTGTCTAGAGGTACTCCCAAGGTATGGAGTCTGAAATTGTTGGGAGAAATTCTCGCCATGTGTATCCTCCATCCCCAAGCAATCAACCATGCAAAATGTGTCACCTTCCAACTAGGCAACTCTAGGAAATCATCCTCCACGCTGGGCTCATGTAGAATAGGTGGGTTGGAAATTTGAACATGGTAGGCTTCATGGCCTACCCCATGCTATCCTCTTCTCCACTTATGGTAAGTGTGGAGTGAAATTTGAACTTGGGATGCAATAGTGTTTCCCTCAAGTGATAAGATGAAGTCTAGATCTCCAAGGATCTCTCCTCCCACGCTGCAAATCAAGTTGGCCCAAATCATCTCATATGTGATGAGTTGGAAGTCATCATATGGCATCCCATCAATCATATGGTTCACCTTATGGAGAAACAATTTCCTTATTATAGTGACCATATCATCTTCCATACTTCCCTTAGAGCATGTACTGCAAAAATTATGGAGGTATTCTCCCCCAAAGAGCACATCCCTCCATTGTTTCTCTCATTCCTTATGATACATATGGGGTTACTGTTGATATATGGCTGAAACATAATGAAATTCAAGAGAGACCCAAGCCATCCCATCAAATCCAACACCCATGGGGTGCCTCCCCAAAAAACTCAAGCTCTCCAAATGGCTCCTCCCATTTGAAAGAAAGAGGTGTAACATGGAAATCAAGACTAGCCCACTTGTTTTTTTGTAACATGCAATGTGAGAAGTATGGGGAACCATACTCCCTATGGGCATCCTCAATTCTTGTGCCACTCCTCCAATGGTGCTTCCCATGTCCAACGTTATACTAGCAGAATATGGAAGAATAAATCTGTGAGAGCAAGGAGGTGAAACATAGCTCCACACATCGAACCAATGTAGGGCATCATTGGCCTACCTCAATATATAGTGCAACAAGTGTCCTTTAAGCCACTTGTTTTCTGCCACATTCATCTTTCAAGATGAGCTCATGAAAACATAATTTGGTGCCAATGGTGCACACCAAAATCCCTGTGGCTTCCCCCGACAATCCACCAATAAGATGGCCATCATAATTGTTGAAATTGACCATAAGTACAACAAAACATAATTTTCAAGAAGGAAATATCCTCCTTGATATGATATTATACTAAAAAATATAAGATAGTGCAAAACATAAAGCAAATAGTTACCTCCCTCATCATGTACTCTGGTCTTTGAGCTGAAATGGCTCAAATGAAAATTTTCCCTTACTGCAACAGAGTAGGGAAGTGGTTGTGCCAAACATACCATCATCTCTCAGGTTGTGCATCTATCCATATGCTGATATACATCCTTTATGATGCCCTCCCAAGTGGAGTCCTCCATCAACAAATATTATGCATAAGAATGCATGAAAGGAGAATCCATAAATGTTGCATGTAGGTGTCTCCCCTTGTGCTTGTGAACCCAAGCCAAGAAGATCAAGATATAGTAAGCGATTCTGCCATCAATTACTCCCTAATCCTCATCTCCTACATGTCTCCAAGGTACATCACTTGTGAAGTGGTTTTGGGAACACTCCAACAAGTAATTCCAACTCTGAATTGACAACGCTGATAGGTTGTGGAGTAGGGCCACTATCATCTCAAAGATAAATTCTTTGACATGGATCTTGTCAAATAATATACTCATCATGTTGCTGCACATATAGAGTCCCTCCTATGAGGAAGGTACTACTTAGGCATCTAAGGCCAAGGAGTAATCCCTTTGCACTATGCTAGTGCCTCCTCCTGCTCCTGCAACATCTGAATATAATCTAAGCAACAAGAATGTTTGTTGCTCCTCCATACTCCCACCATAATAAATATGTGAAGGTGGCATAATGAGTGGTAAGAAGAATTCCATCTCATCATAATGCACCCATGCTCCTCTCTGTCCCATGGTCTAAGTATCTTGCCAGTCCTCCTCCTTCTCCATACCCCATGAAAAAGGATAGGTCCTATGCTGACCAAAATCTCTCAATAGTAGCCAACACAGCATTTCCTCTTTCTACCCTGTGTCATAAAATTGAAAAAGGCTCACCATCCTCTTGCCTTTCATCGAAATCCACTCAACTCCTTATGGATTTCTTCCTCCATCCTGCATCTTGGTATCCTCCCAACAAGGGCTACCAACTCCCCAAAACAGATTTTGGCCTTTGCATTTCATGGGACATTGAAATGCAATCTCTTCTATGACAAGGTTTCTAAACCCCAACCTAAATGGTGGTACACAAAATATAAATGATGTATAAAGATGATGTCACAACGCAGTGAAAACATCCTGCTCTAGATAATCAACATGCAATGATATACAATCCTCCATGAGAAATAAAAACTTAGGCATACCTTGGAGAGTTTTGGAAGAATCTTGTGTTGCAGCAAGAGTTTCTTCCTCAATAGTGATGGATGATTTAATTGCTGGAGATGAAGGTTGCTTCTCCATCACTATGACAGTGCTGGTATGTGCGTCTTCAATAGGTGGTGAGGGCTCCTCCCTCCTTTGACCAAATCTTCTGATTAATCTTTGAGAAAAATCAGCAAGAGTAGAAACCCTTGCATTTTCCCAATGGCTGAACCACCAAGTCTTTGCTTCACCCTCAAGGTGCAGTATTGCAACTTCTACAACCTCTCTGTCTACTACAGGATGTAGCAAGAAGAAAGCCTCTAGCTTCTTCGCCCAAACCTCTGCTGCACATGTGAGTGATCCATCAAATGTGGACAATAGAAATCTATTGCCTCTGATCATCCGATAGCTGTGGGGTCTTCTCTCTTCTTCTTGCTGAATATATTGTAGAAAAGATAGAATTTCTTGGAAGGCTCTAGGTTTTTCTTGGTACTCAGCAAGATACTCACTTAGAATTTTGAATTCCAAGTGTTTCTCATGCTCCATTTCTCCTCCTTGGTGAGAGTAGGAAGTTCATGGTCCTTACTCTTCTCTTTCTTCAATCTTCTCAACCTTCTTGGAGAGGACTTTGCTGGATCTAAAAAATGATTAGAGTAATCTCATTCTCTGTATCATCTTGATCTCTTCTGTCTCTACAATTAAAACTTCCACAGGCTGGGCCAAGTTAGAAGCTCTGATACAACTATAATGTTCCTTTTTCAGGATTTGCTAGAATAGGGTCCTCTAGGACGCTGTATAAGGAAGCCAATGCAAAAATAATCTGAACTGGGACTTGGATCCCTTTTTTTACCCTTCATACATTACACTTCCAGAATATTATCTCAAATAAATAACCCTAGGAGGGTTATTCAGATCCTCCAATCCTATGTATCTCAAACAATGCTCAGAATGGAGAGCTACAATAATGTATGAACTTCAAAAAGTAGCAGCAGTGAAATATCAATACATATGGTGCAAGAAGAGAGAATAGACATTATATTATGTGCAGTAGTAAATAGATATACAATAACTTGAGGAAAGCCCTCTCAAGATAGGCCAGATCAGCCCCAAGACAGATGTACATGCAACACTGAAAGTACACAACTACTCAACCCAACAACAGGCTATGAATACGCAGTCTATAGTGAGAAATGACTGAAAAATGATATAGATAAATTGATATAGAAATAATAGGCTCAAATAAAGTTGGGGAGAAAGATCTCAACCCTAGGAAACAATGCTACAACAATCCTCTAAGGGATTGTCTAGAATGTACAAAATGGCAAAATGCCGGAGTTACTGGGTAGCAACAGCAACTCAATAACAATAAAAAAATGGAGAAGGATGGAAATTCTTAAAATGATGAAGAACCTCATCCAATTATCTTCAAATTTAAATGCTTATCCCTTCACTAAAGATTACACTGTCCAATCCACAGTGTGAACCCTTCCTGCAAATGCCCTCTGAAAATAACACAATATGAGGAAGAGACAATGCTAGGAATAAGATGAAACATATGGCCCAATGAAAAAATCTGAAATGAAGCTCTGGGATCTTTTTCATTGATCTCCCAGAGAAATAATGAGCCCCTCCTCTACAAAACTAGCTCCAGAAGTGGGTGATAATGAATCCTCACTGCAACCCCCAGCAACTCAATGTTTCTGCCAAGCTGGAAAACGTTGTAGCTGAAGATGGTCACCTTGGCCTCAAGCCTGGATGTGAGGAGAATGAATATAAGGTCCTCCAAAGCTTCCCAATGAAGGAGAGGAAACTTCTAAACATAAATCTCCCTTGTGCTAAGCAGCACAAGCTATCCCAGTTGAACAACTGGAGAGAGAAGAGCAAAATCGAAATCTTCAACATAATAGAAAATGGCTCTCCTTCCCTTTTTTATGCCAAGAGGAGGCTTCCTTTCCATGGACCCCACCCATTAGGGTTTCTCTCATTCAATAATATCCCTCCTATGAAAACTGCGTTGTCCCACTTGGTGACTCACTCCCTCCATGCAGCATTGTTTGACTTGGTCAAACTAGACCTAGTCTTCTTGTATTTTCCCATTTTCACACTAGGAGATGAAAAATAAGGCACTTAAGTGAATCCTTTGCACATTAGGAGTGTTTATTATGCTTCTTCATGGTCCCCCTTACCCATTTTATTCTTTTTATTAAAAGGAAAGAAAAATTAATTTTCCAATTAACTTAATGAAAATTTTGGGAACATTACAGAAAGTGGTGTGAGTTCCATAAGATCTCCACTCACAACACAAGTGAATGTCGGGCCAAGAAGTCACTGGTGACTGATTTGAAGGATTCTTAATTAGATGCATGCTCCAAATCTGAATCAGAACCCGACAAGGGGAGTGACAAAGGGAAGAAAATTATCGATGCAGAGCCCAATGCCACTATTGCCACCACAAAGATTCAGAAGGAGGAACTAGAATATCTAGAGGACGAGGAGTGCCTTTTCCATTCCCATATGTGGTTAAAGGGTTCCCTGCTACATTTCATTGTTGATAGTGGGAGCCAAAAGATCCTCATTTTAGCAGAGGTCGTGAAGCGACTGGGCTTGTTGACTACCACACACCCACAACCATACACCATTAGGTAGCTTCACCAAGGATGAAATCTCTGCGTTAGCCAGAAGTGTCGCCTTCCCTACATCATTAAGCCCTTCACAGATGAGGTATTATGTGACATTTCCCATCTTGATGTTTGTGATGTGTTACTAGGCCAACCATACTTGTGGAAGAAACATGCTATGTATGAGTCTCGACATCTTGTTGTTATTGTTACTTTGGGAAATAAGTTGTATAGGACACTCGAGGTAGCACCACTTGCCACCATCTCTTTTTTTACTGCAAAAAAATGCAGTAACATCATTTTCAAAACCGGGAATTTTTTTTTCCTACTGATTTGCCCTCAAGGCATGAAGAAGATGGTGGCCACGACCTCCAGACAGAGCTCCACCACACAACAACAAAAAATGGACAAGGTCATGGAGGATTACAAGGACATCTTCACCTCACCCGTAGGGGTGCCTCTGGACTGTCAGGTCAAGCAGCCCATCAATCTAACCCCATGCACATCACTTCCCAATGGACCAATCTATCAGTGATTTGTTTATACAACGATGAAACCAAAAGGCAGATTCAGGAGCTTCTGCAGAAATTCCACATCCGTTCAAGTTCATCGCCCTGTGGGAGCCCGATCATGTTGGTGCAGAATAAGGATGGGACCTGGAGACTCTTTATTGATTATCGGGCACTAAAAAATATCAATGTCCAGAATAGGTACCTGATCCCACAGATTGATAATCTTATGGACCAAATCAAAGTGGAAAAATATTTCAGCAATATTGACTTGAAGTGTGGGTATCACCAGGTACCAATCGAACCCTCCGATGTGTGGAAGACTACCTTTAAAGCCAAGGAGGGCATGCTCGAATGGATGGTCATCACTTTCAGGTTAACAAATTCTCTTGCAACCTTCATGAGGCCGATCGATGAAATATTGCGACCATTCACAACCTCATTTGTATTAGTGTACTTGAATGACATCTTGACCTTCAACCAGCCTTGGGATGAGCACCTCCACCACATCCAACGGGCCCTCCAAACATTGCGGAAAAAAAAATTGTGTGCTAATTTGGAGGTGGATTTTTCGCATGAACCAGGTTTAGTATCTGGGATACATTATTGATGATTCAGGGTGCATGTGGATCCAACCAAGATCCAAGTCATTGGGGATTATCTAGCCCCAACCACTCTAATAGAGCTTCGCAGCTTTCTGGGTCTTACTAATTTCTACCATAGGTTTGTGTCGAGATTCTCTCATATCACTTGGCCCTTGAGTCAAGTCACTAAGGGAGGAGCAAAAGAAAAATTCTTTTGGTATGTATCTCAATAGAAGGAATTTGTAGAGTTGAAACGTCTCCTCTACTCTGCCCCAGTGCTCACATTACCAGACTTGAAAAAACCATTTGAGATTGAGAAAAATGCCTCTAACTATGCTACTGGGGCATTTCTTACTCAACGGGGGCATCCAATATCATATCGCAGTGAGACACTGTTCGAAACATTCCATAAGTATCCCACCTATGAAAAATATATGTATTCCATTGTGTAGGATTGTCGACAAAGGAAGAACTACATTTTGGGGAAGGAAATGGTCATCCACACAGACTAGCGACCCCTGAGGTTCATAAAGACACAAGGGAAGTTGTAGTAAGATCACCATCAAAAGTGGTCCACATATCTGCAACATTTTCATTTGAACATCAAGTACAATAAGGGTAGCACCACCAATGTTGCAGATTGCCTCAGCCGACCACCGATCATGTCGCTAACCACCATGCTCAACTCTTGTGGGCATGAGACCTCTGATTGGCTGCTTCTCTACAAGAGTGATTCAAAATTCAGCCACATAGACAAGATGCTCTTGGAGGGTAACCAAGTTACAAATTTTCACCTCTAGGATGGAATGCTATGTCACCTGGGACACCTTTGTGTTCCTTCAAGTGAGCATGCCAAGATGATTTTGGAAGCACACTACAGTCGATTCCTTGGGCATTTCAGGGTCGAGAAAATAGTGGCAGTACTGCAGAAGTATTTATATTGGCTGAACCTTCGACATGCTGTTGAGAAGTACATCATATCTTGCACTGCTTACTCCATTGCCAAACTGACCATCAAGAATCAAGGCCTCTATACTTTGTTGCCTAACCCTAGTCGACCTTTATAATCCATCTCCATGTATTACATGTTGCACCTTCCTTCTACTAAGCATGGAAATTACTGTGTTTTCATGGTCGTCGACAAATTCTCGAAGATGGCCATTATGGTGGCATGCAAGAACAATATCATAGCAAAAGCCACTGCTAAACTCTTCTTTGAATGAGCATGGGTACACTTTGGGATCCCACAGTATATGATCTCAGATTGGGACAATGGGCTAATCAGTGGATTTTCATCCAGCCTCTGGTAAATACTAGACACCAAGCTCACCAAGTCCACAAATTTCCATCCCCAAACTGATGGCTAGACAGAGATCATCAACAAGATGATCGTACACATTCTGTGCATGTAAAACTTAAAGAATCCACACACATGGAATGAGAGCGTCCCCTATTTACAAAAAAACTATAACTAGGGCCTCCAAAACTCAACGAACCACAACCCCTTTTAGTTGGGCTTGGGATTCCAACCATTATGTCCCATTGACATAGTCATGCCATTTGCATCTACTTAGGCCAATTCAGCTCACGTCCAGTCTGAAGCTGACAAGATGAAAAAATTCATTGAGTGCATTCAACAAATACACCAATAGGTTCATGACATATTGGATAGAGCTACTGCTAATTACAAGCAGTGACATGATCAACATTGAGTGCCACACAACTTCCAGTTGGGTGACAAAGTGTGGCTACATTTGCAAAAGGAGTGTCTCATTGGAACACATCGCAAGCTTCACCCACTATGATATGGATCATATATCATCACCAAGACTATAGAGGACAATGCCTTAGAGATCACTATTCCACCATTCCTTCGTCTACACCCGGTGTTCAATGTGTACCACCTTCAACCCTACTTTCCACCTCTATTGGACACAATCGACATGGAACAACTACTCACACCAAAAAATTTAAACCCAGACTTCATGGAACAAGCCACAACTAATTGGATCATGGACACACAGATAAATAACACCCACCAACAAAGGATCCAACTATATCAATTTTTCAAATCAGGCCAACTCTATCACCAGGGCAAGTGGCTCACCAGGGACCAAATTCAACAAAAGTTTCCTCATCTCATGGAGGAACTCAATGTAATGGGGACCATTGCTTCCTCAAGGGAGAGGAATGACCTAGGTAGATATTAGTGGCCACCCGCCTATTCCACTTGGACCCCCACCATTGTTTCTTTCATTTTTTCAGTTTCCTTAATTGTAGCAGAATTTACTATTTTTGGCAGTTTTTCGGGTCCTGAACATTTGGAGTCGTTTTGAGGCCTTAAACAACGTTTTTTGGGAAAAACACCTCCAAGAAAATATTACCTTTTGATTCAATATTCATTTTTATCCTTCTTATTCCTTTGATATATATTTCTAACGAGGTATAATGTGCTTCAAATAGATATCATATGCCAAATTTACGACCTTGGGAAATTGATATACCAATTTACCACAACAGGGCCCATAGTTTGGTGTTTCATCTCCCAAGGTTAGGTTTTTTGATGTTTAGGGTTTTCCATTATTTATCAATAATAAATAGGCTTTCGAGCCTCAATGTAAGACAACTCAGAGGCCTGTAGCCATCACATCACTTGTGAGAGATAAACTACCATCACCCTAGTTAGTTATTTCTATTCTCTTTGTAAGCATATTTTAGTTATGTGATATTAATGAAATGAAGTCTTATTTTTGTTGCATCTTTGCATTTATGTGTATTTATGTATTTTATTGTGTTCCTACATAAGTATGGATCAGGGGGGACCCTATTTTGTCGTTGACCTGAACCAACATAAATATTTTCATTTTTGAAAGGGCATGTCTATTTTGGATCCAACTTGAAAGAGAAAAGCTAACATGTAAGAGGAGGCTTTAGACTTCATAAAAATATTAATTTTTTTCCTTATAACAATGCTTTTCAAGGGAAATTTGGACATTTGGAATAGGGGAAAATTTAATTACAAATTAGGCCTTATTCTAATGGAAATGTTGAACCTTTAATACCATGGATTTTGGGGCATAAACTAGAGAGACACCTATTCATTTTGGGCATCAATCTTCAACTTTAATTTTTCTCCAACCAAAAGGATCTGCAAGACATACCACCTTTCAAATGAAATGGCATGACAAGGGCTAGCAATCTAGAGTGTTGTTTCATCTAAATTCAATAACTCATGCACACATATCATCAAACAATTGTTGAACCATTGACCCTTATACATTGATGACAAATTTTTCCAACAATCCCCCCATTTTTCATTGAATTCGACACCCATGATCCCCCTTTTATCATGCTCCATTTATCTTTGTGCTCCCCCTATCTCCATGTTTTAATTAATTTTTTATCCCCCTTCGAAATTAATAGAAAAGGGTGAATTATTTCTTTTGGGTTTCTCCCCTTGAACACATGGTACTCAACACTACTTATGTCTTCTTGTCCTTTCCTTCTTTGTTTTTCTTGAATCTCTTTTGCTTGGATGGAATTTTATTTTTCTCTAATTGTTTTATAATGTATATGTTGTTTGGTATTCTTGTAGTCATTGCAACCAATATTCTTGATTCACCTTCTTTGATTTTTCATTTCTGGGAATTAAACAATATATTACACCATTGATCAAACATTTTGCTGACAATGAGAAGATTGTGCTTCAAATACTCAAAAAAAAATTTGACACTGAGAAGATTGTGCTTCAAATACTCAAACAAAAAAGCATTTTATTCTTTGACATTTTCACTTCCGATGTTTACTACACCTTTTCCAAGTATCTTGACAGAGGAGTTATCTTTAAACACAACATTGCCGCATTTTATTTTCAGACCAAAAAATTGTTTTGATCTCTTGTCATATGTGTCTATCATCCACTATCTATTTACCATTCATCTTCTTTGTCTTCAATGATCAATGTTAGATTTTAGTATTTGTTATTTTTCCTTACCATATCATATCTGACTTCTCTATATTTATTATTGGAGAAATTTCTTTCACAAGTGTACAATCTTATGCCATGCAACCATAATTATTGCACTTATAACATACAATGTTATGATTCATTATTGGTTCAAATAGACTGTAGTTTTTCTTGGTAGATCCATAAAAATTACCTGATATATGGTCATTTCTTGCAAATCCATAATCATTCTCGCATCTTGCATAATTTCCTCTTGTATTGATTTTACAATGAATTTATTTATCTCCAAAATTTCTGTAAGAGTAATAATGACCAAGAAAAATATTTTCATACAAGGGAGAGTAGGATGATATTATGATGTTTTTTAGTCTTGGAGGTGGTTTAATCCATTATTGATCAGCAAAAATTCTTTTATTAGAATCATTTCTGAACTCCCTTTGATGTTATTCCTTCAGAGGCTTGGAGCTTATGTATTTTTTGCTAAAAGATGCACTTGTATAGAAAAGAACATTTTTGTCACCTGATGATCTTTGACAACTGAGAATGTTATCCAACACTAGTGAGTTTTTCGAGTTATTATCGAGATTTTCAACTTCAACCCTCAATTAAACCCTCATTTTCACAACTTCTTCTTGAAGCTTCTTACAATATCCTTATTTCTTCTTCATCCGGATCTTCATTACTTCCTCCACTCTTTTTTATTCTTCAATATGGACCTTTCAAGATATTTTTTATTCATCAAAATTTTCAAGTAGGCTTTTCAATTCTCTAATTTCATTTCCAAGCTTGAAATTTTCTTTTTTCACTATTCTTCAATTTTTCTTTCAGATCTTCTTCTTCTTTGGTATTTGAATCATTTCTATGTCCTAAAAATAATCCACTCTGATGTTTGGTTCTTATATTTCTTCATCTGGATTACTGACCTCTTAGTCACCATGATCATTATTTTGGGTTTCTTATGTTATTAAAATAACTTATCTTGCATCATTTTCTTTTTTATCACTCTCATATTTGGGTTTTCTGGTTCCCCTTTTGATCTTCCTGATGAAATTTTCTTCTTCTACATTTGATTCATCATCTGGAGTTCATTTGACGTTGAGTTATTTTTTTCTTTTCTTATTCATGGCTTTAAAAGCTTCTTCTCTATTTATATTTTGTATTTTGTATTTAAGTTCATAGTTTATTCTATGGCATATATCTTGGCATTTTATCTCAAGGGAAGTGATATCAATACCTTTTGTATGATCAAGAGATCTCTGAGTAAATAAGTTGCAATATCTTTTTTTTTCATCATTTTTTATATTTTTAAACTGATCTCTATACTTTTGAATTTGGACCTATTTGACCTTATCATTACCTTCACAAAGAGTTTTAAGTTTACCCCTAACATATTTGGCTATGGTGCATGTCATCACCTTGGTATTAACAATTCATGGCAATCCACCTTTGATGGAATGAAGTGCTTTTCAATTGTAGCTAAAAAAAAGCTTCTTATCTAGATCAGTTGGAGGAATTTTAGGAGCTTTGTAGCCATTAATAAGGGAGAGCCAAACATCCACTCCTAAATCTTCAAGTAGTTTTCCCTGCAAGTTCCCCATAATGAATAATAATTTCCATCAAATACCAGAACTTTCCTTGAATAAATGCCTTTGATATGATCCATATTTATTTCTGATCTTATGCCTAGTGATTATACCTTTATAGGATAATCGACTCTGATACCAATTGTTACAAATACTAAAAAGCAGGGTTAATCAATATTTCACTCTTTCTTACAATTTAGTATAATAAATAATTAACCAATAACATTACATTAATGGGCTACAACCCTAGGCTTACCACCTCCCATAGGAAGGAGGAAACAATCTCCAGAAGGAAGTTACAACTTCCTTTCTTAGCACCACCCTACCAACCTTACCAATAAGAGATAAAAAAAATTCATGGGATCTCATACCAGGATAATGACCCAATTACAAGAACATTTAAACATTGCTATCTACAAAGTCATTTAAGACTTCAGTTCTACCATTTTTTCATGTCCATCTTTCCTACTGCTATATCTATAACTTTTAGTATGAAATATATAAATATATTCAGGACTATATAGTCCAAAAGAAGGATTCTATGTCATGCCACTCTCATATGATTATATAATCGTTAATACTCTATAAGTAATGAGACTAGTCTTAGTCTAGATTTGATGTCACCTCAAAACATGCTAAACAAATTATTTAAGATGAGCCACAATGCAAGCCTAGGTTTGCCTCAGGAATAAGCCTCAGATTATACCTTGGAAATTCATATTTTTATTTAGACTTCCTCAAACTCATAATTTAGACTTCTGCCTCATAATCATGATCTCTACCTCAAAAATTCTGATTTGTCTCAAGAGATGGATTTGATCTATGAAGGAATGGGTCTCATAAAAATCATACATTTATACCAAATGACTCATCCTAAGTAATAAAATCATGACTAAGATATTCCTCAGATTCATCACTTAAACAATTCTAATCAGTGAACATTACCTCCACAAATCTGTTTCTAGAAAACACAAGAATAATATGCCTAGAAAAATTCCTTAATAAGAGATCTTGATCTGTTACTAAGGATCAGAAAGGTACTCATTTTTTTAGCCTCGATCCATGATTTTCATTCTCCTTCATCCCGTATTTATGAATCTGTATGCTCAAACAAATTTTGAACTTATTCCTTTCTCATTTGGATAACCCTTTAAGCTCCTACGACTGGAGTATTTATACCGATTGGAAGGGGGGATATATTTTGGCGTCGACCTGAATCAAAATAAATATTTTTATTTTTGAAAGGGCATGTCAATTTTGGAGATGACCTGAAAGAGGAAAGTAGACTTATAAGAGGAAGCTTTATACTTCATAAAAATATTAATTTTGGTTCTTTATAACAAATATTTTCAAGGCCGGTTTGGACATTTTGATTGGGGAAAAGATCAATTACATATTAGGAATTTTTTAGGGGCAATTTTGAATTTTTAAGACCATGGATTTTGGGGCATGAACTCTAGACACACATATTTATTTGGGATATCAATCTCCAAAATTTAATATATCTCCAACCAAACGGATCCACAAGGTGTACCACCTATAAAAAAAAATGGCATGAAAATGGATACCAATCTAGAGTGTTCTTGAATCCAAATTTATTAACGTGTCCACACATATTGTTGAAAATGGCAACCAGAAAATCCTCATTTGATTTTCCCTTGAATTAAATTAGGATAAAATTGTAATTCCATATCACAAGACAACACGAATGTCTTAACTAAGTTAGAAATACTTACTTGACTCAGTTAATTTGAGTTGAGGGACTAACTTGAGTCATGTAGAGTGGTTCCTACCTTTTAGGATCATAGGTTGAGTTTAATTTGAGCTGTAATAATTTAATTCAGTTTAACTAAGTTAAATTCTTTTAAAATAGTTCCAAATATTGGAGGAACTAGTGGGAGGTCTAGTAGTGGGGTGTGTACTTTGTGATCAACTCGTTAACTGATAAATCAACAATAATTAACTCATGCATGTATGATATATGAGTTACCCAGTTTAAAGTGGAGTTATAGGGAAGTGTAATATCAGTTGTATAATTATATGAGTTATACAGGTGGTGCATAGGGGCTAATTCTGAAGGAAATAGTGCAAGGAAATATGAGCTTGGGCAAGCAGGAAATCAGTTAAGTATTGACCAGAGCAGGCTTGTGAATCATTGAGATAGATTATACTTATGCAGGGATTTTTCAGGCTTGAACAATCATTTCATTTATTCTTTATTTTCTGATTAATGCAATATAGATAGGAAGGGGTTTTGAGAAGTGGATTTCCCCTAGATATACCCTCGTGTTATGTGTTTTAATTGATTCGTGTCACATGTTTTTGATATTGCTTCTCAATCATGAATTTATTTCCACATATGAGTGGAGTAGATTCAATTCGATTTTTTTAGTAAATTATTTTAGCAGTTTGAATCTACAAGTAATTTATACATTGTATCTTATCTATATTCATAGTATAGGAGAGAATTCAAAGTTATATTTTCAAGAGGAATGGGTATGTAGGTCTATTCTTTAGAGCTAGTAGGATGGCGTTCTATGGTCTAAGGCTCGATTATTCCCTTAAGGGTAGCTCGAATTACATTGCATCGAAGGACTGGATGGAAGTAGTCATGGAAGACAACATGATGAAGGATTTGGATGAAAATGATGTCGTGAAACTAGCACCAGCTGATGCCTAGTATATAGCAGATTGGAAGAAGAGTGTAGAAAAGGAAAGAAGGATCATTTTGGAGGGACTAAAAGAAAATATTGTCTATAATATCCATGAGAAGGAAACTCCATATGCAATGTGGAATACATTGATAGTGTTATTCTAGAACAATAGTGACCACATGAAGCTGGCACTAAAATATAAGCTTCATACTATCAAAATGCAGAAGTGTGACACAATACCACAGTAAGTGGGAAAGTTCACATAATGTCATGATGAACTTGGGAGCGTTGGTGTTACAATTGTAGAAGATGATTTTGTAATCCTATAAGTTCTAGGCATTCCCAATGGTTGGCACAACTAATAGGATTCAATCAATGGGAGGGAGAAGCTACTTAATTGGGAAAGGTTATGATCATATTTGGTACAAGAAGAGTTTAGGTGGAACACCAGAGACAGGACCTCATCCTAGGTTGGGGATGAGGAGAAATGTGCCTTGGCTAGACAAGTGAAGAAAGGGAAATGGAATAAATCCCAATCCAAAGGAGATTTTGGTAAGGTGGGAAAGAATAAGGACTTGTCAAAGATTAAATGTTTTTACTATCATGAGCTTAGACACTATGCCACGAAGTGTCTTTAGAATTTGATTTTTATTTCACCCTCATTTCATGCATGGTGACATTGGTGATGGGTAGTGTGTGGTATCTTGATAATGGAGCCTCATCCCATATGACAGGAAAAAAATAAATTTTCAGCGACTTAGAGGAGAATGACCTCCAGATGCACTTCAAGATGGGAGATGATGGAAGGTATAACATGACCAATATCAGTACAATAATTTTTTATAGTGAGGATGTTTCTCCTCTTACATTAAAATATTTCAAGTATATTATGGGTGTGAAGACGAATTTAGTTTCAGTTTATATGTTAAAATATCATGGCTACAATGTGATATTTAGAAAAGAATAGGATTTCCTTTGTCACATCGCCACGATACAAGTGAAGTGGATCGATGTTTGGTTAAAGAACATCTACAAATTGGATGTAGAATATTGTGTTGCTTTGACCACTAAATTAGAGAAGGTGCAAAGTCGAGACATCGATGAATTCTTGCATAGGCGACTTGGCCATTTTCACCATGGAGCTTTGAATATCATGCAACATATTTCTACATGACCTCCCAAGGGTGCACTAGAGTAGCAAGATACATGAAAAGGGTTTACACTGGGAAAGTGCACCAAAGCCACATTTCATGATAAGGACATTCGAGCATAAGCAGTCCTTGAAATAGTTCACTCAGATGTGTGTGTACCTTTATAGACATCCTCCACGGACAACCACATGTATTATGTTATATTTGTAGATGATTTCTCAGATAAGTGCTATATTTTCTTCATGCAGAAGAAATACAAGACATTCTCCAAATTTTATGAATTTAAAGCACTTTTTGAGAAAGACATTGGAAGAAAAGTGAAGACTCTCAAGTGAAATAACAGTAATGAATACGTGTCGAATGAGTTCAATAAATTTTGTAAAAAGGAATGCATTCTACAGGATTTAATATCACCCCATAACCCACAATAGAATGGAGTTTCTTAAAGGAAGAACAAAAGTATTGTGGGATCTAGACGAGCGATGTTGCATGATCAGGGCCTATTTTTGTACTTGTGGGTTGAAGCATGCAACACAATGGTATTTTTGAAGAACAAGAGCCCTCATAAAATTATCAGGACGAGTACACTAGGAGAAGTGTTATCAGGGAATAAACAAGATGTGTCACACTTCAATATATTTGGTTCATCAGTTTACTGTCATGTTTCCAAGGATGCAAGGAAAAATTTAGAGTAAAAAACTGAGTTGGACATGTTTTTGAGGTACACTGATACACCTCACAACTATCGGTTATACCTTCCATCTCACAGGATGAAAATGGTTCGTAGAGATATGAATTTTGATGAAGAGAAGGCCTTGAGATTTTCCCTTGAGAGGGAGATTCAGTTTCATGCATATGAGAATATTTTAGCTCCAAAGGAAGAACATCAAGATGTTGTGGAGCAACCACAAGCAGAGGAGTAGAGATTGGAAGCATCCACTCATGCAGAGACATCCTAATATGGAAGGAATCACACCAAGGAAGTTGACAGATTATTGCATGGTGTTAGAGAGAATATGGGAGAACCCACATCACATCACAAACAGAGGTCACCGGATCAGTACACTTAGTACATGGCTCTAATGAGTGAGATAGTTGAGACAAAACAATCCTCATTCGAGGAAGTATTGTAGAAGAAAGTATGGTTTATGCCATGATAGAGGAATATGATTCCATAGTCAGAAATAATGTTTGGGAAGTGGTCCCAAGACCAAAGAACAAGTCAGTGGTAGGTTCGAGGTGGAACTACAAAGTGAAGCAAGCAATAGATAGAAGAATCGAGAAACACAAGGCCATATTTTTGGCCAAAGGGCTCTCTTAGGTGGAGGGAATTGATTATAAGGGGTCCTTTTCTCCTATAGCAAAGTACTCTTCTATTAGATCAATTCTATCACTTACAACGTAGATTAGATGGAAAATCCATTAGGTGTTTGTGAGGAAAAAATTTCTAAATGGAGTGATTGAGGAGGAGGTTTACGTTGAATAGCCAGAAGTATTTGAGACCTTCGACAAAGAGTCACATGTGTGCAGACTCAAGTGAGCATTGTATGGATTGAAACAAGTACCCCGTTCTTAATACAACAGGATAGACAATTATTTCACCAAGTTTGGATTCACCAAAAGTGAAGCAAATGAAAGCCTATACCATATTGTTGTTGAAGGTAGATTGTTTAT
This sequence comes from Pinus albicaulis, assembly GCA_034641835.2. Taxonomy (NCBI): domain Eukaryota; kingdom Viridiplantae; phylum Streptophyta; class Pinopsida; order Pinales; family Pinaceae; genus Pinus; species Pinus albicaulis. The sequence continues at coordinate 62,335,584 of MU968359.1, read as the reverse complement.
TATAGTATTATATGTCGATGATTTTATTTTAATCGGTGATGAGAAGATGATAAAATATTAAAAATAGGATCTTGAAAGATAATTTGAGATGGACATGGGACTCATGCATTATTTCCTTGGTTTGGAAGTATGAAAAGGAGATGGGGAACTATTTGTCTCTTAGGAAAAGTATTCCAAAGAGATACTGAAGAAGTTCTGCATGGAGAACAACAAACCCATGGACGCTCCTTTACCATGTAGTTGGATGAAAGGGATTCCACTACAAGTGAGAAGGTGGAGGCTACTATTTACAGGAAGCTTGTGGGTTCACTCATGTATTTGGTGAACACATGACCAAAAATGTTTTTAGTTAACCAAATTAGTCAAGCAATGGTTAAGCCATCCAAACTGTATTGGAAGGATGCCAAACATGTGTTGAGATACCTCATAGGAACTACTCAGTATGGTATTTGGTACAAACAGACATAGGGAGTGAAGCTTGAAGGTTTCACAAATGAACTTCAGAAGGAGTAGTCCATCATATTGGAAGAGCGCTTCAGAAGGAGTCATCAATATTGGGTCAGCAACAATTTCTTGGTATAATAGGAAATAGAGAAAAATTGCACTCACTTCAATAGAGGCATAGTACATAGCCGCTAGTCAAGAAAATTGTGAAGCTATTTGGATGAGGAAGATTATTGTTGGGTTATTTGGTCATATGATGGATCCTACAATGATTTACTATGAAAATTAGAGTTGTATCAAACTCTCTGAAAATCTAGTTTTTCATGTTCAATCCAAGCATATCGACATCCAATATCATGATCTACGAGATTGTGTGTAGAGTAAAATTATGTCATTGGAGTAGATTCCTATAGAGGAACATGATGCAGATATTTTGACAAAGGAATTGTCAATAGGAAAATTCAAGTTCCATAGAGACAATATTGGAGTATCTGATAATCCCTTTCTTGTTGAGAGGTAGTGCTAAAAATGGCAATAATAAAATATTTATTTACTTTTCCCTTGAATTAAGCTAGGAGAAAATCACAATTCCACATCACAAGACAACATGAATGTGTTAAATAAGTTAGAAATACTTATCTATCTCATTTAATTTGAGTTGAGGGCCTAAATTGAGTTTAATTTGAGTTGTAATAACTTAATTCAATCAAACTAAGTTAAAGTTAGGTAAACTAGTTCCAACTATTGGAGGAACTAGTGGTAGGTCTAGTAGTGGGGTGTGTACTCTATGATCAATCAGTTAATTGATAAATCAGCCATAATTAACTAATTCATGTGTGATCTACGAGTTACCCAGTTGATATTGGAGTTCAAGGGCAGTGTTGTATCAAGCGTATGATTATCCGAGTTGTACAGGTAGTGCATGCAGTCAGAGAAGGGCCTATAGGGATTGCACAATTATGGATGAGGAATTTCCCTAAATAATAGGGGTTAATTCCCAAGGAAACAACAAAAATAAATAGGAGCTTGGAAAGGCAGTAAATTGATTAATAATTTACTAGAGAAGGCTTGTGAAGTAGTGAGATAGATTATACTTGTGTAGAGATTGTTCATGTTTAAACAAGAATTGTATTTATTTTTTATTTTTTGATTAATGCAATATAGATAGGAAGAGGTTTTGAGTAGTGGATTTCCCCTAGATATATCCTCGTGTTATATGTGTTATTTTATTCAAGAAGCATGTTTTTGATATTGCTCCTCAATCGTGAATTTTTTTATGTAGATGAGTAGAGTAGATGTAGGTTTTAACCCTGTACAGAAATTATCTACAAAGGAATTCTTAAAAGCATAAAATAAACAATAGCGAGAGAATAAAACATAAAACATATATACACATAGATTTTCCCCTGTATCTCAAACCAAGAATATCAGTTTTAATTTTCATTATATTCCTTTTAGTGTTACAACACATATATATACATTCCAAAGCATTCATAAACCCCAATCCATTAACCCTGGATTAGAACATCAACATAGTTCCCTTGACTGGATCTACAAAATAACAAGAGAAGAAAACCATCATGCCCAAAACCATGTGCAAACCCATGCACAAAACCATAGGTGGTTCTGCCCACCTAATATAGGGCGCAAAAAAAATTTCCTACGTGTTAAGTAGGTAAATCCTCTCTACGGACAAAGACGATCCCTGTAGACTAGAGTGGGTCTAGAAGTAAAGAGACATGCTAGAGTGTTGATTCCTAATTACTGAATGAAAATATGACATGGTAGATCAACCTACCTGGAATCCAACGTTGTCGTCAATGTTGTATTGGTGGTGGCCTCTCGCTCATACCTCGGCAAGTCACAATCCTTCAACAGTCATGCTCGGATACCTGCACATAGAACAAAAATAAGAACAACATACAACATAATAATTTAACTCATAACTACTAGACAGTCAAAGAGGGCTAAGAATATTGCATTAAACATATAACATAATACAATATGGGAACCAAACAATAGTCACATATATGTATTGATAGAAGGAAGAGTTACAACCAATGCTTTGACGTTGCAATCTCCTCCAGCGGGTTTCAATCGGAGCGCATCTCAGATGCTCGTTAGGGAATTCAGACGGGATGAAGGCATGGACTCAAGCTCTCTCCAAAGACATGGACTCAAGCTCTCTCAACATAATTCCTTCTTATTCTATCTCTCCGGTAGTTCTGCTATAGTATGTTCAATTCTCCAAGTTCAGCTATTCAGCTGTTCAGCTGTTTAGCTAGCTTATGGAAAGAGAGATGGCTTCTTTTTATAGAGGAAAAGGAGGAGGTTAGGATCCATACAAAGGTAGGAGGGAGGCCTATCCTTTAGAGAGTTCCCATAAGAGGTGGAAACCATAAACTAAATGAGGGAGTCTGTGGTTTATTCAGTTCAACCACTCCCAAAGACTCATCCTCAAAGTGGTTGGAGTGGAATCTCCGCCTCTATTTTTAAAAAACATTCCATAAATAGCTCGGTGTGGGTGGAAAACAGGGATAGAGCGCTAGCTAGTGCGAGGCCCAGTGTTAATATTCCTCTTTGGCATAAGGGTATAATTGACTACCCACACTAAGGCAAAAACAAAGTTTTTTGAGTCTCTGCTCAGGCAATTGTCGACAAAAGGAATATTACTCTCATGTAAAGGGATATAGTGATGGTTTTTTCAAGTCATGACACTGCTTATTGATGATAGAAATGACCCTCCAATGGGCGAGATCAGGATTTCAGGGACAGTGAAAAAATGTTTTGTAACAGATGCCCCTTAAAGCATGAGGTCCGAGGGAGAGGGAGGGGAAAAATGCTTTATGAGAATGCATTCGAGCCAAACACCGTTGTTATAAATCCTGCAATTACGAATACAACAGATATCTATGATACATGAACATGTGGTGTGGGCACAACCATCCATAATAGAGTATATAAAAATTGAGCTCAGACGTATGGACGCGACCATCCAAGAATAAGGATCAACAAATAGACTTAGGTATGGTCGCATCCATCCAATCAAAATAGTCATGCAATAAGTCATGATAATCCACGAAATTCTGCATCCTGGATTTTATCAGACAAAACCCAGGGTCTTGCGCTCCATATCGACCCAAATAAGTACAAATTCAAGCATGCGAATATATGATCTGAAGTCGAACATGCAAGAAAATCACCTGATTACTAGACAATGATGAAATTTGGTAACAAGCACGAGAGAAACCACTAATAATGACAATGGATCTCAAGGCACAACTAGTACAATCCATGGAATGTGAATAGTGATCTAGTGTCGAACATCCGCAGAATCACTTGATCAAAGGCCAATGATGTGGACCTTCCTGGATAATGAGATGAAGTCGACAGGAAGTGATTTGATTGAAGGTGGGCCGTAATGCTTCCCACATCATTGATATGAGACAGAGGAACATGATGATAGTGAAACAGGACCAACAGAGAATCAAAGGGAGGTTGAAAAATGCAGAGGAAAAATTCTCTTGAACATATCAGTAGCACGACACTGGATTTGGAAGTATTTTACATCAAAGGATCTAAGGTCATGATGACGTGGAAAAGAGTAGATGAGAGGTAAAAAGACATTACCCAAACCCATGGAGGCAAAAATGACGAAATGAGATGTCCCCAACCCGACACGAATGAAAACAAGTGCCATGCTCAAGAGCAACATAGTGCCAACATAACTAAAACTTGGTTCAATTTTCCCCCACCATTTCTGGCAAATACCCCAATCATTTTTTAAAACAAGCTTGAAGGGGATAGCATATGCTTGTGCTGTAATTTTTTCCTTCGGACAAAGCCAACCTAGTACATTTTACGAGCCCTAGGAAGGAAGAACTCGAGTAACTTCATGGCGATGAAATCCGATGTCATCAGGGTTTAGCGAGTCTGAAAAAGGGAGAACTCGACATATTTTCATGTTTTGAGAGTTTGAAAAGAAGCCAGAAAAGAAAACTCCATCATGGCCCTTTTCGTAAATAGTCTCTCAAATCTGAAAAGGTAGAAAACAATATCTGAAAGAACCTTTTAGTCATGATAGGCTAAGGTATTCCTTTTTCGTAAATAATCTATCCCATCCTGAAAAATGGGTAAACATATACTAGGTAGATATCGCTTCGCAACCATTTAACGAGTTCAAAACGAAAAGAGTCTCGATAATATTTTCAATTTTAGAGAGTCAAAAAAGAGCTAAAAGATTACTCTAGTAGTGAATTTTTCGTGTTTTTACCGAGTCCAAAAAAGTATAAAATTTAACTCGTTACTCCACCACTATGACCTGAAAACCTATTGATGCACAAGAGACATCTGTAAAACCCATTTCTCAAAAATAATATAATAAAATAATAAAAAAACATGTCTTAAAACCTAAATAGGGTTGTAAAAAGTTATAAAATGCCAAAAATGGTAAAAACAATTACCTTTCACTTTTTACCTCTTGTGGAGCAATAGTTACCCATTTTACAGTGTGATTTTGCAGCGACGATATCGAACAATCCATCATACCAATCTCAAATCCGTTAGTTCCAAGTAAGAGCCGAGATATCTCCCTTCATTTTGAGTCATTTTTTACTACCTGGAACTTCCAATTTCGATTTCTAGGGGAGGAAATGAAAATATTAGGGCACCGTCGTTGGTGCGGGTTTCGGGCATGGAGTCACGCCAGCACCCCAATTTTCTACACTAGGGCATGCCCATTGGCGCGACTATTTGGGAAACAGTCGCTCCAACCACATAGACCATTATTGTGCAAAAATGCAAGTCAAATACCCAAATTTTTACAAATCCAAGCTTCGAAAATGGAAAATACTATTCACATGAATGTGTTTGCAGGTAGAAAGTGGCAAAATGGTGATCGAATGGAAAGAATTAGAACATGGTGAAGAGGACAAGCTTTCCATGGGAAATGAGAGATGCATGGAAGCTCTCAAAGACTGTGGACTGAAGAAGTTCTTCTTGACACCGTGTCTCCGTGCTCAACTGGATATGCTACAGTATTTGATCAACATATGGGATGAGGATTAATAAAAGTTCATCCTTCGAGATCAGGAACTTGAGATTGATGTTTCTGACGTCTACTTTATCACAGGATTATCGCAGAGGGGAGCAACACCGATCCTAGGGTCATAGAAGGGATCGGGGAGTGGGAAAGTCGATACCCAGACTATGCCAGACTTGGCACTAAAATTAGTGCTACATACCATCACACAAGCCACGGGATAGTAAACACCGCACGAAGAAACAAATAAATAGTTGCTTCTTGCTGTAGACTGCTTGACACCGACCATCTACAACTGGGCAGAGGTCGTGACAATAAACATGAATGCCAGCTAAAAAAATGAAAGAAGACCAAATTGAAGCAATTCAGCTATGGGTCTATCCTGGTATCGTTATTCTTAGAAAGACTACCAATTTTTTAGCGTTAGGAGGTCATAGTCCCAACACCACCAGTGAGAGAACCACAGATGGCCCGATGGGAGGTTTTGATGCTAAGGGTAGGGGGCGGTCAACATATGTCCTGGAGACCAGAGTTATTTGATTGGCTCAGACGACAGTTGATCGTCGTGGAGGACTGACCATACTCTGGTACAAATTTTACTGATGATCCAGACCTCCCACTCCCGGAGGGAGAGGATTGGGATGAAGATTTGGGTAGGACTCGTTTTTTAATTTTCATGAGTGTAATGATTTTTTTTGAGTATGTATGTTCTGACATGAAATCCATGTATTTGCAAATGTTGGCCCAGAGAGACCTGTAGGCATGTCTCTGGTAGCGAGGTGAATCCCTCGTGATTTCGACCATCATGGCAAGGGAGGTGAGGAAGAGGAGATCGTGTGCAACCTAGAGGGGATCACACGTGGAGTCTCGGACTATGCACGATTCGAAGATGTTCCTCATACCTACCAAAGACATACTGTTAGGGTTCCAAACCACATTCACCGCCTACTGAGGCGGCTCGTACGGGCAGTGACATGCTACCATGAGCATCACGCTGATTAGACACCTAGACTTTATATCTACATAATTTGAGAGACATGGTGTCTTAGGATGTAACAGAAACACATATTTTTTGAATGTATGATGCACACTGATGAAAACATGTGATATATATATATATATATTCTCCTACATGGATCTTTTACATATGATGATGATTTTACAAATTATGAAAATGTATATCTAATACAATGTTAGCCACTGTATCAGTTAAATAACCTGCATAATAAGTGACGACCCAAAATTCAAGAAAACGTTTACAAATCACATAAAGCCAAAAGATTTCATTTTTACGCAAGCTCGAAAACAAAAGTAAACTATTCTTGAGATTTGTTTCATTTTTACACAAACTTGAAACAAAGGTAAACTATTCTTGAAAGACGAGCATGGGTATGCCCATGGGCATGCCCCCAGCATGCTGACTCAATTCGAGGTACATGCCCCCAAGCTTCAGTCCAACTGTAATGAATAAAAAGCAGATGGAGTGAAGGTTCAAATTAATAGATCAGAGAAAGACTTGATTGGGATCTTACGAGATCTGATCAAAGGTGCGAATTGAATGGGAACGTGTTTCATTTTTTTAATGAGACTGACACATTAAAATAACTATACTCATGAATTAATTCATTTTTTTAACGAGGTTGACATAGAAGATGAACTATCATCGAAATATTGTTTCATTTTTTAGGGAGCATGACACAAGAAAACAAACTCTTCTCCGAAGAGCATGTCTCATTTTTTAAGGAGCTTGACACAAGAAAATGAATTCTCCTCCGAAGACAACTCTAAGAAGTCATGGATTCCAAGATGTTCACAACATCTTGGAAATCAGAACTCAATGCACCCAGCACAATGAAAACCTCATGTCGAACGTGAAGAACTTGGCATTAAGGCATGCAGGCTCCAAGGTACCAGAAGGGAGTCTCTAGATCAGCTTCCTGGATAATGAGCTGAAGTCGACAGGAAGTGACCTTGATCGAAGGTGGGCCATAGTGTTTCCCACATCATCGACACGAGACGGAGGAACATAATGTCTTTGTGAATCAGGATCAGATGAGAATCAGAGGAAGGTTGATACTTGCAGAGGTCAACTTCTCTTGAACATATGGCGGCACAACAGTGAGTTTGGCAGTATTTGACATCAAAAGATCAGAGGTCATGATGATGAGTCAAAGAGTAGATGAGAGGTCAAAATGGATCACCCAAACCCACGGAGGCAAGTGAAAAATGAGATGAGATGTCTCCAACCCGACACGAATGTAGACAAGTGCCATGTTCAAGAGCAACATACTGCCGACACGACAATGATGTTGGTTCAATTTTTCCCCACCATCTCTGGCGAGTAGCTCTTTATTTTTACAAAAGCTTGAAGAGGATACCATATGCTTGTCATATAAATCTATCCTTTGGACAAATCCAACCTAGTACATTTAATGAGCCCTAGGAAGGAGAAACTCGAATATCGTCATTACGACTAGATCCGATGTCATCAGGGTTTAATGAGTCTAACAAAGGAATAACTTGACATCTTTTCATGTTTAGAGAGTTTGAAAAAACAACAGAAAAATAAACTCCAATGGTCCCTTTTTGTAAATAGTTCCTCAGATCTGAAAAGGTAGAAAACTATGTTTGAGAAAACCTCCTAGTCGCGATAGGCTAGGGTATTACTTTTTCTTAAGTAATCTATCCTAGCCCAAAAAAGGGGTAAATGTATACTGGGTAGATGTCGATTCGCAGCCACTTTAACGAGATCAAAACGACAAGGGGCTCGGCAATATTTTCATGTTTAGAGAGTCAGAAAAGAGCTGAAATTTGACTCCTCCTGGAGGAACGAGCGGTATAAAGGGTGGCAATTGGTTCCGGTAATGGTGGAACTGCTCAAAACAAGATAAAGGTCAAGAGGCTGGCTAACAAGACCACTCATCGTAGCAGTTCCTCAGGAATGGGTAAAACAACCAAGTGAAGGCATATGATCGGCCAAGCAGATAGTGATGATGGAGTGAGAAAACCAAGGCTCATCTGGCAAAAACAGGCTAATAAAATGACATTCACAAGAGGTAAAATGGAAAAGGTTTCATTTTTACACAAGCTTGAAATCAGAAAACTCTGCTTGAAGTTGATTTCATTTTTACCCAAGCTTGAAACAAAGATAAACTATGCTTGAAACCAGTTTCATTTTTACACAAGCTTGAAACAGAAACAAACTATGCTTGAAAAAGTAAGCATGCCCCCCAGCATGGTGACTCAATTCGAGGTGCATGCCCCCCAATTTTCAATCCATATGAAAGGTAGATGGAGTGAAGGTTCAATTTACGAGATCAAGAGAAAGAATCGACTGGGATTTTACAAGATCTAAACAAAGACTCGAATTGAACAGGAACATGTTTCATTATTTTAACGAGGTTGACACATTAAAAGAACTATCCTCAGGACAACTTGTTTCATGGTTTAAGGAGCTTGGCACAAGACAAGGAACTCTACTCCCCAAACTTGTTTCATTTTTTAAGGAGCTTGACACAAGACAAGGAACTCTACCCTGACCAGCTTGTTTCATTTTTTAGGGAGCTTGAAAAAAGAAAACGAACTGTGCTCTGACCAGCTTGTTTCATTTTTTAAGGAGCTTGACAAAAGAAAACGAACTATGCTCTGACCAGCTTTTTTCATTTTTTAAGGAGCTTGACACAAGAAAACGAACTGTGCTCTGAAAACCTGGTTTCATTTTTTAAAGAGCTTGACAAAGGAAAGGAACCATGCTCTGAAAGACTTCATCATAATGAAAAAGAAGTCATTTCTTCCAAGAGTTTCCCATTCGATGGAAGGAAAACATCTTGGAAGTTTGGACCCAATGCCCCCAGCACACGATGTACGACGACACTATCACTGAGTATAGGCATGGGGTAGGTAGCCACATATTTGACCTACGGTGGGGCAGAAACAATGGGTGGATAAAAACCAGGAAGGGATGATGGTGGGCCAGTTGCCATATCAGGACTAAAGAATGAAAGCTAATCAATTTTCACGATCCGTCCTTCATGTGGAAAACAGACCACACGAAAAAGGGAGGAGACAAGCGCTCCCATGGCATAGGTGTAATCACGCTTTGTTACACAGTAATTTGTCACCGTCCCTGCCATTCCCCATCCCGCACATTGGAGGGCTCATTCCGTGACCTGTGAGCAGAGACAAGACTTGCAAATACTTTCATTGCATCCCTCTAAAGATGAACTTCTACTTCCCTGAAGACATATCCCTGCAAAAAACCCCTAAAAATAGCTCGTTTTCCATTTGGCACGGTTCCATAGTTCAGCCCTCGTGCCAAGGGGGCGAATCCTCCAAAGAGGGCGCGCCAATTGGTGCTCTGTCATAGAGCCGCATCCGCACCAACAATATTAAGAGGTGTTTTTTAAAAATAAAAGGCGGAAGTTTCGTCCTAACAAATTCCTGGACTGATTTCTATCTTGAGTTGGGAGGTTTGGCTGCGAATCTCCATAGAGAGGAAGTGGTTTGCCACCTCTCATGGAAGCTTCCTTGATGATAGGGCCAATCCCACAATTATAGGGATCCCAACTCCCCTTCCCCCTTCTGTAAAATCTTGCTCTTCTCCATGGCAAGCTAATCTCCAAGTTCCCAAGAGCTTTCATACCCTTATGCTGCAAGAGCCTTCTTGATTCCTTAAGGCCAAATCCAAGCAAGGAGACTATTGTCAAGTACCTGGAAAGAGAGGCTTGTCCCTTCCTTGACAGGCTTATCAAGACATGTTCTACTGATGACCCATCAAAAGGGAATGCTGTGTCGAAGCTATGGTTGTATTATTCTTTTGACTCATTAATGTTAAGTGACTATTTGTTATGGTTCCTATTGTGGATGATTTTGTCACCCTCCTAGAGACAGCCTAGAGTTGCCATAGACCAGTGCCTAGGACATCTTAATATAGCAAGGAGTCCTTTATAGTTTGGGTTGTCAGTCCAAGGGACTCACTTACTATCTCTTGTTTTAAACAAGGAAATTGAAATAGGATGAATTGGTCCCAATTCTCTTTCAGTGGCTGATACACGGATAGGAATAAAGTAAAGACATCAGGTAGAACTTCAGCATGATAGTATCAGACAGCTAAGAGACCGCTTTACTGTAATGAGGGCCGATTCAAGTAATATATTACAGAAATCAGATATCAAGGAGTGCGGGCAGGAAGGAAACATGAGAAGATATTATTGACAAAAGGGCGCATCAATTTACGAATCCTTAAGCCAGTAATATAGCAGAAGTTATGAAAGGGGTGAACACGGAACAGCATATCACTTCTAGGCCTATTTAAAGCGCTTGACCAATTCCAGAAAGGGCACCATTTAAGATGAATCCTTACTGCAAATTAGTGAGCCACTCGCATTCTAGAACATGATACAAGAAGAAAGTTTGCATGAAAAGGATGATATATTAACACATGAGAGAAATTACATACTACAATATACCAAAGACCAGAATCCTCAATACAATCATAACCCCTCCTCACTGAGACCCAACGGGCTCTGAAACCTCATACAGAAATGCCACAAGATGTATACAATAGTCTTCTCGCTACACAGCTTGCTTACGGAAATCTGGAACCTTTACAATGTCTTGCTTTTCAGTATTTATAGAGAAAACCGAAACTTCTGGAGGGAGAGGTAGGTGTCCACACTTATTGATCTAATTCGAATAAGAAAGGCAGGGAGCATTCGCGCCTCCTTCATGAATGACTAGCTATAAATGAATATACCTAACATTCTGTCTAAAGAAATAAATGCTGGAGATAAAAATCTCCTCATGTACAGGGCAAAAACAATAAAATATACACATCGGGATGCTTCCGGCTGAAGGCAAATCTGCTACCATGAGAGTTCTGATAAAATCTTTCTTTCAGTACTGTACGCTTAGCTTTTGTTTCTGAACTGGAGCCCTGAGCCTTAAATGTGAGATGAACTTTTCTGGAGGGTTTCGGGCATTTGTATCTGTGTTTTCTTTAACTCTGGTCACTTCTTGGACCTACCCTCCGCTTCTTCATTAAACTTCATCCACAGAAAACGTCCTTTATGGGCCCTCGACATTTGTAACAACGGCAGTTTAAAATATCTTCCTGCAATTCCGTAACCTGCAAAACCCTCAAAATTATTAGAGAAATGGACACATACGAAGGCGTGAATGATGGAGGTGGAAAATGGGGAAGATGAGAAGGATGCGAACGGAGGAAGAAGACACTCAGGGTAGTGGGATGGAGACGATGGAGATTTTCGTGAATGAGCGAAATGTGACACAGTATGGTCGTGGAAGAAGAATAGCGGTGGATTATGAGTTAAACATATAGAAACACACGCATATCTATATATATCGGCGCGAGGACATAATATGGATGTACGGGGGAGAGACACATAGGTACATGGGAGACTAGCGGGGGAGACGACGTGGCGGGTAGGTTGATGGGCGGAGGCATGAAACGGTGACACGGTGGCGGACTGTGGGACGTGGCGGTACACAGCAATGGACGGACGGCTTAATTGTATCTCCGCCGTCGGATGGAGATCTAGAGATCCGACGGTCTGCGTGAACCCCGCTGACCGGCCATCGTTGGAAGTTTAACGCGCGGGGGACGGGCGGTTTCCTGCCCGTACCAAGGACACGTGGCATTGCTCGAGTGGGATCGCTAGCCCCGCGGTAAATACCGCCAGTCGACAAGAGTGGTGCGGGGGAGAACCGCCGGTTTTGCTGTGCGCCGGGGCCAGAGGTAGGGCCCTTACTCCTGACGATCTCTGCGCCGTTGATTGAACTTTGATCGGACGGCTGTGACGGCGCCCGGGACTTAAATGATAGGCCCCCTTTTCTCCCAGCCCGTGGTCCTGTAGCTCGGGTCACATGAAAATCAAGGCGGGAGGGGCCAAGGTTTAAGGAGCTTCAGCCCGATATATGAAATATACAATTTAAAACGTTCTGAAGCAGATTTTCGGGCGGAGATGGTAGAATTAAACGGGGCCCAGGGGTTTTTGCTCTCAAAAACACTAGAGATGGATTTTAGCGAAGGTGGTGGCCGAATTTTAAATGGGGAAGGAGATATGTACAACACTGGCTCCATCTAGGGACGGCGTGCTCGTCCTCGGGCATGTCGAGAACACGCAGACCATTCAAAATTTTCATTCCGCTGTTCAATTTCTGCTACGCTTTCTTTTCAGGTAACTATCAGCATCCCCCTTTTTCCCTTATAGAAATTAGAGACCAAAAACAGCTTATCTACAATATATACAGTGGGGCGTTTCCAACCTGGGTCAGAATTGAAAATACGGCTTGAGGAATTGACCATTTACGGGGGCGTCCAACAAATCACCCTGTAGGTTCTCCAACATAAAAGTATTATTTCCCCCTTGGCTCACGATTCTGAAAGGACCAAACCATAATGGATCAAACTTAGCGTGCTTGCCCGTTTCTGCTCTGCGAACATCCCATCTAAGAACCAGGTCTCCAACTTGAAAATTCCTGTCCTTTGCGTGCTGATCAAAAACCTTCTTCATTTTTTCCTGATATTCTATTAGTCTCTGGTCTACCTGATTCCTTGTCTCATCCAATTCTACCAACTGATGAATTCTTCTAATCATCTCATCCGGTTCTTCTTGGTTTTCCTGTATAAAACGTGCCACTGGCAATGCCAGTTGCACAGGAAATACTGCAGCCCGCCCATACACCAGCTCATATGGAGACTTGCTTGTTGCTCTTTTGCTGGTTATCCTGTTTGCCCACAGAGCAAACTTCAATTGAGAGTCCCAGTTCTTCTGATTTTCAGCTATTGTTTTCTTGAGGGCCCTCACCAGGGTTTTATTGGATGATTCTGCTAAACCGTTCCCCTGGGGGTAATACGCTGTGGAGTGAGTTAATACAATATTATATATTTGGTAGAAATTTACAAATCTGGCAGACTTAAAAGCTTGAGCATTATCAGTTACAATTCTTGCAGGACAACCAAACCTAGATATGATATTGTCTTCTAAAAATTTCATGATTACAGCATCTGTAGCCCTTCTTGTAGGTATGGCTTCCACCCATTTCGTAAAATAGTCTGTAGCTGTGAGTATCCATTTATGTTGGCCGCTTGATGGGGGGTGTATTTCTCCTATGAAGTCTAATCCCCATTTCTGGAAGGGTTCATTTACATGAACAGGAATCAAGGGCAATGATGCTAACTTCTGTCTTTCTGCAAATCTTTGACATTTGTCACATGCTCTGACCCAGGCAAAGGTATCTGAATATAATTTTGGCTAGTAAAAACCAGCCTTCAAGATTTTATTGGTAGTAGCCCTCCAGCTGTAGTGTCCTCCGCATATTCCTTCATGGAATTCTGTCATTATATTCTGCACTTCATTTTCTGTGAGACATAACAGCAATATACCCAAAGGGTCTCTCCAATAGAGTTGTCCATTGGCAATGACATACTTCTGGGATCTCATCCTTACAGCTCTGTAGTTTGCCTTGTCACATCCTGGAGGACAACTAAGTGTCAACAGGTATTCAACTATTTGCTTGTACCATGGACTAGTCAGATACTTCACATGTACCCTTTGTGTGGCCATTTCTAGTCCATGTTGCTCCTCTTCTTTTTCTGATTCTTCATTTGCCATTATGAATAAATTAATGCCTAGAGCCTGATGATTAGATTCAGATAACATCTTGGCAAGTCCTTGTCCTTTGATCAATTTAGTAGGCTTTATGTCTAGATCATATTCCTGGATTTTTGCAATCCATCTTCCCCTTCTGCCTTCACTATCCCCCTGAACTAGAATGTCTTTTACAGCTGCTGTGGGAACGTAAGCAGTAATATGGGATTGCAAAATATAAACTCTAAAAGCTTTAAGGGACTTTACCAGGGCATATGCCTGCTTCTCCAGTATATTGTATTTTAGTTCAGCATCATACAAAACCTGACTGAAGAAAGCTATGGGCTGTTCATATCCTTCTTCATTCTTCCGCAGTAACACTCCAGCAATTGTATGAGGTGAAGCAAATGAAAATACTATAAATGGCTTGCTATAATCCAGCCCTGCTAGCACGGGAGCTTCGGAAAATGCTTGTTTAATTCTTGTAAATGCATCCCTAGACTCCTGGGACCACTTAACTTCACTGTCCTTTTTCAACATATTGGTAATGTGCCTAACTATCTCTGCATAGTTAGGAATGAATCTCCTTAAAAAGTTTATTCGACCCAAGAACACCTGTACTTCTTTCTTATTTCTTGGCAAAGAAATGCTATTTATTACTTCGACTCTCTTAGGATCAATTTTTACACCATCCTTAGTCACAATATGTCCTAAGAGTTTCCCTTCGTCTAAAGCAAATAGAGATTTTTGAGGATTAAGAGAAAGGCCGTACCTTCTGCATTTTTCAAAAGTTCTTCTTAAATGCCCAATATGCTCGTCATCATTCTTTGAGAACACCGTGATATCATCGAGATATACTACTAGGAACTTGTCCTGTTCTCCCACAAAGGCTATATCCATTGCCCTTTGAAAAGTAGCACCTGCATTAATCAATCCAAATGGAATCCTTGCATACATAAAGGTTCCCCATGGCGTGGTGAATGCAGTCTTATTCTGATCTTCTGGGAAAACAGCTACCTGATTGTAGCCTGAAAATCCATCCATCATTGACATTCTGGATGCTCCCACCACCTTCTGCAGGATATGATCCATTTTAGGCAGTGGATAGTTGTCTTTGAGAGATGCTCTGTTCAAATTTTTGAAGTCTACACATAGCCTGATTTCTCCGTTCTTCTTTCGGACAGGAACAAGATTCGCTATCCATTCTGAGTACCTTAAGGGCACAATTATTTTGGCCTTCAACAATTTTCTAATTTCTTTCTCAATTGAGGGAAGAAGCAGAGGGTTAATTTTCCTGAGCTTCTGTTTGTATGGCTTTGCATCTTCCCTGAGTGGGATCTTGTGCTGTATGATATTTACATCAAAAGTTTTTAGGTCCTCATAGGACCAAGCAAAAACATCTTTATAAGACTGAAATAAATTCAAATACTTTTCTTTATATTCTTCTGAGATTCTTTTAGATAATCTAACAATCTTGGGATCAGTAGCGGTACCCAAATTTAAATCTCTCATTTGATCTTCTTCTACTACTTTGTTTGGCTGCATGGGGACATCATTCTTGTTGAATAGTCTTTCTAGAGGTACTAGTCCTCTAGGGATGACATTTCCTTTTAACTGCAATACTCTGTTTCCTGCTATATTCTCTTCCCATTTACCTTCAGCAATATTTTCAGCTTCTTCCTCCTCATCATCATCAATTTCCATACATGTGAATTCTCCCACTGTCTCCATGAATCTCTTCATCTGTTCGTCATCTTCAAAGACCTGCCAATGCTTAATATTGTCTGGGATAGATGGTCTGTAACGTACCTCTACTTCATATCTTAACAATGGGTTCTGAGGAGGTCGGAACGTACTAGCAGCCACAGCAAGAGAGTCTGCTATTCTGTTATGCTCCCGGGGCATGAACTGTATATTAAATGCTAAGAAGAAATTTTCTATCATGTCCCATACTTCGTTTCTATATGCTCTGAGCCGAGGATGATTAGTTTGGCATTCATTCTTAATCTGTCTCACTACTAGCTCAGAGTCTCCAAACACTTTCAGACATTGAATGCCCATGTTTCTAGCTGTCTGTAGGCCCAATAACAAAGCTTCGTACTCAGCTACATTGTTTGTAGCTTCATACTCTAATTTGAAAGACAGCGGCACCCACCTTCCTGTGGGGGAGATTAACAATACCCCAGCCCCATTACCTTCTCTATAATTTGCTCCATCGAAATGCAAAGTCCATACTTCTGATTTCTGGCCTTTCTTGGATTGCTCGGCTTGGAATTGACCAGAGGGGGACTCATGTGCATAGTCTTGACTCTCTTCTAACACAAAACATGAGAAGTCACCCTCTTTATTATAAATTGGAGAGTTGTCTGAACAATCAGCAGTGGTCACCATTTTAACAAATCTGGTCTCCCTATACAGCCTCCTCTCCTGACCACCAAAGACTGGGACAGTGGCATATGTTAAGTCGAGTTTAATCGATCCCCCAATCTTAGTACCCCAGGACCTTGACAACAACATGCCAAAGCGAGCTGGGATATCAGTGACCACAATATCCATGACCACACTTTTTGCTGGGATTTGAGCTAGATTGACCACTAAATCTTTAATCATTCCCAAGCATTTAACCCTTTTAGAATCAAATGAATATAGATCTTTATATGGTCTTGTAATTTGCAGCCCTAGTTGCTCCATGACGGACAAAGGCATAAGATTGTGGGAGGCTCCAGAATCTAGCATACAATTATGAAGCAGCAGGTCATGAATGACTAGGGACACATAAAAGGGAGGAGTTGAAGGGTCTATCTCCTCAACGTGTGGGCCAAAGACTACCATAGGTCTTTCTTCTTGAAGATTTAGACTATCAGGTACAATTTGTGGTTCAGGAATAGGCATGAAAGAGGTGACCTGAGACTGATATACAAGCTGTTTCAACAATTCAGTCAGAGGAACAGGAATCTTAATCTTCTCGAGCTCTTTTTGCAGATTGAAAGCAAATGTGGACTTTTCTATCATTACTTCTTTTGACTCCTTATTCTCGACTGAGGACTTGACTTCTTGGGACAATGGCTCAGCATTAGAAGGACTGACTACTTTTGAAGAGGAAAGAATTTGATCATTTGACTGTAAGGGGGTATTTAGAAAATTCTTACCTTTTTCAACGTTCTTTTTGGTTGTTGAATCCTTCTGAGCAGATGCTTCTTTCTGAGGTATTTCTTCCTCTTGCTCCTGAGTTCTGGTCCTCTTCCTTGAGGATCTGAGATCATATCTGACGTTGAACTGGGCTTCCATGAAATCAGCAAATTGCTTGCAGTAATGGTCAATCTCAGCTTCTTCATCTTCTGCTTGCACTGGGCACTCCATATCATCATTATTTGAAAAGGCCAGATTCGAATCTTCTAACCCATAAGCTGCATTTCCGGTGGAGTCATCTGCTGGTCCTTCCAGGTACAAGGGGTGAGGTACCTGATCTTGTTGCTCCCTTGTCTCTCTTGGTAGTATTTGCAATGGAGGCTTTCTATACTGAGGATTATATCCTCTGTTTGGAGCATTGTAATAGTTTTTAGGAGCTGCATTTTTGGCTTCCAGTTCCATCTTGACCATCTTCTTTATCATCTTACTTATTTCATCCATTTTATCTGAATCCTTTTCTTGATTAGAGGTAGAAACCTCTTCTTTGCCTTTTCTTCTGGCATCTGGTTCAATTTTCCCTTTTAACTTTTCTGTGGAGGCAAAGTTCGCTTCTAGTTCCAGAGCATCTGCTTGTGCATCATCTAAATTGGCAGGCTTTCTTTCTCTTAAGGAGAATCCAAAGTCAAAATCAAAGGCTGCTATGAAAACTATCTTGGCAGCAGCTTCATTTGGCTTCATTTCTGGGGGCAAGCTTAGATATAACTTGTTGAATATTTTGATGAATTCTGATACCCCTTCATTCTGTTTCTTCTTGATGGTATTTAGCTCAGTAAGGCACATTCCAAAATCCTTCTTTTCTCCCCACTTCCTGAGGAAAACGTTTTCCATCTGATCCCAGGTTGTTACAGAACGATTACCCAATGTTTTAAACCATTTTCTAGCTTCACCTTCTAAAGACTGCACAAATAATCTCAAAACCACATCCAGGTGTTCAACATTCAAATTTTCTGCAAAAGAGCAGAAGGTCTCGAGATTTTTCTGAGCATCCACATCATTTTCACCATTGAACCTTGGCAGAATCTTCAGATAATCCTGTGGCATATCGTTCAACACTTGGGGTAAGGCCAGAGGAGCGTATTTGTTCAGGAGAAAAGCAGGAACATTGGCCATTGGAGGCGGTGGGGGTTGCACAACAATCTGAGAAACAAAAGAAGGGAGAGGGGTAGGGGGAAGCGGAGTGTGAATGACAATGGGAATATATTGGACCGAGGTTTGAGGTGTGGACGGGAATAGTTCTCGGTTGATGGGAGCTACTTCAGTGACCTCTTTAATTTCCTCGGCCTCGAGAACAGAATAAGGTTCTTCCCCAAATAAAGTATTTCCCCTACGTGGGGTTTCTAGATAAACTTCGGGATTTTCTGTTCTAACTTCTTGAGAAGAAGAGGGCGGATAATCTTCAACAGAACACTCAGGATTTTCAGCACGGGCTGACTTCCTCTCCTTCCAGACCTTTTTATGAATAATTTTCTCTGGGTCAGACACGTAGGGTGTTTTCGGTTGGGCTGTATCTGACCTCAAATGCGGCCTACGAGGAGCCAGGACTACTAATAAGATTTATCAAATAAGGACCAGTGGAGTCGCCAAGGTGAGAAATCTGCAACTCTTCACCTCTCTATGCTCACCTAATTAGAGAGTGAAATCAGATGTCGAAAACCCAGGGAAACTGATGTTCTTGAATTCGTTCCCCGGCAACGGCGCCAGAATGATGTTGTGGATGATTTTGTCACCCTCCTAGAGACAGCCTAGAGTTGCCATAGACCAGTGCCTAGGACATCTTAATATAGCAAGGAGTCCTTTATAGTTTGGGTTGTCAGTCCAAGGGACTCACTTACTATCTCTTGTTTTAAACAAGGAAATTGAAATAGGATGAATTGGTCCCAATTCTCTTTCAGTGGCTGATACACGGATAGGAATAAAGTAAAGACATCAGGTAAAACTTCAGCATGATAGTATAAGACAGCTAAGAGACCGCTTTACTGTAATGAGGGCCGATTCAAGTAATATATTACATAAATCAGATATCAAGGAGTGCGGGCAGGAAGGAAACATGAGAAGATATTATTGACAAAAGGGCGCATCAATTTACGAATCCTTAAGCCATTAATATAGCAGAAGTTATGAAAGGAGTGAACATGGAACATCATATCACTTCTAGGCCTATTTAAAGCGCTTGACCAATTCCAGAAAGGGCACCATTTAAGATGAATCCTTACTGCAAATTAGTGAGCCACTCGCATTCTAGAACATGATACAAGAAGAAAATTTGCATGAGAAAGGATGATATATTAACACATGAGAGAAATTACATACTACAATATACCAAAGACCAGAATCCTCAATACAATCATAACCCCTCCTCACTGAGACCCAACGGGCTCTGAAACCTCATACAGAAATGCCACAAGATGTATACAATAGTCTTCTCGCTGCACAGCTTGCTAACAGAAATCTGGAACCTTCACAATGTCTTCCTTTTCAGTATTTATAGAGAAGACCGAAACTTCTGGAGGGAGAGGTAGGTATCCGCACTTATTGATCTAATTTGAATAAGAAAGGCGGGGAGCATTCGCGCCTCCTTCATGAATGACTAGCTATAAATGAATATACCTAACATTCTGTCTAAAGAAATAAATGCTGGAGATAAAAATCTCCTCATGTACAGGGCAAAAAAAATAAAATATACACATCGGGATGCTTCCGGCTGAAGGCAAATCTGCTACCATGAGAGTTCTGATAAAATCTTTCTTTCAGTACTGTACGCTTAGCTTTTGTTTCTGAACTGGAGCCCTGAGCCTTAAATGTGAGATGAACTTTTCTGGAGGGTTCCGGGCATTTGTATCTGTGTTTTCTTTAACTCTGGTCACTTCTTGGACCTACCCTCTGCTTCTTCATTAAACTTCATCCACAGAAAATGTCCTTTATGGGCCCTCGACATTTGTAACAGCGACAGTTTAAAATATCTTCCTGCAATTCCGTAACCTGCAAAACCCTCAAAATTATTAGAGAAATGGACACATACGAAGGCGTGAATGATGGAGGTGGAAAATGGGGAAGATGAGAAGGATGCGAAAGGAGGAAGAAGACACTCAGGGTAGTGGAATGGAGACGATGGAGATTTTTGTGAATGAGCGAAATGTGACACAGTATGGTCGTGGAAGAAGAATAGCAGTGGATTATGAGTTAAACATATAGAAACACACGCATATCTATATATATCGGCGCGAGGACATAATATGGATGTACGGGGGAGAGACACATAGGTACATGGGAGACTAGCGGGGGAGACGACGTGGCGGGTAGGTTGATGGGCGGAGGCATGAAACGGTGACACGGTGGCGGACTGTGGGACTTGGCGGTACACAGCAATGGACGGACGGCTTAATTGTATCTCCGCCGTCGGATGGAGATCTAGAGATCCGACGGTCTGCGTGAACCCCTCTGACCGGCCATCGTTGGAAGTTTAACGCGCGGGGGACGGGCGGTTTCCTGCCCTTACCAAGGACACGTGGCATTGCTCGAGTGGGATCGCTGGCCCCGCGGTAAATACCGCCAGTCGACAAGAGTGGTGCGGGGGAGAACCGCCGGTTTTGTTGTGCGCCGGGGCCAGAGGTAGGGCCCTCACTCCTGACGATCTCTGCGCCGTTGATTAAACTTTGATCGGACGGCTGTGACGGCGCCCAGGACTTAAATGATAGGCCGCCTTTTCTCCCAGCCCGCGGTCCTGTAGCTCGGGTCACATGAAAATCAAGGCGGGAGGGGCCAAGGTTTAAGGGGCTTCGGCCCGATATATGAAATATACAATTTGAAACGTTCTGAAGCAGATTTTCGGGCGGAGATGGTAGAATTAAACGGGGCCCAGGGGTTTTTTCTCTCAAAAACACTAGAGATGGATTTTAGCGAAGGTGGTGGCCGAATTTTAAATGGGGAAGGAGATATGTACAACAGTTCCACTCTTGTTCTTGATTATGTTCATGATTTATGTCCTCTTCGACTGACATATAGTTGTACGTACTGAATTTTATGCTTGCGTTTGTGTTGTTTCTTGCATGTGCAGGTGTCCGATCACAGAGATCGTGAGGATTGTGATCTGCCAAGGCAAAGGAACGGGAGCACTACCTCTTCTACAAACGACGGCGTTGGATTCCAGGTAAGCCTTCCTCACAAGTCGGTTTATTTACAATTAGGAACCTGCACTGTAGCGTGTTTGATTGTTGCTAGACCCGATCTGGGCTAGTAGGGATCGCCTCTGTCGGCAGAGGGGATTTACCTCTAAAACAATTTGGCGACTCCACTGGGGAATCAGCTTGTTGTTTGATTTGTAAACCATAGACGGAGCCTAAAGTACAGCCAGATAGCCTTCGAAACACTTTTTCTTTGCATTATCAGAGTAGATCAACGCTGCTTTAGTCAATCTCCGGTTTGGTTTGCGGACTGAACGACTTGGAGTATTGTCTTCTATTTTCGGTCAATTACTTGGATTTTCTTGCTTGGTTAGCTCTTTGGAGTTGGTTTTTCTGTTTGTTTGGCTTTTTTTTAGCCTTGTCATCACTTGTCTGTGTCTGAGATTGCTTATTTTTTATTTTCTCATAGTAAATTCGGCTGGCGGGCTTTGTAGTGTGATAGTCGCGCCAATTGGCGCATGTTGCTTGTGTTTCACTCATGCCATTGCCTTTCTGGCGCTAATTTCAAGATCACAGTCGTGCCAATCCTGTGAGCTATTAGGGTTTACTATGTTTCAAGCTTTCTGAGGCTGACTTGTGATTTTGATCTTGTTTTTTCGGTTGTTTGAGTGCACTGGAGCTTGGTTTGACTGGTTGGAGCCTCCTTCCTTTGGTTGTTTGCCTATTTCTTTCGATTTTGCATACGAGCCCTAGGGCATCTAGGTGCCTTTGTGAGTCGAGCCTCCCTTGGGATTTTTTGCCTTTGTTCGTTTAGTCAACTTTGGGATTGCTTCCTTGCATTCGTTTGACAGTTATCTATCATTTCATTGCATTTTTTGAGTGATTGATTTTGTTTTCGTTCGAATTTCGCTTTGCTTCATTTTGGGCCTAGATCACACGACTCATCGGTGTCTTTGGGACTTTTCTTGGTTTTTAGAGACTGTTTGTCGATTTGAGATCTGATTGTTTGTGCCATTGAGTGAAATTTGTTTGTTTTGCTCTCTTAATATCATTTCTCGGATTGCTTCTTATTTGTTTTCGGTTTGTTTAGTGCTTTTAGCTATCAAACATTGAAAATACAAAAATCTCTTTTGCTTTTGATTGATTAGTGTAAATTAAAAACTTTTCGTTGTTATTAGTGACATTGAAAGGAAAGTATTTTGTTTCATTAGTAGCATTAGAGGTATCACTGATTGTCTTCTAATCATTTTGTTTGTGTAAAAAACTCTCAACTCTTCTGTAGCTAGCTTTCATCGAACGAAATGATATACTGTGGCATATAGATTGCATTTAGGAGTTTTTTGAGACATCACATTCATTAGGGCCTGAAAACTGAAACGTAATTGAAGATAAACTTTAAAATTTACTCAATTTACACTAAGGCAGCATTGAAATCTAACGAAACACATTTAGAGATCTAGGCTAGAGACATGTTCTGGCGTCTTAAAACCTAGTAGTTGTCGTTCGCCTCTTGGCTTTAGACAGCACTAGTACGGACTTGTGCTCCCCGTACCATCACGTATATAAAGGGAGACCCCACTAGGTTTCAATTCTTTATCCGTAGGAAGCTGAGTCTACCACCCTATACCCATGATACACCGGACACAACATTCGGGGAGATTGCCTGCACATACGGAAAGTCCTTGGTTGATTTCTCTTTCATTATTGAAACCAAGGTGTATATTGCAGTTCACGGTTATTTGGTACACCCTTTTGCCTAATATTCCTGAGCAGTCATTTGATCCTATCTGACTCCTTAAATTTGAAAGGATCACCAAGCACTTGTCCTTTCATGCTTGTGTCAAATCTGAAAGAGATAGAGTCACCTTTTCGACCGTTTCTTGACTCTTAAAACATGAAATGGTGAAGTTTCTTATTTTTCAATGTGGTAAAAATTAATCACCCATGATTACACGCCCTGTTAGATTTTGCTTGTTGACCGTTTGATCGTGTGTCTTGGATCTTTTTCAGCTCGTTTGTGGTCTTGAGTTTTGATGGCAACTTTTTCAGAGTTTACCAACCAAGGAATCCCCTCAGAATGGAATCCTGGTCATTTTCCTCCTTTTGGGAATGTTGGTGCTCCTTACATGGCGACGTTGTCCCTTCCTGGGTTAACTGTTGGGTTGCCTGTTTGGTTGTTCTCAACCTCTGTAGTCCTGAATGTCTCCACTACTGTTCAGTCAATTCCTCCGCCGGAACAACAGCATGTTGATTCCAAGGTGGACCTCTCCCCTTCTTTGCCTATTTCTGTGTCCTCATCTTCTACTTCGCCTGGTGAAAATCTGGATTCGAGTAACCAGGTGGCTAAGAATATGAAGAAGAAGACAAAGAAGAAGAAGTCCGATAAGCGAGAGGCTAAATGTACAGCTACTGCCTCTGAGAAATCTCCTCTTGATAGGCCCTCCAACCCTCCACGGAAAGTCAAGTTCCCTTGCATGTTGTGCACGAAAGACCATCTGCTTCGAGACTGCCCTGGCATTCCCAAGGTGCTTGAAGCATGGTCCAACAGCCCTCTGCCATTACCTTTGACTTATGAGAGTCAGGTTGGGGGCACACCCAAAAAACAGGGTAAGATCACCAATCCCTGTAAGTTTTGTGAAGGGCACCATGCCATTCACTTTTGTCCTTATATGGATGAAGCCAAGCGAGTTTTGGACAACTTAACCGGTTCTACACCATGCCTTCCAGCTAGTTATAATCGGCTTTCTTTGAATCCTCCACCAGTTGATTCTACGATTGGTCAAGAGTCATCCTTGGTTGATCCCGCTCCCTCGGAAATTCAGATTCAAAAATCCATCCCTGACCAACCATTGGTCGTGGGATCGATCGAACTGGCTCCGTCTACGGTACACCAGGTCTTTTCCGTAGAGAGTGGAACTCACACCCCTCATGTCCTTCTGGTTGCTTCAGTTTCGTTAGACTTGGAGAAAGATTCTCCTGTCCCTGTACCGCAAGAAGAAGCTCCTCCACCTCCTGTGATGGAGGTTCCAGAGGATACTCCTCCCGCCTTCAAGTTGGAGGTCATGGAGGAGGCTCCTGCTTCCGTAACACTAGGGGAAAACCATATTGGTTCGATGGTAGTGCCTTCGAGTAGTTTGGTCGCTTCCTTTGATTGGAGTCGATTTACAGGATTCCGCCTTCTGTCTTATGTGCCTTTCGAGATCACAGTACAGGCTCTTGGTCTGGTTGTACCCAGCACCATTATAGACGAAGGCGCCTCTGTTAGTATTTTGTCCTCAACTACCTGGCAAGCTTTCGGTTCGCCGCCTTTTAACAGAAGGACGAGTCAACCTTTAGGGATCCTTCCAAGGTTACCTATTACTTTGGGAGGTAAAACTGTCCATATGGATGTGATGGTTGTTCCAGGCCCCTTGGATTTTAATCTGCTTTTGGGGCATGATTACACCTATGCCATGGGAGCGCTTGTCTCTTCCCTTTTTCATGTGGCCTATTTTCCGCATGAAGGACGGATCGTGACCATTGATCAAATTTTGTTCTTTGGTCCTAATGTGGCATCTGGCCCACCATCACCCCCTCCTAGTTTTTATCCACCCGTTGTATCTGCTCCATCGCAGGTCAACTATGTGGCTACCTACCCCGTGCCTGTACTCAGTGAAGATGCTGTCGTGCATAGAGTGCTGGGGGCATTGGGTCTTGATTTCCAAGATGTTGTTCTCCCATTTGGTGTAGAACTCTTGGAAGCCATGAATTCCTGTTCATCGTGACAAGTAGGTTTCTGGAGCATAGTTCGTCTTCCTGTGTCAAGCTCCTTAAAAAATGAAACCAGGTTCTCGAAGCATAGTTCGTCTTCCTGTGTCAAGCTCCTTAAAAAATGAAACCAGGTTCTTGGAGCATGGTTCCTCCACTTGTGTCAAGCTCCTAAAACAATGAAACAAGCTGTATGAGGATAGTTCTTTTAGTGTGTCAACCTCGTTAAAATAATGAAACACGCGCATGTTCAATTCGATTTTTGTTTTGAACCTTCACTCCATTTTTCAATGGACTGAAGCTTGGGGGGCATGTACCTCGAATTGAGACACCATGCTGGGGGGCATGCCCGTTTTCCCTGTTTCCAAGCATAGTTTGCATATCTATTGACATGTGTGCTTTTAAGCTTGTTTAAAAATAAAATTCAATTCCAAGCATATTTTGCATGTGTGTGCTTTTAAGCTTGCGTAAAAATAAAATGTGTGATTAGATACATTGTGTGAAATTTTCCATTGGGTCGTTTGTTATGCAACTAATGCATTAGATTACAATTGTATCGGAAATTTGCATGGCATATAAAAAACATCATCACATATAAAAGATCCATCTAGAAATAGCCATATGTATATATATATGTGTGTCGAAATGTTTGCACAGTGTGCATCACAGTAAATCAAAAAATATATATGTTCGTCTTAATACATCCAGAGACGACATGTCTCTCAAAAAATATGCATGATAAAAGTCCTAGGAGTCTAATCTGCATGGTGCTCATGATAACAAGTAACTGCACACACTAAGCGTCTCAGAATTCGGTGGAGGCGACTGGGCACTCCCACCATGTGTCTCTGGTACGCCATCGGTACATCCACCAACCGGGCGTAGTCTGGGATCCCTCGGGCGATGCCCTCGAGATTCTGGATTAACTACCCCCCCTCTGCACCCTCTGCCTGAGGATCAGGGGCGGGAAGAGTCCTCCGTGCGATAGGAGACATACCGGCTGGTCTCTTTGGACCCATGTTTGCATACATATAAAATGTGTCAGGAAGAACATGTATTAACAAAAAATCATAAAATATAAAATCAAAACGAGAAGGGGTCATACCCAACTCCTCGTCCCAATCATCTCCCTCCGGCAGTGGGAGATCTGGATCACCAGTGAAATCAGTACCGGCATATGGCCAGTCTTCCACTACGATCAACTGACGCTGCAACCACCCGAAAAACTCTGTCCTCTAGGACATCTGTTGGCCCCCTCCAGCTCTGGGCATCAGTTCTGCCCAACGAGACATTCTTGGCTCTCGTGGAATAGGCTCAGCTAATATGGCCCCTTGGCCTTGGAAGATTGGCAATCATTCCAGAATGAACGACACCAAGATATAACCATAGCCAAACTATTTCAGCTTGGCTTGTTTGCATTTGGTCAGCTGCCTCTTCATGTTTATCGTCACTGTTGTGGCCCAGTCGAACAATAGAGGAGTCATACACTCTGAGGCCAACAAAATTTGGGCCTTTGTGGCCTCGTGCGGTGCCTGCGATCCCGCAGCCTGCATGATGGTATGTAGCACCACTCTTAGTGCCAGATCAGGAATGGTATGGATGTCCACCTTTCCACTTCCGAATCCCAGTTGTGCCCCTCGGCACACTCGTGCCATCACTTGTTCCATTTTCTCACCAGATGGTCTGCTCCTGGTCAATATGGGCACTGGACCTCTGTGCGATAATCCGGTTATGAAGTACACGTTCGCAACCTCCATTTCTAACACTTGGTCTCGCAGTTTGAATACTTGTTCATCTGCGTCCCACATATTGATCAAGTACTGTAGAAGCTCGGGCTGAGCTCGTAAACAAGGTGTTAGGAAGAACTTTTTTAGCCCACAGTTCCTGAGGGCGTTCATGCAAACTTCATTTTCCATGGCTTGTTCATCCTCTTCACCGTGCTCCCTTTCTTTCCATTCAATCACCATTTTTCTCGGTTCACTGCATCAACATGGTCAAAACCCTTAATTAGATCTCTGATGAGCTTCAAATTTCATTTAATTTTATTAAAATATCGAATTTTTAGGCGGAAATTGAGCTTCTGCTGCTGGCGCGGCTGTTTCCTGAACAGTCACGCCAGCTGGCATGAGCCCTTTGCATATAAAATCCCATTGGCGCGGGTCCGTGCCCGATACCCGCGCCAATGAGCGGAGCCCTAAAAATTGAAAAAGTGGCCTCAGAAGTCTAATGCATGATGGAAAACTATTAAAAAATGGATTGAAATGGAGTGCAAAGAAGCGCCTCTTACCTGGAACTGACAGGAATCTGAATGGTACCCCGGATCGGTCGCAATCACTGTCGAAAGATCGCACTTAAAATGGATCACTCCTTCTCTTTGGTGAGGTAAATAGTAAAAAGTGATTCTGTTTTTACCATTTGACATATTTATAACTTTTTAAACTCAAAATAGGTTTTGAAAGTTATTTTTTTGAATATTTTAATGTATTTGTGTCGAAAATGGGTTTTACACTTGCCTTTTGTGCAGCAACAGGTCTTTCACGCAACAGAAACGGTGAAACGAGTTGTATTTTATACTTTTTCGGACTCGGTAAATACACGAAAAAGTCACTTTGGAGTCATCTTTCAGCTCTTTTCTGACTCTCTAAACATGAAAATATTGCCGAGTCCCTTGCCGTTTCGATCTCGTTAAAGTGGACATGAATCGACATCTACCCAGTATACGTTTACCCCTTTTTCGGGCTGGGATGAATTATTTACGAAAAAGGAATACCCTAGCCTATCGCGACTAGGAGGTTTTCTCAGACATAGTTTTCTACCTTTTCAGATCTGAGGAAATATTTATGAAAAGGGACCTTTGGAGTTTACTTTTCCGCTATCTTTTCAAACTCTCTAAACATGAAAAGATGCCGAGTTCTTCCTTTGTCAGACTCGTTAAAACCTGATGACATTGGATTCAGTCAAAATGACGTTATCCGAGTTCCTCCTTCCTAGGGCTCATTAAATGTACTAGGATGGATTCGTCCTAACGACGGATTTATATGACAAGCATATGGTATTATCTTCAAGCTTGTGTGAAAATAAAGAGGTACTCACCGAAATGTTGGGGAAAAATGGAACCAGCATCATTGTCGTGTGGGCAGTATGTCGCTCTTGAACATGGCACTTGTCTGCATTCGTGTCGGGTTGGGGACATCTCATCTCGTTTTTCACTTGCCTCCATGGGTTTGGATAATTCTTTTTGACCTCTCATATTCTCATTGCCTCGTCACCATGACCTCTGATCCATTGATGTCAAATACTGCCAAAACCACTATTGTGCCGTTATATGTTCAAGAGAAGTTGACCTCTGCAAAGTATCAACCTTCCTCTGATTCTCATATGATCCTGATTCACAAAAAACATCATATTTCTCTGTCTCGTGTCGACGATGTGGGAAACATTATGGCCCACCTTCAATCAAGGTCACTTCCTGTCGACTTTAGCTCATTATCCAGGAAGCTGATCTAGAGACTCCCTTATGGTACCTTGGAGCCTGCATGCCTCAATGGCAGGTTCGTCGCATTCGACGTGAGGTTTTCATCATTGGCCTCCGATTGAGTGATTCTACGGGTGTTCGACGCCAACTCATTGATTCACACTCCGTAGATTGTACCTGTAGTACCTTGAGGGCCATTTTCATTATTGGTGGTTCCTCTCGCGTCTGTTAACAACTCTCATCATTGGCTGGTAATCAGACGATGTTCTTGCATGTTCGACTTCAGCTCACATATTCGCATGCTTGAAATTGTACTTTGTTCGGGTCGAGATGGAGCGCAAGACCCTAGATTGTGTCTATTGTAATCCAGGCTGCGATATTGTGGATTATTATCATTATGTACATGACTCACTGATTGGATGGCTACGACCATACCTGAGTCCATTTATCGATCCTCACTGGATGGCTGCGTCCATGCCTTGGATCTCAATTACTGCATGCTCTATTAATGGATGGCTGCGCCCATACCACGTATATATATCATGTATCTGAGACATTAGTTGTATTTCGTTCTGTAGGTTTTCCGATGGTGGTGTTTTCGGTCGGCATGTTCTCGTAAAGCATTTCACCCCTGTCTCCCTCTCGGGCCTCATGCTTTAGGAGGCATCTGTTACACAGTAATTTTTCACCATCCATACCATTCCCCATCCCGCACATTGGAGGGCTCATTCCGTGACCTGTGAGCAGAGACAAGACTTGAAAATACTTTCATTGCATCCCTCTGAAGATGAACTTCTACTTCCCTGAAGACATCTCCCTGCAAAAACCCCTAAAAATAGCTCGTTTTCCATTTGGCGCGGTTCCATAGTTCAGCCCTCGCGACAAGGGGGCGAATCCTCCAAAGAGGGTGTGCCAATTGGCTCTCTGTCATAGAGTCACACCCGCGCCAACCATATTAAGAGTTTTTTTTTTAAAATAAAAGGCGGAAGTTTCGTCCTAACAAATTCCTGGACTAATTTCTATCTTGAGTTGGGAGGTTTGGCTATGAATCTCCATAGAGAGGAAGTGGTTTTCCACCTCTCATGGAAGCTTCCCTGATGATAGGGCCAATCCCATAATTATAGGGATCCCAACTCCCCTTCCCCCTTCTATAAAAGCTTGCTCTTCTCCATGGCAAGCTAATATCCAAGTTTCCAAGAGCTTTCATACCCTTATGCTGCAAGAGCCTTCTTGATTCCTTAAGGTCAAATCCAAGCAAGGAGACTATTTTCAAGTACCCGGAAAGAGAGGCTTTTCCCTTCCTTGACAGGCTTATCGAGACATGTTCTGCTGATGACCCATCAAAGGGGAATGCTGCGTCGAAGCTATGGTTGTATTCTTATTTTGACTCATTAATGTTAAGCGACTATTTGTTATGGTTCCACTCTTGTTCTTGATTATGTTCATGAGTTATGTCCTCTTCGACTGACATATAGTTGTACGTACTGGATTTTATGCTTGCGTTTGTGTTGTTTCTTGCATGTGCAGGTTTTCCGATCACAGAGATCATGAGGATTGTGATCTGCCAAGGAAAAGGAACGGGAGCACTACCTCTTCTAAAAATGATGGCATTGGATTCCAGGTAAGCCTTCCTCGCAAGTTGGTTTATTTACAATTAGGAACCTGCACTGTAGCGTGTTTGATTGTTGCTAGACCCGAATCCCTGCAATCCCCATCCCGCACATTGGAGGGCTCATTCCGTGACCTGTGAGCAGAGAAAAGACTTGCAAATACTTTCATTGCATCCCTCTGAAGATGAACTTCTACTTCCCTGGAGACATCTCCCTGCAAAAAACCCCTAAAAATAGCTCGTTTTCCTTTTGGCATGGTTCCATAGTTCAGCCCTTGCGCCAAGGGGGCAAATCCTCCAAAGAGGGCGTGCCAATTGGCACTCTATCATAGAGCCACACCCACGCCAACCATATTAAGAGGTGTTTTTTAAAAATAAAAGGCGGAAGTTTCGTCCTAACAAATTCCTGGACTGATTTCTATCTTGAGTTGGGAGGTTTGGCTGCGAATCTCCATAGAGAGGAAGTGGTTTGCCACCTCTCATGGAAGCTTCCTTGATGATAGGGCCAATCCCATAATTATAGGGATCCCAACTCCCCTTCCCCCTTCTATAAAAGCTTGCTCTTCTCCATGGCAAGCTAATCTCCAAGTTCCCAAGAGATTTCATACCCTTATGCTGCAAGAGCCTTCTTGATTCCTTAAGGCCAAATCCAAGCAAGGAGACTATTGTCAAGTACTCGGAAAGAGAGGCTTGTCCCTTCCTTGACAGGCTTATCGAGACATGTTCTGCTGACGACCCATCAAAGGGGAATGCTGCGTCGAAGCTATGGTTGTATTCTTCTTTTGACTCATTAATGTTAAGTGACTATTTGTTATGGTTCCACTCCTGCTCTTGATTATGTTCATGAGTTATGTCCTCTTCGACTGACATATAGTTGTACGTACTGGATTTTATGCTTGCGTTTGTGTTGTTTCTTGCATGTGCAGGTGTCCGATCATGGAGATCGTGAGGATTGTGATCTGCCAAGGTAAAGGAACGGGAGCACTACCTCTTCTAAAAATGATGGCGTTGGATTCCAGGTAAGCCTTCCCCACAAGTCGGTTTATTTACAATGAAGAACCTGCACTGTAGCGTGTTTGATTGTTGCTAGACCCGATCTGGGCTAGTAGGGATCGCCTCTGTCCGCAGAGGGGATTTACCTCTCCAACAATTTGGCGACTCCACTGGGGAATCAGCTTGTTGTTTTATTTGTAAACCATAGACGGAGCCTGAAGTAAAGCCAGATAGCCTTCGAAACGCTTTTTCTTTGCATTAGCGGAGTAGATCAACGCTGCTTCAGTCAATCTCCAGTTTGGTTTGCGGATTGAATGACTTGGAGTATTGTCTTCTCTTTTCGGTCAATTACTTGGCTTTGCTTGCTTGGTTAGCTCTTTGGACTTGGTTTTTCTGTTTTTTTGGCTTTGTTTTAGCCTTGTCATCACTTGTCTGTGTCTAATATTTCTTATTTTTTATTTTCT
The DNA here is from genome assembly GCA_034641835.2 of Pinus albicaulis. Lineage (NCBI taxonomy): Eukaryota > Viridiplantae > Streptophyta > Pinopsida > Pinales > Pinaceae > Pinus > Pinus albicaulis. The sequence continues at coordinate 62,303,889 of MU968359.1, read as the reverse complement.
CATAGTAAATTCGGCTGGCGCGCTTTGTAGTGTGATAGTTGCACCAATTGGCGCATGTTGCTTGTGTTTCACTCGCGCCATTGCCTTTCTGGTGCTAATTTCAAGCTCACAGTCGCGCCAATCCTGTGAGCTATTAGGGTTTTCTGTGTTTCAAGCTTTCTGAGGCTGACTTGTGATTTTGATCTTGTTTTTCGGCTGTTTGAGTGCACTGGAGCCTGGTTTGACTAGTTGGAGCCTCCTTCCTTTGGTTGTTTGCCTATTTCTTTCGATTTTGCATACGAGCCCTAGGGCATCTAGGTGCCTTTGTGAGTCAAGCCTCCCTTGGGAGTTTTTGCCTTTGTTCGTTCTGTCAACTTTGGGATTGCTTCCTTGCATTCGTTTGACAGTTATCTATCATTTCATTACGTTTTTTGAGTGATTGATTTTGTTTTCGTTCAAATTTCGCTTTGCTTCATTTTGGGCCTAGATCACACGACTCATCGGTGTCTTTGGGACTTTTCTTGGTTTTGAGAGACTGTTTGTCGATTTGAGATCTGATTGTTTGTGCCATTGAGTGAAATTTGTTTGTTTTTCTCTTTTAATATCATTTCTTGGATTGCTTCTTATTTGTTTTCGGTTTGTTTAGTGCATTTAGCTATCAAACATTGAAAATACAAAAATCTCTTTTGCTTTTGATTGATTAGTGTAAATTAAAAAAATTTCGTTGTTATTAGTGACGTTGAAAGGAAAGTATTTTGTTTCATTAGTTGCATTAGAGGTATCACTGATTGTCTTCTAATCATTTTGTTTGTGTAAAAAGCTCTCAACTCTTATGTAGCTAGCTTTCATCGAACGAAATGATATACTGTGGCATATAGATTGCATTTAGGAGTTTTTTGAGACATCACATTCGTTAGGGCCTGAAAACTGAAGCGTAATTGAAGATAAACTTTAAAATTTACTCAATTTACACTAAGGCAGCATTGAAATCTAATGAAACACATTTAGAGGTCTAGGCTAGAGACGTGTTCTGGCGTCTTAAAACCTAGTAGCTGTCGTTCGCCTCTTGGCTTTAGACAGCACTAGTACGGACTTGTGCTCCCCGTACCGTCGCGTATATAAAGGGAGACCCCACTAGGTTTCAATCCTTTATCCGTAGGAAGCCGAGTCTGCCACCCTATACCCATGATACACCGGACACAACATTCGGGGAGATTGCTTGCACATAAGGAAAGTCCTTGGTTGATTTCTCTTTCATTATTGAAACCAAGGTGTATATTGCAGTTCACGGTTATTTGGTACACCCTTTTGCCTAGTATTACTGAGCAGTCATTTGATCCTATCTGACTCCTTAAATTTGAAAGGATCACCAAGCGCTTGTCCTTTCACGCTTGTGTCAAATCTGAAAGAGATAGAGTCACCTTTTCGACCGTTTCTCGACTCTTAAAACATGAAACTGTGAATTTTCTTATTTTTCAATGTGTTAAAAATTAATCACCCACGATTACACGCCCTGTTAAATTTTTCTTGTTGACCATTTGATCGTGTGTCTTGGATCTTTTTCAGCCCATTTGTGGTCTTGAGTTTTGATGGCAACTTTTTCAGTGTTTACCAACCAAGGAATCCCCTCAGAAGGGAATCCTGGTCATTTTCCTCCTTTTGGGAATGTTGGTGCTCCTTACATGGTGACGTTGTCCCTTCCTGGGTTAACTGTTGGGTTGCCTGTTTGGTTGTTCTCAACCTCTGTAGTCCTGAATGTCTCCACTACTATTCAATCAGTTCCTCCACCGAAACAACATCATGTTGATTCCAAGGTGGACCTCTTCCCTTCTTTGCCTATTTCTGCGTCCTCATCTTCTACTTCACTTAGTGAAAGTCTGGATTCGAGTAACCAGGTGGCTAAGAAGAAGAAGAAAAAGACAAAGAAGAAGAATTCCGTTAAGTGAGAGACTAAATGTACAGCTACTACCTCTGAGAAATCTCCTCTTGATAGGCCCTCCAACCCTCCACGGAAATTCAAGTTCCCTTGCATGTTGTGCACGGGAGACCATCTGCTTCGAGACTGCCCTGGCATTCCCAAGGTGCTTGAAGCATGGTCCAACGGCCCTCCGCCATTGCCTTTGACTTCCGAGAGTCAGGTTGGGGGCACACCCCCAATTGGTACTGATAAGGCTCCCAAAAAACAGGGTAAGATCACCAATCCCTGTAAGTTGTGTGAAGGGCACCATGCCATTCACCTTTGTCCTTATATGGATGAAGCCAAGCGAGTCTTGGACAACCCGACTGTTTCTACACCATGCCTCCCAGCTGGTTATAAATAGCTTTCTTTGAGTCTTCCACCTACTGATGCCATGATTGGTCAAGAGTCATCCTTGGTCAATCCCACTCCCCCGGAAATTCAAATTAAGGAATCCATTCCCGACCAACCATTGGTTGTGGGATCGGTTGAGCTAGCCCCGTCTACGGTGCACCAGGTCTTTTCTGTGGAGAGTGGATCTCACACCCCTCATGTTCTTCTGGTTTCTTCAGATTCTTCAGACTTGGAGAGAGATTCTCCTGTCCCTACACCTCAAGAAGCAGCTCCTCCACCTCCCGTGATGGAGGTTCCAGAGGATACTCCTCCCACCTTCGAGTTGGAGGTCATGGAGGAGGCTCCTTCTTCCGTAACACCAGGGGAAAACCTTCTTGGTTCGATGGTAGCCCCTCCGAGTAGTTTGGTCGCTTCCTTTGATTGGAGTCGATTTACAGGATTCCGCATTCCGCCTTATGTGCCTTTCGAGATCACAGTACAGGCTCTTGGTCTGGTTGTACCCAGCACCATTATAGACGAAGGCGCCTCATTGTGTGTCCTCTTCTGTGACTTTCGGTTCGCCACCACTTGCGCCTGTTACGCAGAATCTGTTGACTTTTAACAGAAGGACGAGTCAACCGTTGGGGATCCTTCCAAGGTTACCGATTACTTTGGGAGGTAAAAAGAAACCGTCCCATATGGGCCAAATGATGGTTGATGGGAACCCTTGGTTTCAATGCGCACCCAGGGCGCGATTACACCTATGCCATGGGAGCACTCGTCTCCTCCCTTTTTCGTGTGGTCTATTTTCCGCATGAAGGACGGATCGTGACCATTGATCAACTTTCATTCTTTGGTCCTAATATGGCAGCTGGCCCGCCATCATCCCTTCCTGGTTTTTATCCACCCGTTGTATCTGCCCCACCACAGGTCAACTATATGGCTACCTACCCCAGATACATTACTCGGTAGAAGATCTTTGTCGTGCATAGTGTCTTTGAGGGGCATTGAATCTTTGTTCAAGATATTGTTCTCATTTGGTGCCAAAACTCTTGGAAGCCATGACTTCTGTTCATCATGAGTAGTTTTCTCCGGAGCATAGTTCCTTTTCCTGTGTCAAGCTCCTTAAAAAATGAAACCAGGTTGTTGGAGCAGAGTTCCTTGTCTTGTGCCAAGCTCCTTAAACCATGAAACAAGGTGTCCTGAGGATAGTTCTTTTAATGTGTCAACCTCGTTAAAATAATGAAACATGTTCCCGTTCAATTCTAGTCTTTGATAAGTTCTCGTAAAATCCCAGTCGAGTCTTTCTCTAATCTCGTAGCTTGAACCTTCACTCCATCTGCCTTTCATATGGATTGAAGCTTGGGGGGCATGTACCTCGAATTGAGTCACCATGCTAGGGGGCATGCTTACTTTTTCAAGCATAGTTTGTTTCCATTTCAATCTTGTGTAAAAATGAAACCGGTTTCAAGCATAGTTTATCTTTGTTTCAAGCTTGTGTAAAAATGAAACCAACTTCAAGAAGAGTTTTCTGATTTCAAGCTTGTGTAAAAATGAAACCATTCCCTATTTTACCCCTTGTGATTTCCATTTTATTAGCCTACTTTTGCCAGATGAGCCTTGGTTTTCTTATTCCATCGTCAATATCAGCTTGGCCGATCATATGCCTTCACTTGGTTGTTTTACCCGTTCCTGAGGAACCGCTGCGATGAGTGGTTTTTGTTAGCCAACCTCTTGACTTTTATCATGTTTTGAGTAGTTCCATCATTATCGGAACCAGTTGCTTCCATTTATACCACTCGTTCCTCCAGGAGGAGTCAAATTTTAGCTCTTTTCTGACTCTCTAAATATGAAAAGATTGCCAAGGCCCTTGTCGTTTCGATCTCGTTAAAGTGGACACGAATCGACATCTACCCAGTATACGTTTACCCCTTTTTCGGGCTGGGATGGATTATTTACGAAAAAGGAATACCCTAGCCTATCGCGACTTGGAGGTTTTCTCAGACATAGTTTTCTACCTTTTCAGATCCGAGGAACTATTTACGAAAAGGGACCTTTGGAGTTTACTTTCTGCTGTCTTTTCAAACTCTCTAAACATGAAAAGATGCCGAGTTCTTCCTTTTTTAGACTCGTTAAAACCTAATGACATTGGATTCAGTCAAAATGACGTTATCCGAGTTCCTCCTTCCTAGGCCTCGTTAAATGTACTAGGATGGATTCGTCCGAATGACGGATTTATATGACAAGCATATGGTATCCTCTTCAAGCTTGTGTAAAAATAAAGAGGTACTCACCGAAATGTTGGGGAAAAATGGAACCAGCATCATTGTCGTGTCGGCAGTATGTCGCTCTTGAACATGGCACTTGTCTGCATTCATGTCAGGTTGGGGACATCTCATCTCGTTTTTCACTTGCCTCTGTGGGTTTGGATAATTATTTTTGACCTCTCATATTCTCATTGCCTCGTCACCATGACCTCTGATCCATTGATGTCAAATACTACCAAATCCACTATCGTGTCGCCAATATGTTCAAGAGAATTTGATCTCTGCAAACATCAACCTCCCTCTGATTCTCATATGATCCTGATTCACAAAAAACATCATGTTCCTCTGTCTCGTGTCGATGATGTGGGAAACATTATGGCCCACCTTCGATCAAGGTCACTTCCTGTCGACTTCAGCTCATTATCCACAGTGTTCATTCAGAGACTCCTTATGGTACCTTGAGCCGCAAGGCCTCATGTGTTCACACATTCACAGGCTTTCATCATTAAATTTATTGAGTGATTCTATAAACCACGCGCTCATTGATTCACACACCGTAGATTGTACCTATAGTACCTTGAGGGCCATTGTCATTATTGGTGGTTCCTCTCGCGTCTGTTAATAGCTCTCATCATTGGCTGGTAATTAGACGATGTTCTTGCATGTTCGACTTCAGCTCACATATTCACATGCTTGAAATTGTACTTTTTTTGGGTCGAGATGGAGCGCAAGACCCTGGATTGTGTCTGTTGTAATCTAGGCTACGATATTGTGGATTATTATCATTATGTACATGACTCACTGATTGGATGGCTGTGACCATACCTGAGTCCATTTATCGATCCTCACTGAATGGCTGCGTCCATGCCTTGGATCTCGATTATTGCATGCTCTGTTAATGGATGGCTACGCCCATACCACATATATATATCATGTATCTGAGACATCAGTTATATTTCGCTCCACAGGTTTTTCGATGGTGGCGTTTTCAGTCGGCATGTTCTCGTAAAGCATTTCACCCCTCTCTCCCTCTCGGGCCTCATGCTTTAGGGGGTATCTGTTACACATCAATTTGTCACCGTCCTTGCAATCCCCATCCCGCACATTGGAGGGCTCATTTTGTGACCTGTGAGTAGATACAAGACTTGAAAATACTTTCATTACATCCCTCTGAAGATGAGCTTTCATTTCCCTGAAGACATCTCCTTGCAAAAAATCCTAAAAATAGCTCTTTTTCCATTGGCGCGGTTCCACAGTTCAACCCTCGCGCCAAGAGGGAAAATCCTCCAAAGAGGGCGCGCCAATTGGCGCTCTGTCATAAAGCCACACCCGCGCCAACCATATTAAGAGGTGTTTTTTAAAAATAAAAGGCGGAAGTTTCGTCCTAACAAATTCCTGGACTGATTTCTATCTTGAGTTGGGAGGTTTGGCTGCGAATCTCCATAGAGAGGAAGTGGTTTGCCACCTCTCATGGAAGCTTCCTTGATGATAGGGCCAATCCCATAATTATAGGGATCCCAACTCCCCTTCCCCCTTCTATAAAAGCTTGCTCTTCTCCATGGAAAGCTAATCTCCAAGTTCCCAAGAGCTTTCATACCCTTATGCTGCAAGAGCCTTCTTGATTCCTTCAGGCCAAATCCAAGCAAGGAGACTATTGTCAAGTACCCGGAAAGAGAGGCTTTTCCCTTCCTTGACAGGCTTATCGAGACATGTTCTGCTGTTGACCCATCAAAGGGGAATGCTGCGTCGAAGCTATGGTTGTATTCTTCTTTTGACTCATTAATGTTAAGCGACTATTTGTTATGGTTCCACTCCTGTTCTTGATTATGTTCATGAGTTATGTCCTCTTCAACTGACATATAGTTGTACGTACTGGATTTTATGCTTGCGTTTGTGTTATTTCTTGCATGTGCAGGTGTCCGATCACGGAGATCGTGAGGATTGTGATCTGCCAAGGAAAAGGAACGGGATCACTACCTCTTCTACAAACGACGACGTTGGATTCCAGGTAAGCCTTCCTCGCAAGTCGGTTTATTTACAATTAGGAACCTGCACTGTAGCGTGTTTGATTTTTGCTAGACCCGATCTGGGCTAGTAGGGATCGCCTCTATCCGCAGAGGGGATTTACCTCTCCAACACGCTCCAAGAGCAGATTGAAATCCAAAGGGCTTGGAACAACCATCATGTCCATATGGACGGTTTTACCTCCCAAAGTAATAGGTAACCTTGGAAGGATCCCTAACGGTTGACTAGTTCTTCTGTTAAACGTCAACAGATTCTGCATAACAGGTGTAAGCAGTGGTGAACCGAAAATTTGCCAAGTAGTTGAGGATATAACACTAATAGACGTGCCTTCATCTATAATAGTGCTAGGTACAACCAGACCAGAGGTTTGTACCGTTATCTCGAAAGGCACATAAGACAGAAGGCTGTATCCTGCAAATTGACTCTAGTCAAAGGAAGTGACCAAAATACTCGGAGGGGCTACCATCGAACCGAGATGGTATTTCCCTGGTGTTACGAAAGAAGAAGGAGCATCCTCCATGACCTCCATCTTGAAGGCGGGAGGAGTATCCTCCAGGACCTCCATCATGGGAGGCGGAGGAGCAGCTTCTTGAGATATAGGGACAGGAGAATCTTTCTCAAAGTCTAAAGAATTTGAAGAAACAAGAAGAAATTGAGGGGTGTGAGGTCCACTCTCAACGGAAAAGACTTGGTGCACCGCAGACAGGGCCAACTCAACCGATCCCACGACTAATGGTTGGTCGGGAATAGATTCTTGAATTTGAATTTCCAGGGGAGCGGGATCGACCAAGGATGAATCTTGACCAATCATAGGGTCAGCCGGTGGAGGACTCAAAGAAAGCTGTTTATAACTAGCCGAGAGGCATGGTGTAGAAACAGCCAAGTTTTCCAAGACTCTTTTGGCTTCATCCATATATGGACAAAGCTGAATGGCCTGATGCCCTTCACACAAATTACAGGGATTGGTAATCTTACCCTGATTCTTAGGAGCCTTACCAGTACCAATTGAAGACGTGCCCCCAAACTGACTCCCGAAAGCCAAAGGCAACGGCGGATGACCATTGGACCATGCTTCAAGCACCTTGGGAATGCCAGGGAAATCTCGAAGGAGATGGTATCCGTGCACAACATGCAAGGGAACTTGACTTTCCATGGAGGGTTGGAAGGTTTATCAAGAGGATATGTTTGAGAAGCAGTAGCTACAACATTAACCTCTCTCTTATCAGACTTCTTCTTCTTCTTCTTAGCCACCCGGTTACTCGAATCCAAACTTTCACTAGGCGAAGTAGAAGAGGAGGATGCAGAAATAGGCGAAGAAGAGGAGAGGTCCACCTTAGAACCAACATGATGTTGTTCAGGTGGAGGAACTGATTGAACAGTAGTCGAAAACTTCGGGACCACAGAGGTTGAAAACAACGAAACAGGCAACCCAACAGTTAACCCAGGAAGGGACAACATTGCCATAAAAGAAGCACCAACTTTCCCAAAAGGAGGAAAATGACCAGGATTCCCATCGGAGGGGATTCCTTGGTTGATGAACTCTGGAAAAGTTTCCATTAGAAACAACCCAACACAACAACCTAAGGAAAATAACTTTAACCAGGAATATTTCTTGGGCAGTTAATTTTAAAACATTGAAACAAAACTCTACCGTTTCATCTTTTAAGAGTCGAAAAATAGGAAAAAGGTGACTCTATCACTTTCAGATTGGAAACAAGCATGAAAGGACAAGTGCTGGATGATCCTTTCAAATTTAATGAGTCAGAAAAGATCAAAATGACTACTTAGGAATGCTAGGCAAAGGGTGTACCAAATAACCGTGAAATGAAATATACACCTTGGTTTCAAAATGAAGGAGAAATCAACCAAGGACTTAACATACGTGCAGGAAATCTCCCCGAATGTTTTGTCCGGTGTATCATGGGTATAGGGCGGCAGACTTGGCTTCCTATGGATAAAGGATAGAAACCTAGTGGGGTCTCCCTTTATATACGCAATGGTACGAGGAGCACAAGTCTGTGCTAGCGCTGTCTAAACCCAAGAGGCGAACGACAACTACTAGGTTTAAAGACGCCGGAACACGTCTCTAGCCTAGAACTCTAAATATTTCGTTAATGTTTCAATGCTTCCTTAGGTTGATTGAATAAATTTTACGGTTGATCTTCAATTATGTCTCGGTTTTCAGGCCCTGGCGAGTGTCATCTGACAATGTCCTATATCCAACTATATGAGAAAAGAAAAATTTTCAATTCGATGAATGCTATCTAGTTAGGGGAAGAGCTTCAAACAATGATGCGACATAAAAAAACACTGCAAATGAAATCTTTTCCAAACTAGATGACTTTCACTATCCAAAAGTAATCTAAAACATCCAATAATGCGAATAATGCAATGTAATCTATGCAAAATCCTCTTTTTGAAAACTATGCAATTGTAATCTATGCACATTTTCCTTTTTCTTTTCAAATGATAAGAATGCACTCAATGCATTTTTCGATGAAATGAGAATCTACTTAATGCATGCTTTTAATGAAGGAGAATGCACTCAAAGTGAATTTTAGCTTTCAATCATTAAACAATGTGATCTAAGTTCAATGATAAATCTAAAAAAAAAACACTTTTCAATGCAATGTGATCTAATGCATGAAAAGAAAAATTTGAGATGAAAACTAAATAAACGCAAATCTTCTTAATTAAGGATGAAGGAAAAAGGGATGCAAAAAAAACACTAAGAATATAATCGTTGTTTCAAAACACTTTGTAACAAAATTCCTCAAAAGTTGACAAGACATATGAGGTCAAACACAAAGAGGACTTCCAAAGCATGAGATCAAAACAAGGCATTCATTCCCTTTTACATCAAGCAATCATGGAGAGAAGACATTTCAAACAATGAGCAATGTAATCTATGCTCATACAGTGAAAAGACCGGAAGGGAAAGACACACTGGTGAAGGATTTAGGGAAAAAATCTCAATTTTCACACACCTTGAAATTGGCATGGCTTTGGCAGTGAAACTAGCGCCAACTGGCGTGACTTGCTCACTGACAACTAGTGCCAATGGCCAATTGGTTTCAGGTTGCTAACTGACAACAAGCACGAACACCTGAAAATGAAAAAACAAATAATTTCTCCCAACCAAGACCAGACTCACCACTTCAAGCAGAATCTCCAAGACTCAAATGAACCATGTAATCTAGGCTCAAAGCAAGACAAAGAGGAATTCGAATGAATAAGAAGCCAATCACTCAAATAACACAATAAAATGATAGAAAACCACCAAACGAATGTAGAGAAGCAATCACAAAGTTGACTGAACAGATAGAAACCAAAAAATCCCACGGGAGGCTCGACACACAATAGCACCTAGATGCCCTAGGGCTAGAATGTAAAATCGATAGAAACGGGCAAAAACCCAAAGGATGAAGGTCACAGTCAGTCAAACAATGCTCCAGAACACTCAGGCAGTCGTAAAAATGAAACCAAACACACAAATCAAGCTTAGAAAGCTCAAAACAAAGCAAACCCTGGAACCTTACAGAATTGGCATGACTTTCAGGCGGAATCTAGTGCCAGAACAGGATTGGCGCGGGTAATACACTGGCAACATGTGCCAATGGGTGTGACTGTTAGGCTAATAAGCGCGACAGTCAAGTTTACTAAGAAAAAATAAAAAATAACAATCCAAGAAACAGACTAGTGATGGTAAAGCTAAACAAAAGCGAAACACACAAGAAGAGCCAGCCAAAAGAGCTGATCAAGCAAGAAAAGTCAAGAATCGACCGAAAGACAAGACAATACTCCAAGTGTTCAGTTCATAAACTAGACCGGAGATTGACTAAAGCAGCGTTCATCTACTTTCGCTAATGCAGAGCAAGAGAATTTCGAATGCTATCTGGCTAACTTCAGGCTCCATCTGTAGTTTATAAAGTAAACAACAAGCTAACTCCCCAGCGGAGTCGCCAATTTGTTGTAGAGGTAAATCCCCTCTGTGGACAGAGGCAATCCCTACTAGCCCAGATCAGGTCTAGCAAAAATCATATCATGCTAAGGTGAAAGTTCCTAATTACAATAGACCAAATTGCGACGAAGGCCTACCTCAAGTCCAACGCTGTTGTTCGTAGAGAAGATGGTGCTCCCGTTTCCTTGCTCCAACAGATCACAATCCTCTCACTTGCCGCGATCGAACACCTGCACGCACAAGAAACACAAAAAAGACAAGCGTAAAACCCGATATATGCAATTATGTATCAGTCAGAGAAGACACAACTCATGATCATAATAAAAAATACGAGTGGAACCATAACCAATAGTCGCTTATCATTAATTAATACAAAGGAAAATACAACCTGGCTCTGATGCTGAATCTTCCTTCGGCGGGTCGTCAATGGAATACGTCTCGGTAAAGATTGTTCGGGATGGGACAAGCCTCTCTCTTCGATCTTCAATCTCCTTGCTACTGATTTGGCTCTATGAGGACCATTGCAGCATTCTTTAGGCTATGAAGGCTCTTGGAGACTCAACCATTCAGCCCTTCAACTATTCAGCCCCTTCATCAATGGATGAAGGCTATATTTATAGAGGAGAGGAGGACGTTGGGATCCCTACAATAGTGGAAGGGAAGCCTTATCCTTTGGGACGTTCCCCATAAGGTAGAAACAAGAGGCCAAAGGAGGAAGGCTGTGGTTATTCAGTCGAAACCACTCCTCACGACTCATCCACGAAGTTGTGGTAATCAAAACTTCACCTCTTTTTAAAAAAAAAATCCATAAGAAGATTGGGGTGGGTGCTCAACTAGGACAGAGCGCCAATTGGCGCGGGCTCAGTGTTAATTTTCCTCATTGGTGCGAGGACATAACGGGCTACCAGTGCCAAGGCAAAAAAAAGTGTTTTTAGGGGTCTGCTCAGGAAATGATCAACAAAAGGAATGTTGTCCTCATGGAAAGGGATGCAATGATGGTATTTGCAAGGCATGATACTGCTTATTGGTCACAGAAACGACCCTCCCATGGGTGAGATGGGGACTACAGGGACTGTGACAAATTACTGTGTAACAATCAGCTAGTTCGAAAATGGTAATGGTAGGTCGTATATTTGGCAAGTTCAAAAATTTCATGGTTTCTATTGTCATGACATTGATAACAGATCCTAAGTCAATTAAAGTTTTATAAACTAAGAAATTTTTAATTGAAATTGTTACCATAGGTATTCCAGTATCAACATATCTCTCAATTGTAGTATTTGTTGACATAAGACTAGCTAATTTCCTAATGACATGAACTGTGGGTGGATCCTTCTTTCTTTTCCCAGTTTTCTTAATGCATAATTTGTTAATTTCCTTTGTATAGATATGAATATCCTTAATGGTATGAAATAAAGGGATTTTAACGTAGGAATTTTTCAATTCATCTAAAATATCAAATTCAGGAAGAGAGACTACAAATTTTTTCTCTACTAACCTTTCCGGAAAAGAAGGTGTTTGAGTTGTTACTGTTCTATTTTTCTGAATTTGATGTTCTTCATTAAGTTTTCAATATTTCTCCCCTCTTCAACTTGTTCTTATATAATCATAGGAGAGACTTTTTGTAATATTTTCCCAGACCTTAAGTGGAATTTTTGAATAGGAAGGATTGAATATGAAGTCCCTTCCTCAATATTGTAAATTGTTCTTTCCACTTTGTTACTTGGATTTGCTACTGGTTGAGCTGGTAATTGAGTTGGTCTAGGTGGTGGCTGGTTAGTTGGAAGCTGAAGTTGCTGAGGTTGAGTTAGCGCAGGTAATTATTATTGTGGAAATGGGTATGATTGAGGGGGTTGTTGGAATTGTTGAAATGGTAATGGTTTTGGATGATATGGTTTTTGATATTACTATTGAGGACAAGGTTGATATTGTTGTTGATATGGCTATTGAGGGTAAAATTGTTGGGGAGGTTGGACTCCATAAGCATATCCTCAGAAAATTTGTGAAGGTTGGTTTTGGTTTTTCTAAGGAGGCCAAGCCTGCCATGGCATTGGAGCATTCCATGAGGTTTGAGCAGGATATTGATAATTTTGAGGAATTCGTTGAGTAAATTGCCGAGGTAAATTTTGAGGCATACCTATAAACCATGGTTGCCAAGGTCTTCTTGGTGCCAAGTAGTAGAGAGAGTCAATCCCTTGACCTTGTTCTATTGAATTTACCTGTAACTCCTTTAGCTTTGGACAATTATCAGTTGAATGATTTTCAGTACAAAGTCCACAAATATGAATACTATCTAAAGGACATTCCCTTAGTGGATGCTTCTTCCTACATTTAGGGGAAAAGATCAATAGTACCTGATCTTGTTCATCTTGTTTTTTATTGGCCTTTAATACATCAAATTGTGTCCCTAATGTGCTTAAGATATCAGTTTTAAAATTCTCAAATAAATTCCCTATTTTTTCTCTTGTTTTGCTTCCTGTTGCTTATTTACTGACTTTTGAATTTGCATCTCTTTTTCCACTTTTAGCTCTTCCTCTTGAAAAAATTTGACATAATTATAAAATATCCTAAAATGGAAAATATGATATGTCTCCTTTTCCCATCACATTGAGAATATCAAGATACTCACTCGTATACCTTTGAGAAAAATTGTTCGAATAGTATCAGGATTTAAATAATGTTGTTTGGATTTTTGTAAGTTGTAAAGAAATCATTCTAAGTATTCCTCTAAACTCTCATCTTCTTGTTGATACATCCAAAAAATATATTCCTTCGAATATCTAGGCCTATAATAGGCTTGATACTTCTTAAGAAAAAATTTCATCATGTCTTCCCAAGAATTAATAGTGTGTTATCATAATCCCATAAACCATTTAATGCAGTTGCCTTAAGAGTAGCACGAAAAATATGAAGCTTATGTGTATCCTCAGTATAACCATAAGTACGACATAAGATATCAAATGCAAACATGAATGAGTTAGGATCTTCAGAACACATTCCATAGAAATTTGGTAAAACAGAAGGTGGAATATTCTTCATTTTCACCTCTTCTCCAAGAATTTCTCTAGCACCTAGAATTGGGAATCCAAAAGTAGCTTCTTGATCATTGTCTATTTCTACATCCTGTCATCTCTTATTGTCATATTCTCTTTTGGCATCTTCTTCTCTTTTTATTTTTTCCTCTGTTCTCAGTTATTCCTCTCTTTTTATTTTCCATTCTCTTTGTTTCCTTTCATATTGTAACCTTTGCCCTGGGGTTATTATTAGGATATTAGATCCTTGTCCTTCCTCCATCATCTCTTTCTCAGCTGTTTTAAATGCCTCAGTAAGAAAATGAGTCCATGTTTCTTCAACTTTCTCTATTTGTTCAAGGATTGGTTGATCTAATTGTTCAATAATAGGTTGATCAATTGGTTTTCTTATCTCTCTTTGTTTTCCTATGGAAGATGTTCCTGCTTGTGTTTGTTTTCTTTTTACTTCACAAGCTAACAAGGTTTGCCTTTCAACAAGATTTAACATTTGTCCTGAATGTTGTTTTTCCTCCAATTCTTCCAAAGTTGGTTTTCCATCAACTGGTGTAATTAGTTCTAATGTTCCTACTCCCACAGATGGTTGAGTGGTTGGGGTTTTCGTTTGGTAAATATACCTTTTTAATCTCTTTCCCTAAGAATAAAGAAACATAACTAAATGACAAACTAAAAATATTTTTTTTTGTGTTTGTTGTTGTTGTTGTTTTTTGTTTCGTAATAAAAATGAAAATGAATTAACTAATCCTCTACCTTCTAAATGTTCTTCCCCGACAACGACACAAAAATGTTGGTCCAATTTAAGGGTATATATTAGATCACTGATTTTATTATCAATATGTACTTTCGTAAGCTTGGGAGCACTCCAAAATATATGGTTTAGAGAAAATTTATAAAATATTAGCACTTAGCTAGTTTGAGATCTTAAGTATTATTGTCAAGAAAGCTTCAATCTCCCTTACAAGAGATGGATTCAAAAAAAATTCAATGACAAGATTAACATCTTCAGATCATCAATTTCTTCAATTAAATAATGGATTAACTAATATTGCAGCAATTCAATCACACATCAACAAAATGAGCAATCTTTGACAAGTCTAGCTTATTGAGAGTGAAAGAAATGTTAAGCCTCTCTTACAAGAGCTCAGCTCATAATATCCATTATCAAGCATATCAATAATAACTTGGTCAAATGATACCAAATTAAATCACAAATATACTGAATGAAAGTACACAAAACTAAATGAAAGTACAACAAACTAAAAACCATACCAAAATAATGAGAAACTAGTGCACGAGCTTGGCAATAGGGGCCCTCCATGCTTCACTTGCACACTTTAAGTGAATACCAGGTTAGAAGAACTTGAAAACTAGATTAAACATCACCCATCAATAATATTAGAGATAGAAGAAACTTTAAAACAACTCTCTTCACTAAATTGCAAAAGTCTTCAAATTTAACATAGATAATAGATGTCGTCTTCCTTCAAATGTTACATATTTATACAATTTTTTGGTATCTAATTAACTAAAAATATTCAAATACATTTATGACAACCTTAGATAAAGACTAAAATTCAAATTCATCACTCATATCACTAAAATTTAGGAAAAATCCCTTAAAATCACACACTGCCAAATTTCATGCTTAAAACAAGGGATTTTCTGAACAACTGGTCTAGTTTGACCAGTGTTGACCAAGAAGTTCCGGGAACATTTCCAAGAGCAGGATATGATTTTCACCATCCTTTTACACTAAGGATTACCCAAAAACTCTCATATTTCACCCATTTTTCCTGCACATATAAAAATGACGGAGCAATTATGGGATGTTGCAACTTCTCGTAATTTTTGCTAAAATTTTAATTTTAAAACCAAACTTCATCAAAAGTTAAATCATTCAAAATTAAATGACAATTGTACCTTATTTTATTAATTTCAAGGTTTTTATGGATGAATATGGGAGTGGGAGAAGGATAATGAAGGAAAAAATGGCTTATGTGGCGAAGACAAAACACCAAAAAGTGAACCCAATTTGAGAATGAAGATGTTATGAATAAAATAATTCATAGAATATTAATTAAATAATAATAATAGTAAATTAATTAAATAATTAATTATTAACAATTATTAGTTATGAAAGGTTAAGGGTCAAATGACATAACCATTCACCTTTGTGGTCAATCAATTATTATATAGGAAACCACCACGAAGGCAATGTAATGTCATTCATATTCATTTCAATAATAAAAATCAGTTATATAATTATATGTTATGCATATCTAAGTATTGTATTAGCAGTGGTATGAGAGGAGCTCGAGTTCCTCATTTGGTAATTACATAGTTCGCTGCCCTAACACTCCTGATGCCCACTCGTCCATAGTTTGATTTCATCATCAACCTCCCTTACTGCTATTCCATAGCGTTCCATAACCCCCTACACATGTTCTCTTAACCATTTATTTGTGTAGTCTCCATTGTCTCCCCTATTGTCAAACTGTGTTATCTTCCATTCGTTTGATTGATTCGAATCCTATCTTCCATTGTTGACCCATGTCTAGCCACCATCATTCCTTTACATAACATTGATTATCACACCTAGGCCACATATTTTCCTCCACTGTCTACCATCATGTCCCATGGCCCAATTCTTCTCCCCTTTGTCACGACTCTCCGACCAAACTATTTTTCCCTACTATAACCTTGTCAGCCGCTGATGAGATTACAACTTTACTATAGTATAATATTTCTTGATTTAATATAGTTATAATATATATATATATATATATATATATATATATATATACAACATTACTATATTTATTGATTTAATATAGTTATAATATAATATAATTAAAAAGAAGTGGGTTCTGCCAAGAAGAACAAGAACAAAACTTGTGAGGAATGATGAGTTATAAACTGATATTAATCGCTAAAAATACAAAGTCAATAGTGTGCGACATTGCCTTAGTAACTTGGAAAAATCACAAACAAAATTTAATGAAGGGAGAAAGAAGTTGACATTGATAATGAAGAAAATACTACAGAGAGACCTCAAAATATACAAGACTGCCAAAAAAATCAATGAACATGGTGAATAAAATAATAAACTAATAGAGAAGGTGGACATGTTGATGTTATAGTCTTCTCCCTATAAGGAACTAATGAATATCCCACACAAATAATGTGAACTTGAGCAACCAAAGTAACCCAAAATATACTTTTTAGGTATCCAATACCAAAATACAATTCTAGAAAGAAACCATAAACAAATTAAAATGGATTTACCAAAATATGATGGAAATACCACAGAGGATCAATTGTCCGGGTTAACAAAATGGACAAAATTTTAGGGGAAAATCATCTATTAGGTAAAAGAGAGAATATAATTAACTTTTTTAATACCTCAGAGGGTGAAGCATATGATTGGTTCCTCTGGTGGATGAAAAAGTGTGACGTTTGTTCTTTTCATTGGAAAGGATTCACTACAACACTACTAAAAAGATCTAATGACAAGGATGATGACGACCTTTACAAAAAAATTATACATATCAAACAAAAAAGATTTGTAAGTGATTATACTCACTAATGGTAAGTATGGTCAATATGATACAATGGGTTTAATAACAAGCAACTACTGAATATGTATATATGTGGAATCATATATTATTTTTGTGCATAATTGAAACTATGCAAGCTAGGGACTATTGAAGAGGCTAGACATGCAACAAGACTTATTGAACGAAAGAGAAAATTCAATAAGTCATTATTCATGAATTTTGAAAAATCAAGAAAATACTGAAAAGATAAACCAAGTAAGAGTTTTTGAGAGAAATCTGACAAGTATATACTTCCCCAATTACGAGAAGAGGGTAATCGTTACCCAAACAAAGGAAAGAAAAAGGGTAACAAATGTTGGAAGTGTGGAGACAAATATACAATAGGACATAAATTTAACACGCAAACTTTACAATTGTGAAGTAGAACAAGGAGAAGAATTATCGAATAGTGACATAGAAGAAGACACTAACGAGGAAAATAAATTCCCCAACACAAAGCCAGAAGAGGAAGCCATGCCTAGAATTTCCCTAGCTGCAATCACAGGAATAACGCAACCAAAAACCCTAAAATAAAAAGGGCACATAAAAAGGAGAACTTCATTATGTGAGTGGACACAAGAAGAAATCATAAATTTATAGATGTAAATGTTTCAAGGATAATAAACCTATTTATATACCCTACAAAATATATAAGAGTCATGGTGGCAGACAAAAAGAGAATACATGGAGTTGGGAAATGTCATAAGGCTAAATTTCAATTGAGAAGTTACGAGTTAGAATTTAATTTCTATACAATACCCCTGGGTGGAGTAGATGTTGTTTTGCGAATACAATGGCTACAAACATTAGGAATGTACTCTGCAAACCACTAAGAAAAATTCATTAAGTTCAAATGGACTAGTAGAAAATATAAATTGTTTGGTTTTTAGCCACCTTCTACTCAAATTGTAACTATGGAACAAATGAAGAAAATTATTCGAAAAGGAGCACCTGTATATGTCACATAATGTCAACAGTTAGAATTATTAACTATGGAGGGATTTCAACCACAACAACCTGAGGTTACAACCTTAATCTAGAAATATAACAAGGTATTTCAAGAATTGTATACAAAGTTGCCTCGAGAAAGGAAGATATAACATATCATTGAAGTTAAAACAGATGCAACACCTGTGAATATCAAACCATATTTTTACCCTCATCATCACTATACATAAATAGAAAGACTAATTCAAGGCTTGTTAAAATGTGGAGTTATTACAAAGAGAAAAAGCCCATATGCCACCCCAGTAGTACTAGTTCAAAAGAAGGATGGATATTTTAGACTATGTATAGACTACTACTGGTTGAAAAAGATAACTATTGAAAACAAATTCCCTATTTCCATTGTAGAAAATTTTTCAAACAAGCTCCATGGTGTAGAGTATTTCTCAATGTTAGACCTAAGATCAGGTTATTACAAGATACGAGTAAGGCTAGAGGATATTAAGAAAACTATGTTCAAAACTCATGGAGGGCATTATGAATTCAAAGTAATTCCATTCAGTCTAACTAATGCACTATCCATGTTCCAAGAAAAAATAAATGATATTTTACACCCATATTTACAAAAGTATGAACTAGTTTTCTTTGATGATGTTAGTGTCACTATGTCAGTGATAAAAAAATACTCTTTTAGTTATTTTCCTAGAAGTCATAGGTCAAAATTTTTAGTTTTTCAAACAAGTTTTCAAAAAATAATTCTGGTCACTGAAGAGGTCTAGGTCAAAATTTTCTGCTCCCTCATCTTATCCATGGCCATCATCGCTTTCAAGATCACCTCATTCATTATCATTTAAATTTTTAGGGTCATTTCACTTCATCTCATCTAGGTCTATTGTAGGTGTCATCATCTACCTTTGAAAACGATCTATTTTGTCATCATAACAAGGAAATCACCCTTCATTTCACTCATAAACATTTAAAAGGGAGCTAGCATGCTTAGGAAGTAAAATAAGACAAATTGACTCATTTTAAAATGTCTTTAAATGTCAAAAGGTTTCAAAAAGTCAATTTTTTCTTATTGTTTCAATATAAGACATAAAAGGTCATTTCAAGGTTATAAAAGAAAAAAACAATCTCATATTAACTCATTATTATATTTTTTTATGTGGAAGAGCTCCTCTCTTACTTAATTTTCACTCCTAAGGTGGTCAAAGGTTCGAAACGAAGGTGAAAAATCACTTCAACAACTCTTTGCTACACCTCGGGCTGCTTCTGTTACGCTTATGTAGCCTCCTGCTATGCTTTCAAAGGATTTTGTTACACTTTTGGCCCCTTTTTTATACTTCTGGGAAGTCTTCTTACATTTTTGGGCCATGTTGTTACACTCTCAGGCCTATTGTTACGCTTCTACAAAGCCGTTGTCACACTTCTGCAAAACTATTGTTACACTTCCAGATCAATTGTTACGCTTTTTTTTAGTGGTGTTATGCTTCTGGAGGAGGGCATAACTTAGGTATTTGGCTCCTAATCTCTTGAGACAAGATCAAGGCTTGTGTGAACTACTCCTTGGCCCTCTCACAAATATTAATTCATCACTCTTATAGCCTCCCATGGTCAAGTTGATTGATTTTCATGCTCACTTAATATTTCACTATATCATCACTTCTCCATGTCAATGAAAGACTCCATTTGAATAAACCCTAACCTAATCCAACTAAATAAAACCTAAACACAGTACCTAAACATTATCCTACACCTCTCATATAGCTCATCCTCACATCTCCCACCATCCATATCATCCCTAACAACCATTTTCATGAAACCCTAAATTCTATCTAATTTTCACAGTGAAAAAATGGAAATTTATTGTGTTTTCTTGATTTCATCACCCTCCTCACATCCATTTCACTTAATTCCACCCACAACATGGAGATAACATACAAACCTATCTACTGAATCTTTTGTATAAATTCCCCTTTCTCCATAACCCTCCATCTCACCCTCTAAACCTACCCCATCCCTACAATCTATTTTTCTATATTTCACTACATATACCCATCCCATAAACATACTAGGGTTTTCATCCTTTTGGTGATAAAAAAGATGGAGAGTGAGAATAATATCTTCAAGGGAGGGTGCCACCTTAGGTTATAACCCTTTACAATGCATGAAATCAATGCATCAGCTAAAAGATGTTTTGAGAGGACTGTATGTGTGAGGTTCTGCGAAAAACTCATGGAGGAAGGATATCATATTCAATTGACCAACTTATTTGCCACAAGCTTCAGCATGGGAGAGGTCACTATTGATGGTGTAGAGATTAACCTATCATTAGACCTAATTTCTTCAGCAATAGGCATTCCTTGTCATGGAGAGAGGTGGTTCAAGGGCATGGATTTAGACATTGAAAATTAGAAACAATTTCTCAAGCCTCATGCTAGAGAGGAACCATATTACCTCTTCCTTTTCAGACACCTCAAAAACAAATATGGTCCTTTGATGATGTTAATAATGAAGTATTTCACATGTGAAGGAAGATTTTCCAGGTTGTATAGGTACCATATCAGGTTTTTGATCCATATCACCTCTATCAAAACACTTGATTTTCCACATTACTTGTACAAGAGTTTGATTAAGATGACTGAGAAGGTCCAGAGCAGAAAAAAAGATCATCACCCTAGTATTTTTCATCATGGTTTGTTTAATATCATTGTATTGCATCACCTTTCCTCCATCAACATTACTTGGGAGACATTCATGGAAAGAGTAGCAACAACGCCTAAAAATAGCTCTCCTATCTTGCATAGTACATCATCGACAAAACCAACGGAGGTTGGCTCTTCTAGCATGAAAACTCAGTTTTAGAGGATCATAGGGTTGTTGAGTTTACTCATACCTATGAGAAGGGGAAGAGATAGCTATTTGCACACAAGTCTATCAAAAATATACTTGTACTTGTCACCATTGTTGAACAAAATGAAATTGAGGAACAACCTCTTATGTATCAAGGTAGTGAATCAAGGCCATTGGAGGTTGAGGTAGTTGAGCAGGTTGAGATCAAATCAACTGAGGAGATCATTAGGGATAAGGATGAGGAAATAGACAGGTACTTGTGCACAATTCTATCAAAAATCTACCTATACTTGTCACCATTGTTGAACAAAGTGAAATGGAGGAACAACCTCTTATGCATCAAGATAGTGAATCAACGCCATTGGAGGTTGAGGTAGCTGAGAAGGTTGAGATCAAATCAAATGAGGAGATCATTAGGGAGAAGGATGAGGAAATAGAAAAGTTGAGGAGAATTTTCTCCATTGCTAATTCTCAAATCACTTTCTTACAACAGGAGAATTTTCAATTGAAGGTAAAGCAGTTGTTACAAAGCAAGCCCAAGCCAGAACTAGAGGCAGAAAAAGGTAAAGGTAAGGGGGTTATTGATGTTTATCAAATTTAGGACATGGAGGATGAAACAAAACCAAGAAGGCCAAAATTAAGAGGCCTCAAAAGGGCGTTGGAGCTAGAAAGACAGTTAGCTCATCCACCTGAGGAGTTGACCTTTGATGAGCTTATAGCCATGGAGATCAATCAAGACTGAGAAATTTGGTTGTCAAGGGTAAATGAGCATTTGGATAAGCTCTTTAAGAGATATAAGAGGGACAATAAACTTTAAATAAACATGGAAAACCACTATCGCACCAGGAACACCATTTCTCAAATAAGGCTAAAACAGTTGAAGAAAAGGCTAAAAGAAGCTCAAATGAAGATTAAAGAGAAGGATAGCTTGGATTTGTTGGCTGAAGCTTCCTTAGATATTTAGAACATCACTCATAGGTTCTACAAAACCAATTTTGAGAAGTTTTGAATAATTTTGGTATTTTTTGTGATTTTTGCACAATTCTAGAAATTCCTCCTCACAAAAGCGTAGCAAACTTTTGCTATGCTTATTTTTGGGGCATCAAAATTATGATTTCTTTACATGGATTGATGAATTTTGATGAGTACATCACAAATCAGGAACCTGATTTGCATGACAAGCTTTAATTTTTGAAAAAAAGCTAAAAAAACCACTCATTTTCATGTTTCTGCCACCTTTTTGGAGCCTTTGTTACGCGTTTGGAGTAACCTTGGTAGAATGGATTTTTGGAGGTCTTCCCGTGGGTCATTTTGAAATATTAAAGATTTTCTGGAAACTAGACATATAGGGATAGTTGATAGTTCTTTTAGAAGTGGCTTTGGCCTCCTAAAAGTGCCTCAAAAGTGCTTGCAAACTTCTATTATGCTTTTATAAAATTCTACTACCATTCTATCCAAAATGTTACATATCAGCATTGGATTCCTTAGGACACTTTTCAAGCTCAAAAAATGTCACAAATTTGAGGTTTTTCTTTCCTATGAGTTGGAATTAGAGTTATTGATTTGGTTTTTTCCTCCTATCACGAGGGAATATTTAATTTAATGTAAGAGACAAACACTCCTAACTCATAGCTAAATTTTAGGGAATGGTTTCTAACCTCCCTAGAATCTAGGAAATGACTCATCTTGTATATTTATGATACATTTTGGATGAGATTTCGACCTGATGAGGTGTCATGTTCCATATTTTATATAAGTAGACTCTCTTTAGTCCTTTTTTTGGTTGGATAGTCTTATTTTGTAGTGGATATATTGTAATCAACATTTGGAATGAAATCAAACTTAGATTTGCAGAACTTGTGTTGAGAATCTTGTGGTATGAATTTGAGAATTTGTTCTTCTTATGTATTTTTATATATTCATGCTAAATGATACATCTTATTCTTTCTAAAACATCTTTCCACGTGTTTATCTTGTAAGTTTATAAGAATAAATCATGCCTATTCATGCTCTGATTTAGAAAATGTTTACATGATATGTCGATTTACTTCTAAATGAATGAATTAACCTCAATTCTCATTCAAAATATCTATCACTTCATTCTATACTCAATTACCAATTAAACATTCTTTCAAAATACCTATCTAGCCTTACACATTCTCTGCAAATTGACCTTGGAATTCAGACCTAAAAACCCTAGACCTAGCCTTCTCACTGACATTTCTATTCAAAACTTAAAACATCAAACAAAAATCCTATTTATTGAGCTTACATACCTAGCCTAATATCATTTTCTATTTAGTCATTCCTTTGACTGCAAAAGTGAAAACGAGAGATCCCTCTCTGGTCCTGGTAGGGCTAACTACCTGACCTAAAACTTGGTTTGTGGTTACCTTTCTTCAATCCCATTTTCAGCCTTGGGAAGTTGGGAAGATTGATAATAGATGATATAATTATTTATAGAAAAACTTGGAAGGAGCATCTCAAGCGTCTTGAGGAAGTACTTTCTTTACTAGAATAGAATCAATTCTATGCCAAAATATCAAAATGCACCTTTGGAAAAATTGATGTTGAATACATCATACACATCATATCTAAGGAAGGAGTCAAATTAGACCCCAGTAAAATTAAGGCAATCAAATAATGTCCAAATCCAAGAAATATATTGAAAATAAGAGGATTTCTTGGATTGACAAGATATTATCGAAGGTTTATAAAAAGCTATGTGCATTTGACTGCACCCTTGACAAACCTGTTCATGAAAATTTCCTTTCAATGGGAAATCAAGGTAGATGAGTGTTTCGATACATTAAAAGAAGTAATGTCATATACTCCAATACTGGAAACCCCAAACTTCTCCAAACCCTTTGTGGTAGAATGTGATGCTTTAGGGGTTGGGCTTAGAGAAATATTAATGCAAGGAAATCACCCCATAACTTTCAAAAGTCCTAAGCTCGAACAAAGGGAAATATTGAAGTCTATAGTACCACAAGGAAATTCTCACCATCATACATGCATTGAATAAATGACGCTAATACCTACTAGGAAGAAAGTTCTTGATTCACATAGATCACAAGAGTTTTTATTTTTTGCTACAAAATAAGAACTTATCAACAAAACAACATAAATGGATGTAGAATCTCTCCACATTTTACATGGAAATATTACATAAAAAGGAAAGGATAATGTATTTGTTGATGCACTCTCACAAAAGGATGAAGACATCACAACATGCGCCACATTGGAAATAGTTCTTTAATGGTTAGATGAGATTCAGAATGAAAATGTCAAAGACCCAAACTCTTTTTCTATAATAAAAAATATCAGTCAAAGTTACAAATTTGAATGGAAAAATGAAATATTGTGATATTAAGGGTAGAATTTATCTAATTCCATCATCCAAAGTTAAAACGAAGCTCTAAAGGAATCACACAATTCCCTTACAGTTGGACTTTTCAAGTTATTCAAAACATATTACAACACTTGTCGGACATTCTATTAAAATGGAATGAGTCAAGAAATTTAGAAATTCATCGCCAAATGTGACATTTTTCAAAGGAGTAAAAATGAGAACATCCTAACTCCTGAATTACTTCACTCCTTACACATTCCAAATCATAAATGGGAGGAAATCGATGTATTCCATTGAAGGGTTTCCCGTGTTTAATAGTAAGGAAAATTATTTATTATGGTGGACAAAATAACTAAATATGAAAATTTTATGGCAGTCAATAAGACTAACTTTACAAAACAAATTGCAAAAGTATTTTTTAAAAACATATATAAATTATATGGCCTTACAAAGGTCATCACCAGTGATAGAGATGTAAGGTTTAAAGGGAATTTCTGGAAGGGTTTTTTCAACCAGGATGGAATATCCTTTAATATGAGATCAACTTGTCATTCACAAATAGATGATGAGAAAAAAATAGTGAATAAATATTTGGAAACATATCTTCATTGTTTTGTAATCGATAAGTAAAATATATGGTCCCGATGGTTACATCTAGCAAAATGGCGATATAACTCCACCTACCATACCTCAGGTAAAATGACTTCTTTTCAAGCATTATATGGTTACAAACCTTCAAAATGGAATAATTTTTCATTAAATTACTCTAACGTTCAAACGGTGAAGAATCATTTGGAGGAAAGTAAAAAAATCATTAGAATATTTAAGGAAAATATAACAACATCTAGAAATTGGATGAAACAACAAGCGAATGCTACAAGAATTTATCTTTGAAACAACAAGGGAATAAAAATTTGGCTCCAAAATTTTATGGACCCAGCTTCCAAACTATCAGAAATATCAGTGATGTAGCTTTGTAACACCCTCTTCCCACATATACCTAAGTAACCGACCGACTGCAGAAAACATGTGAGGAGAGGCTACTATAATGAGATTAAACCTCCTAGGTGACCTTAAGGAAGTGGAACCGAAGGAAACACAACATACATAATTTTTACAGCAACAACAACACCCCCAGGAGGTAACCCCACCATTCAGGCCTCTTGCCCCTGAGTCATACTAGCATTTTTACCTCTTTGAGCCATAGACGCAGGAACAGGCTTGCATTCCTACATCTAGGATGCTATAGACGCAGGCATAACATTTCATGTTAGCAGCCAGGGCCCCAAATTCTCAGTTCTGTGCCAGCATCCCCAGGATTTGAGCCACCTTTTCAGGCCCAAAACCTAGTGTTCTGCCGAAAACTTCATAAAAATTTCAGAGATGATAAATAACATCAGAAAAATGATACAAAAGCAATCGCATAAATAATAATTCATCTAGATCCCTCCTAGCCATGACAAACATTTTTTCAAACGTGTCACAAACATGAAATATACAGGTATAAACAACAGAACAAAGCATAGGGGTCACATAATTATTTGAGAATCATTAAGAATAATTTCTCCCCTACATCATTAAATGCAATATAATCTATTTTACCATAGATACATTATGTATTCATTTACAAGTAAAAACATGGGGAGATACATACATCATCACTGTAAAAAAACATGCTCACAGCCAACATAATAGAAACAAAATTCCATGGATACAACAATAATAGAATCCATATATAAATCAATACATTTGCATACCAAAATACTCAAGAAATGAATTTCTCATTAATGAATGTAGAACCAAATGCGGATGGGGCTTCCACATTCCACATGACCATAGATTGGATCAGTCAAGTCTCACTTCACCAACCATTCCCATGATATATTCCAAGCATGAATGTAGGATCTCATCAAACACATCAATCAAAACCAATCCATGGATTCAAGAGGCCAAACCACCTTAACCCTCAACTAATGATTCCACTTCACGATCAGATATCACAACCATCACGGATTGGTCTCTATCCAAGTTTTTCCAGGGCTCCAGAGTGTTTATTCGAACCAGGGCTTCCAGGACTAGTAACTCAACCCCAATTGTTACAGGGCTTCCACAATGTTCTTCCAACCACAACTTCCAAGACTAGTTACTCAACCCACCTAGTGCTTCCATAACATTTTTCCAACCAAGGCCTCCAGGACTAGTAACTCAACCCATAGTTTTACGTCAGGCTTCTAGAGAATTTGTCCAACCAAGGCTTCCAAGAACTAATAACTCAACTCACAGCTAAAGGAATAATGAGAACTAATCAGAAAACAGTGAATGGAAATAAACCCACAACACCATGGCTATCTAGGAAATGGAAAGGCCAGGAAAATCTACTGTCAATTTGAGAAATCCTCCAGGTCAATATTAGATCATAACCAAGAAACCACATACATACACCATGCATGCCAAAACTAGTGAGGAAAACATACATGAAACTCGGTACCTATAATCAAAACCCATTGTAGTTGTTGGTCCCCATGTCTGCTTGCACTTTCTTGCTCTTCATTTTCCTTCTTGCTCCAAATCATCAAGTATGCCACACTCTCCAAGAGTTCTCCAAGAAAAATCTAAGTGTCCAAGAGTATAAGAGAGAGAGAGAGAATAATCAGAGAGCTCCAAAAATGCACTGACCAAAAGCTCACCAACTGATCCTTAGAAGCCTTTTTATTAATGAGGCCTCTATTTTCTTCATTTTCCATTATTTTCCTTCGTTTTCCTCCTCACATGCAACCTGTGACCTTTCATGTTCCTTTTCTCATATTTTCCATTATTTTCATAAATAAAATGGCAATTTCTCATGCATTTTAAAAGCCTTTGCATTTGTGTTTTTCCAATTCCCTTAGCCATATTAATCGAAATGAACACCCACTAGGATGTTTTTCCCAACATTTAGCATGGAATACATGTCCCATGATAGTGGTTATTATTTTTAACTTTTATTACATGGAATTTTTACTAGGGTTGTTACAGTTCCTTCCCCCTTGGGGGAACACCGTCCTCGGTGTTCAATCACACCTATTAACCAAAAAACTACTAAAACAAAACATACTACCTATGGAGACTTATAACAAAGCTTGTTGTAGTATTTACAATGACATCCTTCTGAAAATACTGTTTATGGGAGCTTTATAACATAGATCAATATGATATTTACAATAAAAACCACATATAATCATGCACATTTTCTTCAACCAACAAATAACCATACTGTTTGTGGAGCTTTATAAACTAGATCGATACAATATTTAAAATAATATACAAATATACACATTTTCTCAACCAACAAATAAAATGACACGATTCTCGTATCAATCAACAAGGGAATCTAGAGGTTCACACCTTCGCCTTCAAATTAATACCACGATTCACCTCCTTCCCAGGAAGTCTAAAATTCACTGCCAAAGTCAAGCTGCATCCAATGTTCATTTTTATAATCGCACACCACTTGTCCTCTCAGTGAACAGTTACTGGCTCATTCTTTCAGGGCACAATCCCAATATGCATCTTATTCCATTTGAAAATGCTAATGACTAAAAAAAATCCACCCTGCACTTCCCTTCTCTACTACACAGTCCCTCGAGAAATTTGATCACACACCTTCCAAGTTCTGCGGCCACCCCCATCCCAGACAGTCCATCCCTTGACAAGGCTTCCTTGCATCGGAAGATACAAAAACCAAGGCATATCGCTGCCTCAAAACCATCATATCGGCTATAGTATTCTCATGAAAATCAATGGAAATTATTGGGTAACAGTGTCTCATAATGACCCTACTCCTGAAGTGATTTACTAGCATACTGTTGCATGTTCTCATTCCTTATATTGGCACTGCTAGTTCTTGCATTCAGTTTCAACCATCCAACTGGGAATTTCCGTGCTTCCTGTACCAAACACATAACTACAATTAGATTCAAAATAAATTGAAATAAATTCACATCATACCTCATTGTTAGCTCGTCAATAAAGTACACTTGAAATTTTGTTTACTTGCTGTCATAACAAGTCAAACTAGTTCTTCGGTCAAATCATCATGTATAAACATATCACATCTGGTTAGCTAAAAACAAAACCATCATAGGTCAAAATCATGAATCACATGCAATCATAATAAACCATAATCATAAATCACATGTAAGTATCATAAATTAGAATCATATATCACATGCATAAAATACTGATACTTATCCTTCATTGATCGTCACTTCTGCCTTTGTTCTTTCAGTACACACACCATATCAGTTGCCACATCTGGTAAGCACCCAATGCATTTTCTTCTCTTCAATCACGTACAAATACACACAATTTACATAATATCACGTACACCCGCATATGAAATACAACACCATACAATGCACACATCCACATCAACATACGACACATAAACCTACACCCGGTGTACAATTAAACACACTAAATACACATATACAAAGTAAAACACAATGAATAAAGATGTCACGATACCAGAACTACACCATGGAAATGCATAGTATTGCATGCCTGCAATACAAAATGTATGACATGCACACAACACCATCTGTATACCAGTACCATATACACAACATGTACACAATACCACCTATACACAACACTACCTGCACGACGTGTGCACAACATCACATGTACACGACACCAACTGCACAACGTGTACACAGTGCCAAATTTATACTACACCACCTGTACAATGTGTACACAATACCACATGTACACAACACCACATGCATGACATGTACACAACACCGCATGTACACATCACCACATGCACAACATGTACATGACACCACCTGCACACAAAACCACATGTACACATCACCACATGTACACAACACCACATTCACACACACCACATGTACACAACATCAAACGCACACAAAATCATGTGTACAGTCATGCACATAACACCCTATGTACAACACACACACAACACCATATGTACATATCACTGCATATACAACTTGTACATAGCATCATATGTACACAACACTGTATATCCAACATGCACACAACACCATATGCAAAAATCATGACATATGCAACATGCCCACAGTACAATATGTACACAACATTGCAAATCCAACATGTACATAGCACCATATATACCTAGCACTTCATATGCAATATACACACAACACCGTATACACAATAGACATACAATGCCATATGTACACAATACTACATATGTTACATGTCCACATCACCATAGGCACAATCACTAAATATACAACATGCACAATATATGCAAAACATTAATACCACACATACAGAGACCACACACTGACCCCACAAGAAACCTTGCTTCTAATGTCTTTCCACTATCCATATTTATCCCAATATGCCGCATATCACACTAATTTCACTTCTTTAATTTACCCCTCAACATTACATGTCCATAACATAAACATAGGCATAGTGCAAGCATATAATATCAATTCATATCCACATGATACTGACCTCATAGATATATCAAGGCTACTTTGCCACTTGATTCCTCATAAGACCAAGAACCTCTTCATGTCATTCACCTGCATAAGAAATCATTCCTCCATAAGAATGATCCTTGAAAACCTCATCATACAATGACATATATACATAGATACATACATATATATAATAATTAGCATAAAATAATCATTATCCTGTCATACAACGACATACATATATGCATATATACATATAAACATTATCATTAAACAATCACGATTCATGATGACCCTGTCAGACACGACATACATACATACATACATGTGTACATATATAAACATCAACATAATCATGATGACAACACAATTTCTAGATATCATAAGGTCTAGGTTAAGAGAACTTCCTTTATTCATGCACAACATGCACAAATTTGAGAACAACAGTTCCAAACATGGCCAAGGAATCTAACACCTCATATACATTTTATTTAGCTTTTATGTTTCCTTTCTCATGTATGTTTTGTCACCATCCATTTACCACAATGAACCCAACCATTCCAACTGACTGTGATATTATTACCTTTCTTTGCACTTGCTCATGCATCGGGCTTCATCTGTGCCTTACATTACCTGCTGGGTACCACACATGTCTCCCCAAGCTCCATTAACTTCCTATTTCCCCAACCAATCCCCAAGAATCTCAAAACGTAAAAGGAAAGAATAAGAGCAAGAAATAATAATACCATGAAAAACCACAAACAATACGACATTGCAACAAAGTGGTATGGCCATATACTAGACATAAATAAAGCCAAAATTCAAGCACAATAAACCACAGAAGACCAAAAGCACATGACTGGAAAAAAAAAACCCGAATCAATCCCCATGGGTCCTGAGAGCTTCCAATAAAAAGGTCAACCAAATCCTTTTCAAATATTTCATGGTAGTCTCTTTCCATGCAAACCCCTACATCATACTGTCATAAGCACATAATTTTTAGTGCATAAATAAACCTAACAACATGGTAGTTACCTTACCTTGTTGTGCCAAGAACATTGCCTTGTAACTGAACACATACACCTCTCAAGGAACTCCAATTCCTTTATGAATACATCCATAGATGGAAACCAGTTGTTATACCTATCAGGAAAAGTCAAGGTTAAGAATACTTCCTGTATGTAGAGCACTTATTCATTTGGAAATAGGGTTTCCAACATAGCCAAAGGAATTATTTCTCAATTCCTTTCTTTTAGCATTTACCTTGCTACAATTGAGTCTTATTATATGCTATCACATCACCTTGTTGTTAGTTATATAAACACATAAACTATTACCTTCTTACACTCACATAGATATCAGTTGTCTCAACACATATGGGTTAGTATGAACATCTTAAACAAGATCATTACTTCATGCAAAATTAAAGACACATACTCATATCATACGATTGATCAAACATTCAAACAAACTATAAACATACCATGTTAAATGAATCAACTAGATGACGTAATAGACACCAAATCACTCAAACACCAAATAGATGACATAATAAAACATTCAAGCACCAAGTATATGACATAAGAAAACTCATATCTTAATGTATCTTAGGGGAGGCTATCTTATCTGCACACTCAATATATATTAGCACAACACACTATCATAATTATATCGACTCATACATGAATGTCATAATCCTAAACATATGCACAGACCAATCCAATTTAGCCTGATACATATGACATCAAGATATTAATGCTATAACCCTAATAATCAATTTAACTAACATATAAAAACAATAAGTTAACATATAACATGATCATCAACAACATGTAACATAATCATTGAGCTAACTACAAGTTAACATATAACATTTTCATCACCAACATATAACATAGTCAACAATTAATACCATTTGACTAACCAACACATGTACATATGATCACACTAGTCAACTAACATCTATCATACCATCACTATAATGAGAGGCATACACATAACCATAATGCATATGACTACACTGATCAACCATCATTTATCATACATGTAACCATAATAACACTAGAATGACAAACATATAAGTAACCCTAATGCTTAGAACAATCCATTAAATAACATATTTGTGTGCCAATAATACAATACTTGTATGACGATATGCTCTTACCCCAAAGTCTAGTGCTACAAATTCACTTTAATGATATGCATATCCTGCTCTATCTTATCCAACACATTAGCATCATATCATACCAATATCATCATGATGACCTAGTTGCATAAAAAACCTTTTTCACAATAACCTTCACCATGAAAATGCATTCTTAACAACATATAGACACCGACATGCATAACAAATGCATATACAGCCATACACTCATGATGACACATCCCACCATAGACCTTCACATGGTGAAATCACTACAACCACGATCAACAAAATTCAAATGAAAAAAGCAAACATAGACCACAAGCATAATAAAAACATATGAAACCAACATAAATTCATGATCAACACACTAACCATCCAGTCTGAGGGTTGAACTATTCTCTAATACCACTCTGTAACACCCTCTTCCCACATCTACCCAAGTAACCAACCAACCAGGGTAAACATGTGATGAGAGGCTACTGTAATGATATTCAACCTCCTAGGTGACCTTAAGGTAGTGGAACCGATGGAAACACAACATACAAACCTTGTACAAGAACAAAAACACCCCTAAGAGGTAACCCCACCATTCAGGTCTCTTACCCATGGGTCATACTAACATTTTGTTCTCTTTAAGCCATAGTCGCAGGATAAATCTTTCATGCCTGAGTCCAGGGGGATATAGCCACAAGAATAACACTACATGCCAGCGGCTAGGGCCCTAAATTCGTAGTTATGTACCAGCGTCCCTGGGATTTGAGCCACCTTTTCAGTCCTAGAACACAGTGATCTAACCAGAACTTCATGAAAATTTTAGAGATGATAAATAACAATAGGAAAATGATACGAAATAAATCACATCAATAAGAAGTCATCTGTACCCCTCCTAGCCATGACATGAATTTTGTTAAAAATGTCACAAACATGGAAGTTGTGTGTATAAACAAAAAAAACAGAGCATAGGGGTCCCATATTTATCTGAGAATCGTTAAGAAGCATTTCTCTCCTACATCAATAACTACAATAAAATATATTCAACCATAGATACATTTGTATTAATTTACAATTAAAATCATGGGGAGAGCCATACATCATCGCTATAAAAATACATGCTCATAACCAACATAATAGCAACAAAAACACCATGGATACAACAATAATAGAATCCAAATATAAATCAATACATTTTCATACCAAAATACTGAGAGAATTAATTTATCATTAATGAATGTAGAAACCAATCGGAGATGGGACTTCCATGTTCCACCTGACCATAGATTGGCTGAGCCAAGTCTCACTTTATCCAATCACCCCCATGCCATATTCCAAGCATGAATGTAGGATCTCATAAAACACATCAATCAAAACCAATCTAGGGATTCCACATGCCAAACCACCTCAACCCTCAACCAGTGATTGCACCCGATGGTAGGACATCACAATTGTCATGGATTAGTCTTTATCCAAGTTGTTCTAGGGCTCCAGAGTGTTTGTTCCAACCAAGGCTTCTAGGACTAGTAACTGAACCCCAACTGTTACAGGTCTTCTAGAGTGTTTTTCCAACCAGGGCATACAAGACTAGTAACTCAACCCACCTAGGGCTTTGAGAGAGTTTGTCCAACCAAGGCTTCCAGGACTAGTAACTCAACTCACAATTTTTTTGTGAGCTTCTAGAGCATTTGTCTAACCAAGGCTTCCCTGAAATAATAACTCAACCCACAAATAAAGGAATCATGATAAACAACCATAAAATAATGAATGGAAATAAACCCACAACACCATGGCTATCCAGGAAATGGAAAGGCTAGGAAAATCTACTGTCAATCCAGGAAATCCTCCATGCCAATGACAGATCATGACCAAGAAACCACATGCATACACCATGCATTCCAAAAATAGTGAGGAAAACATACATGCAACTCAATACCTGCAATAAAGACATGTTGTAACTATTTGTCCTGATTTTCACTTGCGCTTCCTACTCTTCCTTTGCCTTCTTGATCCAAATCACCAAGTATGCCACAATCTCCAAGAGTGATAAAAAAAACTCTGAGTATCAAGAATATGAGAGAGGTCCAAAAATGCACTGGCCAACAGCTCACCAACTGATCCTCAGAAGCCTTTTTATTAATGAGGCCTCTATTTTATTCATTTTCCATTATTTTTCTTCATTTCCCTCCTCACATGCAACCTGTGACCTTTCACATATAACATCATCGATTAAATTCATTAATACACATATAACATCATTGACACGTGCACTAGGAAAGGAAAAAATGTATTTATTATGAAGTAGAAGGAAGAGTACAACCAGTTGATCGATTCACTATCACTCATCTAGCTTAAGTCCCATCCTCATCACATCCAACATCAACAATCCAGTAGCATCAGAGTACATGCACAACACCTTCAAGAGTTGATATCTCACCAGCATAACTCTACTTAACACAAATTATTTCTCCCTTGTGCACTATGTTCAGTGGTCTATTGATAAGTAGATGAAGGTGGTTTGAGATAAATGAATCATTGAATGGATTTCCTAAGAATGAATGAAGAGATTTCCTTGTTCATGGGAATAGGAGGATAAGAGGTTCAATGACTTCATGCTTTCAAAATTAGAGGCTATCAGATGAGGTGAAAGCTGGAACAACTTCTAGAAGTCAGTAGAAGTCGGGGAGATTCTCGGAATCTAATGAAAAATTCGCTCCCAGTCGACCAACGCATTCTAAAGTGGGCATAGATCCTCTACAACATAGCCTTGCATGGGAATAGATGCTATACAAAGCAGTTATAGTTGTCTATGGTGCATTGATGGCTCATGGGCACTTCAACTGGCAGCTATGTAGTGAAAATTTCATGAAGGAAAACCACCAATGGAATTACTTGTTTAGGGAATTTAGCAACTAATTTAGAGAATGATAGACCCTAATAGATACTGATCTTTGTTTTTGGATGATGCCCAAATTGATTTGTAATAGTTATTATTTTTAACTTTTATTACATGGAATTTTCACCAGGGTTATTACAAGCTTATGGATTGAAACTAGCAGATAATTGTTGGATCCACAACATATTCGATGTATCATGTCTCAAGAATATGTTGGGGAAAAATCAATAAGATGAAATAGAGGTACCCGAGGTTAATGACATAGAAATTATAATGTATATTTTCAACTTTTTATGAAGTTTTAATAAAAATCACAAGACACAAACCTACTCTACTGCTACGTGAACATTAATTCACAATTTAGAGAAATTTTTTTAGACATGAAATAAGGAATCACACACATGAAAATGGTATTTTTCTCGAGAAAGAAATCTGCTAAAATCACAAATGTCTGCTTTCATTAATCTGATGAACATATATGTATTACAATTGCTTTGCACAACTGAGCACAACCTGCAAATGCATAACCTATCTCTCTGCTCACTGAGAAGCTCTGACCCAAACTTAGTCAATTT
Source organism: Pinus albicaulis (assembly GCA_034641835.2). Taxonomy (NCBI): domain Eukaryota; kingdom Viridiplantae; phylum Streptophyta; class Pinopsida; order Pinales; family Pinaceae; genus Pinus; species Pinus albicaulis. The sequence goes on along the minus strand of MU968359.1, from coordinate 62,268,525 downwards.
ATGCCTCTACTTTAGCTCCTATTTCCTTACATTTTTTCTCAAGAAATTAGGCCCATATTACTTAGGAATTTCGCCAAAATGGATTGCGAAATTCCTTAGACTGATCATATGATTGCATGAAACACTTGTACACTCAAGACTAGTCTACAACTGATGTTACCCTGCCTTGGAATCTCCACCAAGCCCGATGAACTCAAATTATTTGCACGCACTAGGTATTTTTGGCTGATTGATTAGTTAACTGGATGATCACTGAGTTTTACTTAAGTGCCACTGCACAACTGACCTTCCACTAGTTCCTCTAGTTGGAACTATTTTAACTGAAAATAAATTGAGATAAATAACCTTTATTGCTACAAATTTGAAATCACACACACTTAACTTAACTCTAACTCCTTCAACTATAGTTTACTAAGTAACATGGGTGACGCAAGACATGTCACACAAGTTAACTACATCCAAGTTGTCTGCTAATGTAGAAATTCAAATTTTCTCAATTTAATCAAGGAAAAATCAAATTGAGAATTTCTTGTTGCATTTTTAACACTCCCTCTCAACAAGAAATGGATTATCAACCACCCCTATCTTGCACCTATGGAACTTTAACTTCCATCTTGACAAGGCCTTTGTACAAATTTCATCATTTTGTTCCTTTGTCAGAATGTACTGCAACAACATTATCCACCTCTACACACAGTCTCGAAAATGGTGATATGGATATCTATATGCTTCGATCAATCATGAAAAATAGAATTATGAGAGAGCTTAATGAAACTATGTTTCTCACAGTAGATCAAAGTTGGATGCATCATCTTACCAAACAATCCAAAAAGTATATTTCCCATCCAGATCACCTCACATGTTTCTTGACTTGCATCCAAGTATTATGCTTCTACTGAGAAAAGCGTCACAAATATTTTCTTCCTTATATACCAAGAAACCGTTGTGGAACCAACACTGAAAATTCCACCTAATGTACTCCTTTGGTATGATGTACTCCCCTTCAGATATGCATCTGTGAAGCCACACAACTTCACTCGCTTTGTCTATCTGTACCATAGTCCAAACTGGGTAGTGCCTCTGAGGTATCGTAAAACATGCTTAGTTTCCTTCCAAGATAATTTGGTTGGCCTAACCATAGCTAGGCTTATCTAGTTAATTGCATAGCACATATCTTGTCGTGTGTTCACAAGGTACATCAGTGAACACACTAGTTTTTGATAAATGATAGCATCCACTTCCTCACCTGAAGTGGCATCCTCCTTCCTCTAGTTGGTCACTAGAGGTGTGTTATATGGAAACGTACCTTCTGCGGACATAAGCGATCTCCCTAGAATCCAAAAGGAAAAATAGAAACAAACAAAAAAATATTTTTTACCCTTCCTTAGCCTATAACTAAACCATGAAACATGTAACACACGAAGGATCACTTACCTATTAATGAAGTACTTATAGAAGTCCTTTTAGCGCTTTCTGATCAGGATCTCAGGACCAAGTGTCGTAAAATGGTCAAAAATGAAGGTGCTCAGAACTAGTTTGAACCTGAACGACCGGATAGAGCTCGTCTTCCTAATTTCGGCACCGTGAACGGTTCGGAAAACGGTCACCGTATGCAGAAGTTATTCAAGTTTGAAGATTTCTCAATTTTCATTAAAAATGCCAAATTTGACTTTGTGGAAAAATTTTATTTAAAAAAGAATATTCCACAGAATATTCTGGGAATATTTCGTGGAATATTCCGCAGAATATTCTGGGGAATATTCCGGTGGCAGCCAATCATAAGGTGCCACGTGGGCCTCAAGTCGAATTGGAATGGCGTATTAAAAATTTTTGTGGAGTGGCCGGATTCGAACCAGCGACCGGGCATATATCAACCCAACGTTTTAACCAATAGACCAACGATGATTCTTGTTTACGTTGGTGGCAAAGTGCTTTAAAAAAAGTGTTGATGTTTGGGTGGGGCCCGAAAGGGGGCCAGCCCCTAAGGGCCAGCCCCCTTCCCATGTAACCACCAGCGCGGAACCTTCTCCCAAATGGCTTGGCGCGCTATGTGAACGTGGCGGTTTTAAAAAAACTTTGGTTATGTGTTATACGGTGGGTTGTAATATAAAACATTGGTTACAACGTTATGCCATATGGTGTTGTATTAAATGGTTAACCGTTTGCAAAAAACCCGCCAACATATGTGAACACGTGAGTTAACATAACCATAAACTTTATTGTCAACCATAACCGCGCGGATAAATTGGAACTCCACCCATTTTTGGCGCTATCTGCTATTTTGGGGGCCTTATCCACAGTTTCTCCACAATTGGTGGAGCTTCTCAAGGTGAAACTGGCAGTTTAGTAAATGTGGCATAACTTCTGCTAGGAGAGGTCTTTGAAGACGAATTTTTTTTTTTGATTTTGGGTCTCTTCGACCTTCTGAAGCCATTGGCACAGGTTTCACAGCCATCTGAGGTCGTTTGCAGGTGATTTTGCTTCGTGGAAGTTCCAGGAGCCACTAGGGCCAAATCAGTTTGGGAGCTGCATTGGGAATTTTGCAGCCAGTGAATGTGGAACAAAGGTCATTCCTGAAGTTTTTCAGCATTCTGAATCCATTTCTACAGCTCGTTTTTCCTTTTGAGGAATTATTCTCACTGTTTAGCTTCAGGGAAGCTTTCAGGGCCACCAGGGCCATTTCAGTGTTGGAGCTGTTTGGGGGCTATGTTCATCCATTTTTGGTGATTCAAAAGCCTGTTTCTGCTATTTTCGACATTCTGAGTCTAATGGAAGATTTTTCAAAACCAATTGAGGTCAACTTCACCTCGAAATTCTCCATGCAAGTCTAAAGGGCCACCAGGGACAATTGGGGAAAAGTACTGTATCAGGTACAATTTCACTGTTTAGTGTTTGGGAAAGAGCATGTTTAGCTAATTCCTATCTTCTGATTCTGTATTTACAGTCAGATCTGTCTTTCGAGACACTCATATTCTTGTATTAGCCTTTGTAGTGTTTTTAATACAAGAGGACAAGCCTAGTTTGAGAGGCTTGGTCCAGCAGATGTAGCCCAGAGGAGGGGGTGAACTGCTTTATCATTTTGATGTCTTTATTTGCTGAAGATGAGATGCTAAACAAAACTGATATAAAGTGTTAAACAGAAAATATACATAACTTTCATACACACATAATCACCTACTCAGCTGCAGAAAGTTATTTATCTTATTCCGCAAGACATTAAACTTCAAGTATGTGTATGTCAAAGACTTCTAAGTGTTACTTCATTATTTCTTTAGGCAGAGCCTGTAGAGGGCCAGGTAGCCTCTGGAACTCATCCTCTCTTTAGAGGTGACATGTCCGGTGAATGCCCCTACAGTCTATCTCTGTATAAGAAATAAGAAGTTTTCACATTTTCAGAGGTCACTTGGAGTGTATAGCTCAATTTGAAATTATGGGAAATGGATACCTTGCACCCTTAAACAAGTACATTCCATTTTCAGATCACTTTCCACAACCAGATTTCCCTTAACGCCTTAGAGGCTTTCCAAATTCTTTCAACAACTTCCCATGATGCTGCAAAAGAGATTTGCATAGACAAAAAAATTCAAAGGGATCAAATCATCTCACACATAAAATCAAAGGTAAATGAAATCCTTGAATTAGCATACAACATATAATTGAATCAATAATCAATTATAAACCATGTGAGTGATCAAGGAATCTCACAAATAACATCAAAATAGACGCAATTAGAAGAGAAAAAATGACTTTGTATTAAATTCAAAGGGAAAATAAGCTTACAACCTAGTTTCCTTGATGTCATAGATGGACTTGAGATAATAACCGAAATGGACTCGAAATAGGTTTCATTTTATACAAGCTTGAAACAAAGTAAAACTGTGATTGAGATGGGTTTGTTTCATTTTTACACAAGCTTGAAATAGAGAAACATTATGCATGAGATAAGTTTCAATGCCCCCTAAGCATATGCAAGGGCACATACCCGTCGAGCATAACCTACAAGGGAACATACCCCTCGAGCTTTAATTCATTCACCTAAGTAGACGATTGGTTACTAATAGTTGGATGGAATGAAGGTTCATTTACGAGATCATATGAAAGTATTGACATAACATTTACGAGATCTAGTAATTGAATTGACTCAATTATGGGAGGATTTGTTTCATTTTGTAACGAGCTTGACACATGAAAAGAACTATGCTCATAGTGACCCAATTCATTTTTTAATGAGGTTGATATAGTAAATGAACCATCCTCATGGGAACATGTTTCATTTTTTAATGAGGTTGGTGAAAATAAAAGAACTATGCTCATAGAGCCATGTTTCATTTTTTAAAGAGGTTGAAACGGTAAAAGAACCATCCTCATAGAACTGTTTCATTTTTTAACAAGGTTGACACAATAAAAGAACCATCCTCATAAGGACTTGATCATGGCTTCCAACTAGAAGAAACACATGTCAAGGGACACACCTTGATCATGGATTCCAAGAGGTCTTCACTAGAAGGAAGAATAGTTCTCTTGAAGGAACACATGTTAAGGGACTCAATAGGGAAATGAACATCGCATTGAAAAGCTCCCATATGGTTTACCATGTAAATTATTAGAACTAAGTAAAAATAAGTCAAGGAAATAATGAGAGGCTCACTTTCATTGGTAACTGAAAACACGGGGCTAGTTTCCACATAATTAACTCGTGGTGGGGTAGATATGACTTCATATAAGGAACATTCAGGGATGTTGAATAAATGGTAGTGGAATCAAGACCAATGAATGAAATATGGTCGATAGTCACAATGTTTCCATTGTGAGGGAAATACATCACTCAAAAGAGTGTGGATATGAAAAGTTTCATGGCATAGGCATAGTCTCACCCAAGGAGTAAATTAAAATCCAATGGGCGTTGTACTACCATAAGATAAATACACACAGTTTTACCTTCCAAGGTAATAGGAAACTTAGGAAGTATCCCTAAATGTTTACTAATGGTTCTGTTAATATCTAGTAGATTTTTTGTAACATGCATAAGCTGAGGGGAACCCAAAGCTTGCTAAGTAGTTGAGGATAAAATACTAATAGAAGCACCATCATATACCTTTTTGTGATGAAAATTCTTACCATAAGGCTTGAAAATTATTTGGAAAGGTGTGGAAGAAGGACGACGAGGTTCTATCAGCTTAATCCAATAAAAGGAAATAATCTCAGTACTTGGAGGGGATTCGATAGAAACAAGTGAAATTCCCCCTTGTGTAGAAGAATATGATATAACAAGAAGAACATGAGTGGTATTAATTTCAATCTCTATATGGAGAGTGGGATTGATCGAATGTGAAATCAAGTCAACAACTTGATAAACTAATGGTTCATCAACCTGAGTGATATGTGTTTCACTCTCCAATGGAAGAGTGAGATTGACTGTATTAGATCAAATACTTTGTTAAATAGCAATAGGGTGGGAGAAATTTTATGGTAACTATTTGTTGTGTAACCAAATCCAAAAATAGAAGAAGAGAGATATCAACGCCTTATAAATGAGCCACTTCGAGGGGACAACCTCCAATACATTACATAAATGAACAATTCTTGGATGATACAAATGAACAAAACCTCCTTCTATATATAGGATTCCATGGGGCCACAATATAATCCTAGTGGGGCCACAATGTAATCCTAGTCGACCTAATAATAATAATGTAAGGGCACAATAATAACAATATGGGGGTTACAATGGTAATAACAATAAGGGGGGCTACACTAACATAATAAGGGACTACACTATTAATATAGGGACTTAACATGCCCCTCTCCTTCAAACAAGTGTTGTCCTCAACGCTTGATTATTTCTTGATGCTTCTGTATAAAATTATCATCCTCCCATGTGAAATATTCTACAGGAAAGTTATTCCACTTGCTGAGATAATCTGAAATTGTTCGTACTTTTAGAGTTCTTATTTCTATGACTGCTTCATAACTTCTTTCGATGTGATGTCGATCTTCCTGTTGTTTCATTAGATTCTGCACCAAAGTTGGGTTATCCTTTGAGAGTTGGAGAATTTGTTGTTGATGCTTGATGTGATCTTCCATTAATTTATCATCCATATTTGCTATTATTTGATCCTTCAAACCATCCAAATTATCCTCCATTTTTGCTTTTAAACCATCTATTTCATCTTCAATTGCTCTTCGTAAGATTGAAACTTGTTGCACTTGGTACCGTAATTTTGATATCTCATACTGCAACTCTTCCTCTTCATGCGTCATAGTATAGATTTTTTAGGGATTAATGGGTATGGAACTATTTTTTGGAGGCATTATAGAACCCAATACGGATAAAAAATCTAAAATATTCCCTTGGAATCGATTCAAATTGATTCTTCAAACAAGACTTATGCAATTCGGAAAAATACACACCTTTTTATTGCTTTTGAGGGGCTCGATATTGAAATTGGATTATCTCTGCGATTGTAGCACTTAAATATCTGAATTTTGGTACTGATGTAGCCCTCTAAATTATCTTTTGAATGCCACAGGTCTAACCTAATTTGGATTCTCCAAGACAAATTTGTGTCCAATCTCCCACAATGACCTAATTATGGACTAGTTCAGTAGAGCGAACTTGTACGGGTTGCCACGTGTCACTGTTTCGTCCTTCAACTCTGAAATTGATAGCCACAAAACTACAGTCCGTGTACTTGCAACCAATTTTTATGTCACTCCAATCCGATGCCCAGAGAGAGAGTTATTGAACTTTTCCCACGATCACCTCTTTGAGATGAAATTCAGGAGCATGAAAAAGCACTACATTCCACAGCTCATATCTCCAAAAATATTGCGAAACAAGCTTTGAATTTTTTTGAAAATTTTCCTTAGGATTTCAGCTTCACACTATATGAATTTCAGATTCTGAACCTTCGTAGAAAAAAATTTATAGTGCAAATTCCACGATGACCTGTTTAGGAGCTTGAAAAAAGACCTAACTTCCACAGATCATATCTCCGAAAATATTACGAACCAAGCTCTGAAATTTTTAGAAAATATTCCTCAGGATTTCGGCTTCGCACCCTAAAAATTTCAGCTTCTGAAACGTCATAGAAAAAAAGTTATAGCGAAAATTCCACAATGACTTGTTTGGAGCAGTGAAACCCTAGAATCCAAAGCTCTGATACCAAATGTTGTGTAACCAGCTCCAAAAATAGAAGAAGAGAGATATCAATGCCTTATAAATGAGCCACTTCGAGGGGGAAACCTCCAATACATTACATAAATGAAAAATTCTTGGATGATACAAATGAACAAAACCTCCTTCTATATATAGGAGTCCATGGGGCCATAATGTAATCCTAGTGGGCCACAATGTAATCCTAGCCGACCTAACAATAATAATGTAAGGGCACAATAATAACAATATGGGGGTTACAAGGGCACAATAATAACAATAAGGGGGTTACAGTAACAACAATAAGGGACTATACTAGTAATAGGGACTTTAACACTATTGAAGTTTATTGGAGAAACAATAAGGTTTTACAAAAAATTTGAGGCTTCATTCATATGAGGTAAAAGGTGACTATGATGACTCCCTTTGCATAACTCATTTGAAACAATCACTTTTAATACGAAATCAGAAATCAATTTGTTAATGGATCAAGAGTAAGTTAATAATAATTTTCTGACCATACTACCAAGACCTTAGGAATACCAGGAAAATTGATAACGAAGTGGCTACCCTTAAAAATATTGCAATGGTATTTGGGCGTGCAATGCATGTTGGAGGTTTCCTCAACATTACCAATACTTACAACCATGGTTATTTGGTTGACTTCTTTCTTATCTTACTTCTTCTTCTTTTATTTCTTATTCTTCTTATCCACATGGTTACTATCATTAAGGATTTTACCAGGCGACGAATAACAAAGGGAGGAAGACATGTTGGGCGAAGAAGGTAAAGGGTTAACATGAAGTTGGTGATGTTGATATGGTGAACTCTATTGAAGTGAGCATTCGGTTGAGGTGGAAAATTTTGAGTATTTGAGGCCCACAAAGTTGAAAATAACCATACCGGTAAACCTATGGTAAATCCAGGTAATGACAATGTAGCCATATAAGGAGGAACAACATTTCCAAAGAAGGGAAAAGGAATAGGATTCTCGTTAAGAGGGGTTCCTTGGTTGGTAAATTCTGGAATTGTTGCCATTAGTTTCAACTTCAGTGAATTTTATTGATAATTTAAAAATATTAAAAATCCAAATTCACAATACACACCTAAGGTCTCTAAAAAGTAAAAACAAACATGTGAACACGTGCTATCAGTTCTAGGATTCAAACCACACACAAACAATTTTTTTTCACATCAAAATCACTAGTTGGTGATGAAATCCAACCTCGCAGAAATAAATGTGAAAATATAGCGGATGGAACTAGTTCCCCTAAAAACCTGCTTAATGAAACAATATGGTGCAAGTAATTCCAATAATTCCATCTCTAGTGAAGATTACCCTCCAAAAAGTCAAAGTGAGTCTAGTCAACATCTATTCCAGGTACAATAGAGACCTTGCTTCTACCATCACCTCGGGAAAAAATCCCTAATATTATGGTCACTAAGGTTACCAATTATCACAATTTAACCCGGGGGGTAGTCTTAGGTTTGACGTACATGCAAGGGCAGAGTAACTAAGCTCAATCCCCTTGCAAGCTCCTCGACATGGTAAATCTGAGGTTTACTAACAAGTGACCCCAAGTACCTTTTGAAACTATTTGTAATACATAAAAATCTTCCATATTTACCAATGAATAAGGGAAAATTACTTCACCAGGTCTAATATGACCTCTTTCTTAACTCTTGTGTAAGAAGAGCTTCCTAGAGCGAAACTATTATAACTGGATTTACTCTCTACAGAAATATTCTACTGTTTGTTTATTTCCTTGGAAAGTTTACTCACTTCCCTATTCCAAAAAATTAACCTAATCTATGTCGGTGGAATGAGCCCTAAAAATGTAAAAATTTCCGATTGATTTTAATTAACGTTGTGTTATTTGGGTGTTATTTACTCAGTAGGTAAATGGAGGTGAAATCAGTCTTGTTATGACTTGAACCAAAACTGAATGCAATCGAATATGATAATGTAATATTTTGATTTCGATGAATCCTAAATAAAGTATGGAGAGAGGGAGAGAGGTTCCATTCACTTCCAACAATCCAAAAATTGATAAATAAGAGAAAATATAACAAATTCTACAATGGAGTAATTTTCAGCAAGAAAATACTAATGGTAATCAATTCCAAGCAATTTTTTTTTGTTTTTATGTTTAAAACAAGCATAAAAACATGCAAATTCAAATAAGGACTATCTTTCAATGAGAGACACTATCTTTTAAACCTATGAAATAAATATTTACAACAGTAACAAATGAAAATATGATGAGATTCAGATTCACAAAACCAATTCCAGAAGTGAAAGCCTCTTTTTGGATAGATCAGAAAACCAACACAAAATCATAACCCAAAAATGTAAAGATAAGTGATTTTCCTCAAAAATACAATCAAAGACACTGATCTAAATCTATGGTTGGATTTTCCAAAATGTAGTAAAGTATGCAGTTGTAATCTATTCAAAATTCAATTGAATTCTATGCAAATGTAATCTATGCACAATTTTCGTTCATATTCTGAAAATAAGAATTCTATCTTATGCAAATGTAATATATGCAAGAGAATTATTCAAAAACAAACACAAGATGATTCCAAGTCATCGAAAGATCAACAAGATCATTTTCCTTTACCAATGTAATCTAAAGAACCAATCAAGAGTAAGTAAAGAAAATTGGGTGAAAATTCCAAAGCTAAAAGTAATTGTTATAGGTCAATTTGGGCATCATCCCCCATGACCTGATCAAACCGGACATCATTCCCATGACCAATGAAATAGGGCCTATCATCCCCTTACATTTCAGTTGCTATATGCCTAAAGAGAAGAAAAATTCATTCATGGCTTCTATTGTGAGATTTATAAGGTTTGAAGTACATGTTATATCACTTATTAACTCACCAATGCAACCTCTAAAGGGACTAACTATGTTGCAATGAAAGATCCTCCATTCAAGGGTGCACTGCAATGAACTTCCTGACATTCAAGAGTGCGTTGTACACCTAGAAGCGGAATTATCATTTTTTTTGGAATCTCCATATGTCCAGTTCCTTCTAGAAGAGTCCATATGTGTCAAAATTTGAATGCAAGTGTCCATATAACACCTCTGATCTTGGGAACATGTCTTGCCTATTATTATAAATTCATTCATTGAGAAACTACCATCAGTTTCCCTATAAATTGAGCACTCATTCTAGTGATAGGGAAGGAATAAATTTGGTAAAGAAATGTTGTTGGATTCTCATTTGAGAGAGTGAAAGTAATGATATGATGCTGGTATGATGTTGGATGTGATGAGGTTGGGATGAAGCTGGAGCTGGTGGCAAAAAATTGATCATTGGTTGTAACCTTCCCCTTCTACTCTTTAATAAAGTTTGTTGTTCATTTTCCCATATATATGTCTCTATTTATTGTGCAATGGATTCTCGAATGATAAATATATTTCATATATAATTGATTTGATTGAGTGAGATAAGTAGATATCTGTATATTTCATGTTTTTTGATGTTCTTTGTTTGTGTTTGCAGGAATCGATATGGCGATCTCAATTGGATTGAGAGTGACAAAAAAAGCAACAGAAGGAGAAGGATAAGCGCTTGAATCACAAGTAGGATCTTTCACCATTCTGTATATCTGCTTCTATTAGAGAAAGTTATAATAATTGTTTCCTCTGTTGTTCTAAGTGATTAGCACCAAACTTAGGGAATTTGGTTTATTCGTAGATCAAAATTCCGCATAACAAATTGGTGACTCCCCTGGGGAATATCCTATCATTCCTGGTGTTTTTTCCTCTATGTAGCATCTAATTTTAGTTATTATACGTTTGAATGAAAGAATTGCATTAGAAGTGTTTTTTTTAGCTTTATTTTCTATCCCTGCAATGCCCAACGCAGTATTGGTCAAGACACAATGCACTGCAGTGCACTGTCTGCTACTTAGGGGTGCACAACAACGCATTGTATCCCTTTAGAGACTGCATTGTTTCCTTCACCAACCAAATTCCATCTAAATTTTTCCTTTCTATCATTCTTAGCCATTTTTTTGTTGTATCATCAACTTTCTGATACCTATTAGAGACCAGTAAACTTTATAGATTCTTCCTCCTTTGAAAAGTAAATTTGTTCAATGTCTATTTAGTATTTTTCTTTATCATTGGAAAATAAAATTCAAAGTATTTTATTTCTTCATTATATCCTTTTTTTTTCGTAAAGGAAATTGTTGTTTTATTCTTTTTTTCCTGTAGGAAAAATTGTAGTTCCATTCTTCATTTTTCCTAAAAGAGAAATTGTTGTTATATTCCTCGTTTCTCAAAGAAGAAAGCACTTTTTTTATTGATTTGATGCATATAGTTTCCTTTATTGCATTCACATTAAGAGAATTGAAAATAAAAACATGCATGTGCATATATTGAATTGTGTGTGTTGCATAGGAACAAGTTAGGAAAGCTTCATTTTAGTTTGTGGTATTTGTTGTTTTCTCTAAAACTGATTGCTCTTTCCCTTAGTAACTAAGATTTTCATCAAAAAAGCTAAATTGAAAAGTTTTCTTATCATTTAGTTTGCATTTTTAGAAATTTCCATCACATCATGTGGTGAACCTCAAAGACAAACTTTTAGAAAGATAAACATAAAATTTACATCAATTTACCTAAGAAAGCATTGGAACATTAACGATAACATTAGAAGGTCTAGGCTAGAGACATGTTTTGACGTCATTAAAAATATAAGTTGTCGCTAAATTATCTGCGACACATTCCAAGTGTAATACCTCACTCCACGTATGCAAGTATATTGGATCTCATCCACGTACCTTCGGGTATATAGGGCAGTATTCTAGTGCAAAAAGTATAAGGGGGTGCTCTCACTGTGCGGTTTCGCATTAGACAATGCTAATATGGACTTGGGCCTCCTCGTACATTCTGGTATATTCAGGAGGACAAATTTAGGTTGCTAACCATCCATAGTGAACCGAGTCGTCTGTTGAGCCCTAGAATTGCATTCTCTTTTACAAACCTTCACTTCATTTCATCATTCTTTAATCACTTCATAAGCCTAAAATCAATGAAGAATGATTAGGATTGCTTAAAGGTTACATAAAATTGATTAACATATTGTATTTTCATGGTTTTTTCTGTTTTAATAATTTTCTGCAAAATAGCTACAGAATACAGATGTTCCATAGCCGATCACGCTTTCCGTAGCTATTTTAGTGTTTGAATGGGTTACAGGTGTCTTCTGAAATAAAAACGTATATGGGAGAATTACAAACTTCATCCACATCATTCCTTTCTCCCTACAAAGTCTGAGCACAATTATACAGGTGGTTATGCATGTGGGAAACCAAAACCAAGAGGTAGACTTATACCGGGACATGGACTCTACAACTGTCTGCAGCAAAGTACGAGACTTTCAATAAGAGTTTTAATTTGATTAGAAGTGGGAAAGAGACTTATCCCTATTTTTCTCAAAATTAGTTATGTAATTTCATTATAAGTGTGACTCGGGAGACCGAGAAAAGAGGGTTAGATTTTGTGTTTGATTGCTAGATTTCAGAAGTCTGAAAACACTCTGTTTTGAATTAATTTCTTTTTTAATGAAAGAAACATCACTTTATTGAAAGCGCTGAGTCAATCTTGAAGTAGACTTTGCGTGCTACTCCGGTGGTAGAGGGCCCCTGCTACTTGAGCAGCTTTGTTCATACGACTTAGATAAGTATTTTAGTCTCGTTTTTCATTTCTAGCTTAAGAAGGTTTCTGAAGTTTATGTTTCATGCTTGTTTACATTAATCATCACAGCTAGACTTACTCTTATAAAATCTTCCAAAATATCATCACGATGAATAAGGCATAGCTGTGGTATTGTAGATTTTAGTTGTATTTCTTTTCGAATTTTATGATTTATGCTTGTTTACACTAAGTGTCATATCTGATCTTACTCCTACAAACTCTTCCAAAACATCATTAACACTGAATAATAAACAACTGTGGTATCTTAGATCCTAGTTGTAATTGCTTTCAAATCTTATGTTTATGTTCAATTGCATTGAATAATATAGCCAGACTTGTTTTTACAAACTCTTCCAAAATATCATTCATATTAAACAAGATGGGTTGTAGAATTCCATAGACTAGTTGCATGTTAATTTAGTTATAACACTCCGGAGGATGATTGCATTTAGTTTAGCTCTGTCACTACATTTCAAGTTTGATAATGGTACTCTAGTTTAACTTTGTTCACTGTATTAGTATCATTCTAGTTCAGCTCCAATTCATTTCAAGTTAGATAATAGCACTCTAGTTTAGTCTTAGTTCACTGTATTGGCATTATAGTTTAGTTGTTATCCATTTCATTTTAAATTGTATTAGTTGTTAAATTTAGATACCACGGTCTTCATTATCTACAAAACTTCTTTTGTTCTAACTTCATATTAATACATCATCATCTGGACAGAAGCTAGTAATATCAGTTTAAGGCCTTGAGTATTTTGCAACCTTTTTTACAATTTCACAGACAAGCCTTCTCTCAAAGACTATTCTAAAAAGAAATCTATAACTTTTGAATGAGGCCTAGTAGTGCTAAATTGAGTTTCAGAATAGAATTAGAAGTTAGTTTAGAGTAGAAATGTTATTGTGCTACAAATGTTATTTTCCAATTATATTCCAATAAACCTTTAAGCATGGATGAGATGTTGTAACATTGTAAGTTGATTGTTGACTTAGGAAAAACTCAATTGCACTAAAAAATTATCCTTTTCTCAAGCTATTCCAACATATCTCTAAATGAATGAATTGGATGAGTTCATGATATGGGTTACTGAGTTCATGTTGTGATTTGTTTCTTTGTTATGAGTCCTTATCAAGCTTTGCATTTTCTGTCCTTTAGTGCACACCTAGTTTAGAATAGTTTCACTCAGTTTTAGTGTAAACTTCTTAGCTCTTTTTCAACATAAAAACACTAAACACAATGTAGTGAGAAACAAATACCTAGGCACATATAGTGCACCAAATTTCAGCAGTTTACTAGCCCTGGTTGACAATTAATGAACTCAATTTAGGAACACTAAGTTGAGCACAAACATCGTCAACCTTGTAACTTGTGATACACCACACACAAAATTTGAGGAGATTTCCTACCCGTACTTCTTGGTTCGCTAGGAGGTATTTTGTAGTGCACAATTACTTGGTAAACCTTTTGCCTAGAATTACCCTTTTATTTTGTTTATTTTTTTTTCATAAAATAAATCAGTAATCATGGAAGAAGAACATCCCTTTCCCCGTTGATTGTGTAGAATAGCACTGAAACCACCTTTACCACCGGAAGCCATTTCTGGTTGGTGAAGGTGACAACATTCTACCAAAACTAGTATTATTAGTACCTCTGGTGTGACATGATCCTCACATATACCAAAGTCATATCGAGTTGTTTCTACAAATCCTCGTTCATCTATTGTTGTTGAGACTGATTCCTCTCAGCTACCTATGGTCACGATCCATCCAATCAGTGAGACCATACCACCTGAACCCGACGTTGTTCAACTGGAAGTTGATCTAGATCCTGTCGTTCTTTTACTAGAACATCTGAATCCCAAAGTTGAAGAACCAGAATTTGTTCCTATATCGGTCGCCCCACAATCTATTGTAGTCATTGAGTCTCCCATATCACACAGTCAACCACCTGAAATATTCTTCGGGCCTGACGATGAAATCCTTCCACCTAGTTTGATTTCGATTGAAGAAATTCCACAAGATGAAACATCTTTGACTCCAACCCATTTTGGATTTGAGCTTTATCTTTACAAGAATTTTCCTCAATCACCTCACTCTTCTTTCTTTGATCATGTGTCTATTCGAGTTCCCGTAGATTCATCAGGGTATACATTTGGTCATATAACCATGCCTGAGCCAAAATATTCGACTGAACCATCTATTCCAGTTGTGATAGAACCTACTCTTGCTACCCCATCAATGTTCACAACTTCACCAGAGTCACTTCTATATGGTGGCCCTTATGTCCCACCTCGTTACCAATATTTATCTGGAACCTTCTCTGGTGCATCCTCAAGCCCATGGAATTCACCAATGTCATCATATGGTATTATATCTGGCACATATCTAGTGAGTACTGAATGATTTGATCCTTTATATACATCATCAGGGCAATATCAAGTTGGTCCATCTGGGTATATTCCATCCAGTACAATTTCAACTCGACTCCCAGTGTTTGGAGAACAATATTTTCCATCTTATTATACTCCTCATCTAGGGGGAAAACCTATGGTCACCCATTTTGACAGTACTCCATTGTTATTTCGTCATCCTAATGTCAGAATGATTGTTTTTCAGTGGCAGCCCACTCTACCCATCCAACCACAAACAATTGTACAATCATATCAACTGGTTCAACCTGTTGCACCCACATCTACTCCACTTGTTAATACATCCTTACCTCTGTTACAGGCTCAAAATGTTGTACCTCAACCATCTCAAGCGGGTCCTTCAACCCAATACCCTCAAGTATTGGGCCCTCAAACTCCAACTCCTTTGGCTGGTTTACAAAAACCACCCGTATCCATAATTATTTATTCACAAGCTAGCTTACCATATTCTGGGATGTCACACCCACAACTGGTTTATATATATCCATAACGGAATCCAATCTATTCTAGTTTGGGTTATAATATTTGTGGATATACCCCTTGGCAACCACAAGCGCAAATGCAACAACCTTGATTTCAACAAGTAGCGTACTGAGGTTTTGTTCAACATAATCCTCAAGCATTTGCTTATCAAAACAACCCCTATCAGGACCAACAACAGATTCCTTATGCTGGTGCTCAAAGACCTGTTACCTAAGGAATTCTATCATACACTGGCTATGCTCAACCCAACTTAAATTGACAATTTCCCTTTGTTGCAACTTTAGAGTTACCAGATTTAAACCAGCTTACCAATGATCTAATCAACTATTCTCCTTCGTGGCTGGTGATACCTCATAAATTATCCTCGGATATTTCTAAGTTCAATGGAAACCCCGGGGAAGACCTATCGGTGCATGTTATGACTCATCATTTGTGATGTTCATATAACTCCCTAAATTATGACTCTGTTAGACTACATATTTTCTAGCATACACCCACTAGTCCGACTGCGAAATGTTACAATGAGTTACTAAGAGCTTCATTTGATAATTTCACTACCCTATCTACTGTATTTTTGACCCACTTCTAGTACCCATATGATATGAAACTGGAATGTAACTCTTGACTAATTTTAAACAGACTAATGCTACTCACATTTCTGATCATATTCATGAGTGGTGTAGTCGTTGTAGAATGGTTAAGACATTTATTCATGATCAGCTCCTTATTGAGTGGTTGATTAAGTCCCTGTTACCATATATAACTGATGACGTAGCTAAGGGTGGAATCATCACTGAAGAGTAGGTCATTTCTCATGCCCAGTACTTAGATTTGATTTATACTCAGTCTGGCATGCTCTATGAGAAAATTCCCAACGTGTTGCGATCTAATTTTATTGTTCCTCATCCATCTAAGGACTCACATGCCAGAGACGGAATGATCAGTACTACAAGCACACATCACTCTTCTACATCTCATCCTTCAAATTCTTTCGAAATTCATGATGTGTCATCTAACAAAGGAAAAAGTGACAAGCAACTCGGAAGTAAGAAAAAGGGGAAATCAAAGAAAAGTAAAACTTCTACCCTGCAAGAACGATCATTTGATCAACAAAATAGAAATTAGAAACCTCGTTACCCTTGCATAATATGTAATGAGGAGCACTTTTTTCTATACTATCCTCACCATGCCAAATTCTTAAAATTGATTAAGACCTCGCATGGATCCAATGTGTTGATAGACCCATTTCCGAATCTAGACACAAATTTGGTTGCTATGGATCCAACTTCTAATTCCCAAGTTCTTATGCTTTATGTCACGAAGCCATCAAATGATATTTTTGTGTCAAAACGTAATAAATATTATGGCAGTCAGGCTACTGATCAACCTACTACCTTGACCATGAATACGTCTACAAAATCGGTACTGCCAACTATTATTCTTGAATTGATAATAAAGCCACCAAAGGGAGTCATTCATAAATCGAAATTTAATCCTCGAGCCTGAGTTGCTCAAAATTATAATATAGTTTAAGATTTGGCTCAATCCCCTTCAACTATGTTTATGCTTGAGGTGCTTCAAAATTTTCCCTCCCAAAAATAGGCTTTGTTGTCAGCAATTGGTGGAATTGATCCGATAGATTCCAATCTTGTAGTCTTTAATCATTCGGGCTATGTGCCGCAATTACCAATAGAATTGGCATTCTCCATCCAAGTAAATATTCTCAATCATCTTGTTCATTTTACTATTATTGATGAGGGATAATCTACATTCATTATGTCTCTAAATTGTTGGAAGTCACTTGGATCACCGCACCTATCTTAATCGCCTACGACGTTGAAAGCTTTTGACAGATGCACATATAATCCTTGTAGTGTCATCAATAACCTGCATGTTGAACTAGGGGGAAAAGAAGTAAATGTTGAATTTGAGGTTATTGATGGACCTCTTTATTACAATATTTTACTCAAAAGGCCATGGGTATATGCTATGACTGCGATTGTCTCTACATATTTTAGAATTATCGCCTTTCCACATAAAAGTGTTATCACAGTTATCAATCAACTATCCTTCTTTTCCTCTAGTTACCAGGTAACTCGAAGCATTCTGTTATTTCACGCACCCCAACTAGCACTTCAAAACATTGGTGTGGGACTCTTAAAGGATTCTTCCCTCATGAGAACCTTTACATTACCACTGCCTGCGACATCGGTAGAAATTGCAAACATAGAGATCTGCTACATGATATATTCCACTCCATGTGGCTTAAGGAAGATTACGGGTGATTTTGAAGTTTTTACATTGGATGAATTTCTGCTGCCCAACCCAATTGAGTTGGCATAGAAATCAATCTACATGTCTTGGGTGGAAAATCTGAAATCATCGTGGTTTGTCGTTTGGGTTGATCGTTCATTAGATTTTGGTACTCCATGTGATCATTTTTCATCCACTTTCTTGACAGATGAGAATATTATGGAATCCATGATGTCAGAATGAGAACCATGGGAAGATCATCATCATCACTCCCATCTTCAGGATTACGAATAATATAATCTTATTGAACTATATCACCCATCGATTAAAACATTATTTTCGAATTAATTTCCCATTAATGCAATTGAATGTAAGCGGAATTGATCAAATATTGAAGAAACCATTTCTATCGATATTTCGACCAAACCTGACATTATAGAAAACATTCATGTCGGCGTCTCTTGCTCTCCATCAGAACTCAAAACATATCACTCTCTCTTTCATGAATTTCATGATGTATTTTCTTGGTCTTACGAGAAAATTCCAGGCATAGATAATAATATCATTGAACGCACCATTAACATGTACCCTGATGTCAAACCGTTACGTAAACGCCTTTGTCCTGTACATCCGAAGAAGGTCATTGCCACTAAAGAAGAAGTTTAAATTTTTTGTGTGCTGGTTTCATTTACCCTGTTCCACTTACTGATTGGGTTTCAAAAATTGTTCCTATCATGAAAAATCAAGGGACCATTACAGTGTGCATCGATTATCGGGATATCAATCTTGCTTGTCCAAAAGACAACTATCCTACTCCCTTTATCGACCAGATCATTGATGATTGTGCTAGATGCAGAATATTTTCATTCATGGATGGATTTTCTGGCTACAATCAAATCAATATCCACCTAGAGGACAAATATAAGACAACATTCATATGTCACCAGGGCACATTCACTTATCGCAAACTCCTGTTTGGTTTAAATAATAATGGGAATTTTTTTTAGAGAGAAATGGATTATGCTTTCAATGACATCAAGCACATTGTTAAAAATTATCTATATGATTTACCCGCGCATTCATGAAAACAGACTGATCACCTGATGCATTTGAGAGCTATATTTCTACACAGTCGACACTACAAAATACGCCTCAATCCACATAAATGTGTTTTGTGTTGGTTTTGATTGTTTTCTAGATTCGTCATCTCAAAAGAAGGAATTTGAATCGACCCACTGAAGGTCCAGGACATTGTTGATTTCCCTATTCCATTCAATTTTCTTCAGTTACAGAAACTTTAGGGAAAGGGTAAATTCCTAAGGAGGTTCATACCCAAATACGCCAAAATGGCTAAAGGATTTACTCGACCCTTGAAAAAGGGGATTCTCGTCCATTGGGATAAGGTTGCGCAAGCTTCTTTTAATGTTGTCAAGGATACACTTGTCTGGGCGTCATTAATGTATCCCCTCATTTATCAAAGTGATTATTTATTCTATATCACTGCGGCTGATATGAACATTGCTAGGTATTGTTCCAAGAAGAAGATGGGATAGAACATATGAGATATTATTTGAGTTGTAATATCAATGATACGGAAGTGAAGTATTCATATATCGAAAATCTCACCTTGGCAGTCATTCAAGTTGTCCAAATATTTCGCCACTATATCCTCTTTTGGAAGACCATTGTCATTTCAGATTGCAACCCCATGACTTTAATTTTATCACTAAAATTGCTGGGGGGCATGTATTCAAAATGGATTTTCATTTTGCAAGAGTTTGATTTTGAATTCATCAAATCCAAGTCAAAGCAGTCTTTATTTTTGGCTGAGATTCTTTGCATCCTTCCCTCTGATAGTAATGCTACTACATCGGAACCATCTATGAATGATGAGTCTCTATTTTTTATTGAATCATCTGATCCTTGGTATGGGGATTTTAACATTTATCTCCAAACCCAGAATTTTCCACCCGATACCTCTCAGTCTAAACAACGACGTATTCGATACCAAGCCAAATATTATTTGATCGTCGACGATACACTTTATCGTCATGGTATAGATACGATTTTAAGGAGTTGCCTCAGTCATGAGGAGGCCGAGAAGGTTTTAAATGATTGTCATGTTGGGTCTTGTGTTTGACGCTTGTCTGGATATGCTAACGTGCAAAAGATACTATGCGCTGGTTACTTTTGGCCAACCATATTCCACGACTCATCCTCATGGTTAGAAGTTGTCATGCGTGCCAGATATTTGGTCGTAAATTCTGCAAGCCACTGGCGCCGATGCATTCTATTATCGCTGTGATACAAGCCACTGGGTTGTATCTGAAACGTTACTATGCTTAAACATGAGCGTAGTAAACTGTTGTATTATATTGTATATATGATGTTGAATTTCATTTACTGTCTTATTTTTTTTCTAGAGTTTTCTTGAAGTTAGTAATCCACTTTAAATTTCATCGCAGATGTCTGAATCTTTGGAACCATTCATTGGGTATGATGATGGTGCTAGTCATAGTATGCAGAATCTATCCTCTGTAGCATGGGCCATTTACGCTCAGAACATCGAGTTAGTGAGTTTTCAAGGGATTTATATCAATTGATCTATGAACAATATTGCTGAGTATAGTGCATTGATCGAACTTATCTATGATTCCATTTCATTTGGTATTAACCGCATCATCATTAGGTTAGACTCAGAACTTGTGGTACTGCAACTTACTAGTGTTTATACTATCAGAAATCTAACACTTCATCATATGTTCCTGAGAGTTATCCTTTTGGAAATACATTTTGATTTCATTCAATATCAACACATTCGAGAAACTTGAACCCCTACAAATCCTGCAATGGTATTCAGGCTTGCGAAGTATGTTGGAGGTTTCCTCAAAATTACCAATACTTACAACCATGGTTGGTTGGTTGAATTATTTCTTATCTTAGTTCTTCTTCTTCTTATCCACATGGTTACTATCATCAAGGCTTTTACCAAGCGAAGAAGAAGAAAGGGAGGAAGACATGTTGGGCGAAGAAGGTAAATGGTCAACATGAAGTTGTTGATGTTGAGATGGTGAACTTTGTTGAAGTGAAGCATCAGGTTGAGGTGGAAAATTTTGAGTATTCGAGGCCAACGAAGTTGAAAACAACCATGCCGGTAAACCTATGGTAAATCTAGGTAATTACAGTGTAGCCATATAAGGAGGACCAACATTTCCAAAGAAGGGAAAAGGACTAGGATTCTCATTAAGAGAGGTTCCTTGGTTGGTAAATTCCAGAACTATTGCCATTAGTTTCAACTTCAGAGAATTTTATTAATAATTTAAAAATATTAACAATCCAAATTCACAATCAACACCTAAGGTCTCTAAAAAGTAAAAAAAAACAAGTGAACATGCGCTATCGATTCTAGGATTCAAACCACACATAAACAGTTTCTTTTCATATCGAAATCACTAGTTGGTGATGAAATTCAACCTCACAGAAATAAATGTGAAAATATAGCGGATGGAACTAGTTACCCTGAAAACCTGCTTAATGAAACAGTTTGGAGAAAGTAATTCCACTAATTCCATCTCTAGTGAAGATTACCCTCCAAAAATTCCAAGTGTGTCTAGTCAACATCTGTTCCAGGTACAGTAGAGACCTTTCCTCTACCATCACCTCGGGAAGAAAGACCTAATATTACAGTCACTAAGGTTACCAATTATCACAATTTAACCTACGGGGACAGTCGTAGATCTGACGTACATGCAAGGGTAGAGTAACTAAGCTCAATCCCCTTGCAAGCTCCTTGACATGGTAAATCCAAGGTTTACTAACAAGTGACCCCAAGTACCTTTCAGAATTTTTTGCAATGTGTGTAAATATTCCATATTTACCAATGAAGAAGGGAAAATTTCTTTACTAGGTCCAATATGACCTCTTTCTTAACTCTTGTGTAAGAAGAGCTTCCTAGAGAAAAACTATAATAACTAGATTTACTCTCTATCGCAAGATTCTAATGTTTGTTTATTTTCTTGGAAAGTTTACTCACATCCCTATTCCAAAGAACTAACCTATTCTATGTTGGTGGAATGAGCCCTAAAAAAGTAAAAATTTCTGATTGATTTTAATTAACGTTGTGTTATTTGGGTGTTATTTACTCATAAGGTAAATGGAATTGAAATCAGTGTTGTTATGACTTGAACCAAAACTAAATGCAATCGAATATGATAATGTAATATTTTCAGTTCGATGAATCCTAACTCAAGGAAGGAGAGAGGTTCCATTCACTTCCAACAATGAAAAAATTGATAAATAAGAGAAAATATAACAAATTCTCTAATGCACTAATTTTCAGCAAGAAAATACTAATGCATAAAAACATGCAAATTCAAATCAGGACTATCTTTCAATGAGAGACACTATCTTTTAAACTTATGAAATAACTCTTTACAATAGGCATAAATGAAAATATGATGAGATTCACTGAAAGAAAGGAGATTCACACAACCAATTCTAGAAGTGAAATACTCTTTTTTGATAGATCAACAAACCAACATAAACTCAAAACCCAAAAATGTAAAGATAATTGATTTTACTCCAAAAGACAATCAAATACACTGATCTAAATCTATGGTTGGATTTTCCATAATGTGGTAAAATATTCAGTTGTAACCTATCCACAATTTAGTTGAATACTATGCAAATGTAATCAATGCACAATTTTCATTCATATTTTGAAAATAAGAATTATAATTTATGCAAATGTAATATATGTAAGATAATTCTTCAAAAACAAACACAAGATGATTCCAAATCATCGAAAGATAAACAAGACCATTTTCCTTTACGATTGTAATCTAAAGAACCAATCAAATGTAAGTAAATAAATTGGGCGAAAATTCCAAAGGTCAAAGTAATTGTTATAGGTCAATTTGCGCATCATCCCCCATGACCTAGTCAAACTAGACATCATCCCCAGGACCAATGAAATAGGGTCTATCATCCCCTTACATTTCAATTGCTATATGCCCTAAGAGAAGAAAAAATCATTCATGGCTTCTATTGTGAGATTTCTAAGGTTTGAAGTATATGTTATATCACTTATTGAATCACCAACGTAGCCTCTAAAGGGACTAAATGTGTTTCAATGTAAGATCCTCCATTCAAGGGTGCACTGCAATGCACTTCCCGACATTCAGGAGTGCGTTGGACACCTCAGAGAGGAATTCTCATTGTTCCAGGAATCTCCACATGGCCAGTGCCTTCTAGAAGAGTCGATGTAACACCTCTGAACTTGGGAACATGTCTTTCCTATTATTAGAAAATAATTTATTAAGAAACTACCATCATTTTCCCTAGAAATTGAGCACTCATTCTAGTGATAGGGAAGGAATAATTTTGGTAAAGAAATGCTCTTGGATTCTCATTTGAGAGAGTGAAAGTACTGATATGATGCTGGTATGATGTTGGATGTGATGAGGCTGGGATGAAGCTGGAGATGGTGGCAACAAATCAATCATTGGTTGTAACCTCCCCCTTCTACTATTTAATAAATATTGTTGTTCATTTTCCCATATATATGCCTCTATTTATTGTGCAATGGATTCTTGAATGATATATATATATATATTTCATATCTAATTGATTTGATCGAGTAAGATATGTATATATCTATATATTTCATGTTGTTTGATTTTCTTTATTTGTGTTTGCAGGAATCGATTAGGCAATATGAGTTGGATTGCGAGAGACATCAAAAGCAACTGAAAGAGAAGGAGAAGCGCTTGAACCACAGGTAGGATCTTTCACCATTCTGTATATCAGCTTATTTTAGAGAAAGTGATAGTAATTATTTCCTGTGTTGTTCTAAGTGACTAGCACCACACTTAGGGAATTTGTTTTATCCGTAGATCGCAATTCCACATAACAGTAATAACACTGAAAGGCGATTAACACTCAGACACAATTTAACCCCCCTGCCCCCGCCCCCGATAAATGAGGGGGATTTTTTTTGAAAAAGTGAAAGCAAAAACATCTAAAAATTGTTGAGCCTATGAGACAAACCTATGAGTAATGAATAAATGAAATAAAATTAAGAATTTCTCAAAAAATAAAATTCAAAACACCCAATAAACTTAATGGAGACTTAATGATGCTTAAAATAAGCTAATAGGATCATAAAAAAAAAAAAAAATTGGACATAAATAAGAGAAACCTCAACTTTTTCAAAAAAAATATAGGGTTGCGCAGGCAATCAGTGTAATATAGTGCACATGCACACTGTTTCTAAAGCCTAAGTGCACAATTTTGTGTACCATGGCTAAAGGAAAAATTTGCAGTCTGAGAAAATTAAGAAAAAAAAAAAAAAAAAAGGTCTCAAACTAGAAATATCAATTCTTAAAAGGGTTTTGTTAGCACTCCATTAGATCTCCAAAGCTGAGAAGAGACTAGAAAAGGTAACTACATACCAAGATCTCACCAACTAACTAGCACTACTAGGTAGGAGAGGGATCTCTCCAAGGGATCACAGCCAAGAGGGATGGATCAATTAGGTTTTAGGCTAGGTATAGTAGCACAGGGGTATTGGTTGGTTGATTTGGGTGCTGGATGAGTGAATTAGGTCAAAGAGGTAACTCGGTCAGGGAAAATAACATTAGAATTGTAGGCATATGATGGGGCAAGGTAGGAAGGCACTCTAATACTTTAGGGTTCTTAGGTGAGATGGATCAGATTGATGAGATGCTAAAAAGAGCATGGAAGTACATGAATTCTTTTTAAACTGAAGAAATGAAACAAATTATGATGATTCTCCCAAAACAAAACATAAAATATGTATTCTTCTTATCATACTTGAGAATAAAACATATCATAGAAGTGGAATGAACATGGAAATTACAAAAAATTCATACATATGCAACAAAGGAAGAAACTATGTCAAAATACAGTACCACAAGAATCCCACCAAAATAGCTGCAACACATCCAATATATTCCTGCCAAAATCTGAATACACTAGTGTCTATGATCAAAACAACAACATCCAACCCATGAAATGAGTAAATAAGTGATATATATAGGCAATAAAAAACCTTTACCAACCTTAGGGGTAGAATCCCTGAGTTGAGGAGTTGATCCATAAAATGCTGAACTACAAACCTAAAGTGTAGGGAGCTCAAACTGACTCATCTCTAAATTTGGTGAAACTGATTCATTCATCGTAAAAAAGACTTTTACCTAATGTATTTACCCTCTAGTAACTCAAAAATATCTTAATTACATTTACATCCATCATTTACATCATTAAAATTCACATTTTCTATGGTAAAACTTAAGAAACTAGGAAAAAATCAGAAAAATCAAATAATTGTCACGAGCGCAGTGCCAGTGTCACGAGCGTTGTGCCAACTTCAAGCCAAATTTTGAGGGGGTTGTTGATGTCAAAATTGAGCTCAGGATAGCTCATTGGAAATGCTGCCCTATCTAGTTTCCAGAAATGTACTTGGTTTCTGAAAATGATGAGTTTTGGTCCTCCAAAAGGTCAATATCCCAAGACTGTTCAGGAGTGTAGGAGCTGCCTGAAAATGAGGGTAGAAATGTCATTTTTGAGGTGTTTTTGGCCATTTCTCCTTGCTATATTGTCCAAATTGGGTGTGAAAAGTGTCAAAACTGCATGTTTGATGCATTTTGAATCCAATGGTGGTGGTATTTTTGCCTTTGGAGGCCCCCAGAAGAAGTGAAACGCCCTAGGCATTGCGCTTTTGACAGGCTCACTATGCAAAAAATTGTGTTAAAATTTGCAAAATAACAAAAACTACAAAAAATTGCCCAAAAAACTTCAAAATTGGTGGATTAATTTCTATTGAGGTGTCTCAAGAAACCAATGAGGCATCAACAAGTATATCAAGTTTTACCTTGTCATTTTTCTTGGCTAGGGTTTCCTTCAATTTGTTCTTCAATTGCTTGATCTGGATGTTACAAATCTTGTTTCTAGTTTGATAGTGGTGGGCCATGTGACTTAGCATCTGATTGTATTTTTTTTCCTTTTGTAGAATCTTCTCCATGTCGATGTTGGTCTTGTCAAGCGAAATTTCCCTATTCGCATCAATTTTCTTGGCAATTCTCTTTCCCAAGGTGATTTTTTCTACCTCCAATGCTATTTGAGGCCTCTTATTTTGGGTCTCTTCCTCATGGTTTGAGACTCATCATGTGCCATCATTGACTTACCTTTGGTATCTTATTTCTTTTCCTTCAACAAATCTAATTCTAAGAGTATTTGCTTGTCAATGAGCTGCTTGTTTTGTTGCTCAAGGTAGGAGATGATAAATTTGGCTCTTCCCAAATTATCTTGTAATTCCCTAATCTTGGCATATTTCTCTTGGATGATAAGTCTTTATTTTTAATGTTCATATAGGTCATCCAAGTCCACCAAGTAAAAATATCTCTCTTTCTCATGATGAAGTTCTTCCTCTTCTTCCATGTTTCAGTTGTGTTTTGAGAAAAACCCTTGGGAAGAAGGGAAAGGGAAAGGGAGTAGGAAAATGGGGTTGGGGAGTTGGGATGGCTAAGGTAAAATTTAGGGAAATGGGGAAGGGAGTTAGGAAGCCGTGGGAAGTGTGAGGGAAAAAGGCTTAGGGAGATAGACTAGGGAATTCAATTACATGTTTTTTGTTTAGGTAGCTAGGAAATGCCACCTAGATTTATGGTTTTGGGAATACAGCTAGGGAAAAGGGATTGGATGAGTGTAAGGGAAAGGGAAGTATCTAGGGAGTGTGAGGAAGGGATATAGGGTCCAAGGGAAGTTAATTCAACTTGTTATGGGAGGATAAGGGTTTATTTACCCAATTTTGGAGTGGCATATGAGGGATATTTAACACCATGAATTATTAATTATAAACTTAAAAAAAGGTTGGAGGAGGTAAAAATTACATGGAAATAACTTATGAGGGGCTGATTTGATGAATAAACCACTTGAAAGTGGTTTGGAGAGCTGTGGGAGAAATTTGGTAGGAGTGCAACGCAAGAATGCCAGGAGCACAATGCCACCTTAAAACATACTTTTGGATGACTTACAGAAGTTTGAATTGGGCACATGATAGCTCTTTGGAAATATATTTCTGTCAACTATAGAATGGACCTATCAAGCACTAAAAAGGAGTAAGTATAGCCCCTCAAAAATCAATTCTCCCAAGACTGGTCAAAAAGTGAAAAATGGGGATGCGAAAAGCGCACGTGCTCTTGCATGCCACTTTTGGAGGCCTTCCTGAACTCCGAATTGAGGTTATGATATCTCATTCGAAATATATATCTATCTAGTTATCATTTAATTCATCAAGAAATTCATTTGGACACTCCATATAAGTGAAAATTTGAGTTTCTCAAGGTCACTCCAGAAGTGCAACAACTCTCTTGTAGCAACTATAGTTTTGACATTTCTCCCAAACCATAACACCTGTTTAAAAAATAAAGGATGTTTTTCTTCCTTGTTACAATATTAAAAAAAACATCCTTTTGGTTTTTGGAATTAATATCAATTTGGTTAGAAACATGCTTTGAAGAGAAACTAACCCTATGGGTGGCAAATGATTTGTCCCTTGGAATGACTTCTTGAAAAATGATGGAGATATGATTTTTATGAGCTGAAATGGCCTCATACTTGATGAAAATTCATGAATTGTCTTGGGACCCAAATTTCTTATAATTTCCAGTGCAAATTTTTTTTTTATGACCTTGAAAACCCTAATACCTAATAGAGACTGTAATTGAATGAAAACATGATGAAAATGTCTGAAATAATAATGACAACTCTTGGTGATGGTACACTCAGCAAAGTGGTGAAATGAGCCAGCAAGTGATGAAAGTTTTGAAAATAGTGAGGTATGACCTAGGAATACATCTAGTGACCAAATTTTTGCATGATGACCTAATGGAATGACAAAAATTTCAAAATGGAACCCTAATATGATGTGAAAAGAGATATTTTGATAACTAGTGGTGTGATGCAAAAACTGACACTATGATGTCTAAAGGTGTCAAAGGTCACAAAATGACACAAAGGAGAACATGTGTTCCCCAATATGGTCTCTAATTTGTTATATGGAAAAATCCCTTATGCAGACAGAAGCGATCTTCCTAGAATCCTAAAGGAAAACTAGATTTTTTTTTTTTTCTACCCTTCCTTAGCCTATAACTAAAACATGAAACATGTAGCATGTAGAGGATCACTTACCTATTAATGAAGTGCTTGTAGAAGTCCTTTTAGTGCTTTCCCTCAACGCCTTAGTGGCTTTCCAAATGCTTTCCATAGCTTCTCCATGATGGTCCAAAAGAGATCTGTAGAGACAAAAACATACAAAGGGATCAAAGCATCTCACATATAAAAGAAAATTTAAATGAAATCCTTGATTTAGAATACAACATATAATTGAATCAATAATAAGTTATAAACCATGTGAGTGATCAAGGAATCTCACAAATAACATCAAAATAGACACAATTAGGAAATAACAATTGACTTTATATTAAATTCAAAGGGAAATAAAGCTTATAATCTTGTTTCCTTGATGTCACGAGCCTCTTCCAATGGTCTCCTTTCCTTCCCTTGATGACAATCTCTTCAAACCCAAAACCAAAAAAATGAGTTTACAAATCCCAGTCTCTTGTTCCTTTAGTCATATGTTCAGGTTTCTAGTTCCACTTCTCAAGGGATATGATCCTTAAGAAAATGAGTCTAGTTCCATGTACCAAGGGATGAGGTGCAGGTATGTTGTGGTTTGAGGTTTCTAATTTGGATAAGATTCCTCAAGCAAAAATTCTGGAACTTAATTTTTTATTTATACCTGTAAGAAAATACCTGTGTAGTTTTTAATGGAAGAAAATATGTATATATGTGCAGTTTCCAGTGGAAGAAACTACGGATGTGCGGTTTTTGTTCAAAAAAAATATGCAGATTCTCAAAAAGGGTTTTTAAGTAGTGTAACCCAAAATTCCTTTTGTCCTTGGTATCATTTTAATTCAATCTTAATAGGGGATTCACTTGAGACAGTTCATCAGATGGCATAGGATTTGAATTGACAGTCACGGTGACAAAATTTAGTGTAACAGATTTTCCCCTAAAGTGCAAAGCAAGAAAATATATTTGACGACTGAAGCACTTTATCATGTCAAATGTTCGGATTAGAGAAAAATTGGTTGAGGACCTAAAAAATATAGTCAAGGATTACCATATCATTCTTTCATATAAACATTACTGAGGTAGGCATTCCCATACTTAGAGTAAACATAACTCAATGAATCAATAAACAAATACACAAAGATACATGTCAACAGTAGACATATTATGGACACAACCATCAATGGATCTGTTGGCTTCTGAATTACATGAGGAGAAATACATCATGGAGAGATATGAAGGGATTGGAAAGGGAAAAGTGGGAGGCTAATGACATGCGACGCATCTCTTCCGGAGGTTTGTAGTGCAAGTGTGCCGCCACGATCGTACCTCCCCCAGATACAAGATGTAGCCCATGACAATAGTGGTGCCACCCACGAAGGATGGCCGTCTACAACATATTCTGATGGCACTTGAGAGAGTGGGGGATGCCGAGACTGGTCCACCAGAGGAGTTGACATCAGCTCCCCTCGTGTCCAATTAGAATAGTTTCAGGGGGGGGGGGTGAAGACGAGGAAAGAGATCAACTTTCGACCCGACAAAAATTGGAGGGACCCACCATCACACAGCTGGCACAGGTATGCTACAAGGTAAGGTAAGCTCGTCTAGGGTAAAAAGGCCGATACTCCTGTGTCTGGCACGTGGTCCCTCACCTACCCGGCTGATGTCGGCCAACCACCGCGTGCCATGTGCCTCTTTTCCAACGTCCTCATGACGTCAACCCTACAGTTGTCGTCCCACCCCATTACCCAGTAAAACTTTTTTTCCACCCAGATTTTTAATCTCATCTGTTTGAATTGTTGGTCACTTACCATCATTTCACTTAGTCAGGCATCCAAGTAAAATCACAAGTATTGGCTGCCTTTCACCCTCACATCACTTTCCCTGCTACCTCAGGTCTTTGGTCGTGTCCCTTTCATTATTTCCCTTTAACTGTTTGTTCTAATTGATATGGAAAAAACGAAACACTCTCCCCTTGAAACCTTGTGAGCTCGCGAGGTCAAGACTGCTCCTAGCCCCGAACCACTCATGGATGCCCACTCTCAACTCTGTGACCTGTTTTACCCTTTCAATGTGGCCCATACTAAGGCCGATATCCCATAATTTCAGCAACGTGGGGGGAAGATGTGTTTAGAGTCATTGATTCACGACTCTATTACCAAATTTCCCCAACAATCCATTTGTTCCCAGAGTTTATTACCTTTCTCGTCAATGCCTACATCGGGCGGAAGGAAATTTTCCTCTCTTCTTGGGGGGTCAAGATTCTATATATTACTCCTCAGCTCATCAGAAAAGCCCTATTCTATCCCTCTACCCAAGACTGCGTCGAATTCACCGATGTCACTCTCTCCTGCCACTTCTCAAACCTACCCTTGGAGAAGTAGAGTGATTTTCTCAAACTCATTTATGATTCACACCTATACGCTCTCCCTCCCATAAAGGCTATTCTACTGTCCCTATTTCGTGGTACCATAAAACCTATTCTAGCAGTCATCTCGGGAATGCTGGGGTTAGAAAATGCCGATAGGGTCACTAAAGAAAGTTTAGGGTTTCTTTGGCTCATGAAGCAATCTGGGATTCTACTAGATATCCCCACCTTCTTGGCCTCAACTATAAAATCATAGTTCCAAGGTATGTCATCCTTTTTCTCTTTTAGATGCTGCTCCCTGGTTTTCTACCTATTCATATTTGAGAATGCAGACAAGTTCGATGGTTTAGGTCTAAATAGGTTCTCCACGAGAAACACTGAACCAAAATCTATTTTTGAATGGACTTTGGTAGTTCACCAACATTTAGAGGGGAAGGGGTGTGAAAAATTTGTCAAGGATTTCATGTCCAGGGCCTATGCAATCATACATGATAGCCCCCTGCCCAGAATTTTTCTTGAGAAAAAGGAGTGGCTCAAGTTCAGTGAAACAGATTGTACCAGTGATTGGTAATTTTTTGAAGATCACATCGAGATTAGGGTCTATGGTGCCAAAGTTCCTCCTTATCACTTTCTAATGTTCTTGTCCATGAGGATTTTCACCCTTGAGTTCATCAGCCAAGTCCTAAGTTCCAACCAAGCCCACTTCGTGCCCTCGAAAAAGGGATATATCTTCAGGCTCCCAAATGTTGTAGGCCCTTTCACCATCAATTCAAGGCACACACTCTCCTCTGTGGAAGGGATGTTGCGGAAGATGAATTTCCCACAGGGAGATGCTTGGAACTACGATCCTAAAAGATTTATCACACACAGGAAGAAGAAGATTAAGTCCACAACATATGAGCATGAACCTAGGCCTCTTATTGAATGGAAAGCTAACTGTGATTCATGGCCTTTGGATACAGATATGGAGGCCAAATCCCCATCCGCCAAAGGAAAAGGAGACAACATACTCAGTGATGTGGAAGTGCTGGAACAGGAAAATCCCTAGATTGACTAAGGATTCACGAACAAGGAGGAGGAAGGTCACCTCAGCAAGATACAGATGACTGAAGGCCCTGAGGAAGAGGACACTTATATTCCTGACAATGAGGCTTCACAGCTCATGGGTTATGACAAAGAAAAACTAGGCTTTCATCTCTCCTATGATTCTGCTTCTTCTTCAGCACCTTCAAAACTTTCAGAAGCTGTCACGTAGGGTAAAGAAGAGACAAGGGAGCAGATTGAGGCCACTAATCAATCTGCAAGGGAGAAACTGAGAGCAGAATTGTCTCAGTTCGTAGAAAAGCATAATACTAGGCTCACTTTAGCCCTAGATATGGAGAAGTATCAACTTATATTTTCTGTCCAACATTCATCCTCTCATCCCTTACCCCCAGGATCCAAGTATAAAGCCCTGGAAATAATTCTAAATTTGGCTTCCATCCCCTTGCCTGATAAGTTAAATTTGCACAAGTCCATCGGGGACATGCTGCAAACTAAAGTATTAAAGCATACCATCACCCTAGAGAAAGCATAAAGGAGATTGGCTCAGATGAAGATCACTTAGCAAAGGGAAAGAGCAACTGCTAAAGATCTTGTTACACAACTGGAAGACTACAAAAAGATGATAAGAGGTAATGGAGGTTATCCTAACTTAGCAGTATAGGCCCTTCTAAGAAAAATTGAGTTGGAGGTATAGGATTTATGATGCAAACTGAACATCCCTCATTCAGAAAATATTCAAATAGAGGAACTAGCCAGAGTGGAAAATGAAAAAGACACCCTCACTGAGGCTTTCGCTAAAAGAGATGAGTACAACGTGGGATTAAGGGAGAAGTTGTCGGATCTACAACAAGCTTAAGATAATCATGTGTGTATAGTACTTGTACCAGATAACCCAAAAGTGCTCCAAAACAATCAACCAAGGCTCTAGTGGACCTAAATATGTTAGAGGATGAGACACACACCCCTTAGAGAATCCAAGACGAGGCTAAGGTAGCCTACTCAGAGAACCAAAAGACAGTCTCCTCCCTTCAGAAGGAGGTAGAGACCCTTCACAGGGAGGCCCAGGAACACGAGAAGTCTATCAAGGACTTGAAGGCACAGATTAAAGGGAATATGTCATTAGGAGAAGCTAGGAAAATAGTCTAGAAAAATATCATAATAGAGGTGAAAGAGCATTGGCAGCTCATCATGATAGCCAATGACAAGAAGAATGCCATCCGAGACTATAAGGTACAATTGGACGCCAGCAATAGGGAAGGAGATGAGAATGTAGCAGCAACAAGGAGATATATCAAGTATATCAATGAAATCCCATCTAAAGAGTTGACCATGCATGGAGTAGTCGACTATTTCAAGACCATCATGGAGGTTACTAAGAAGATACAGAAAGAGGATGCATGGGTAAAACCATTGGGATATTTAACAATCGTGACACAAGTAGTAGAGAGACTCAATCAGGAATGGCGTAAGTTAGTGGAGGATGGTCTTCCCCCATGCTGGGATCAACAGTTAGGGAAATTTCTTCCCTTGACCACTTATGAGCACAAAATGTCCGAGATCAAGTGCAAGGAAGATTTAATATTGGAGAATACCTCCCGCCTGAAGGCAGATACCTTAGTAGCAGCATTACGCAAGGAATTCTTTGTCCTTTCCTAGGTCAAGAGATTCTTCGCAAGCTACCATGATTACTCTGAGATTACTCAGCTTCAATATATATTCGATTTCTTCAGCACAACATCTCTACCCACAGAGGTCATCTAGAAAAGGTGATATGAATATGCAAATCGTCCAGCTCCTTCCACCTCGCAGCAACTGCCACCTCAGTCGCCTCGCTAACCTGGCTCCTCTACATCTTCAGTCAGACCACCCAACTCACGGGGCTCTGCCACGCCTCTTTGTAACCATTAGGGATATCATGATAAGGCCCATGTGTCCTTTGTTTTTATTTTTTGTTTCAGTTTTAGTGTGGTTTAAAATCAGGCGAAATCTTGATTTCACCCAAAGTATTGTTTAAATGTTATGTTTTCGTTGTAATCAATGTCGAAAGAATAATGCCTCTGATATGATGTAGTTATATCACATCATTTTTTATTTGGATAGGAAATAGTAAAATCAAGAAAGAATATCTGTCCAAGAAAATATCTGGCCAAGGGGCCCAATGTAAAAACTATAAAAGGCCAACTCAGAGAGGAAGAAAGGGTTCTGATTTCTCTAGAAGTTATGAGTTCATATTTTTCATAGCACATTTTGTAATGTTTGGGATAAGCTGTTAATGTATTTCTATAAGAGTTGTTTTGAGAAGATAATATAATGACAACTTTTTGCAAAATGGATTCCTACTGGGCTTTTGAGCAGTATGTATGCCTCTTCTATGTATTGGTTTAATCTTCTTATTAATTTTTGCCATATTTTCTTTCAAGTTATCATGTGTTCGGAATGCTGGTCACTAATGGTTAATAAATAAATTCACCTTACTTGGTACTCATATACTAGTCATTTGAATACCTGAATTAGGCTCGACACATGATTCCCATCTCATAATTCTTATCTTGACCGTTCCTCTTTAAGTCCCTGGAGGTAGATTCTTACATCTCAGTAGGCCCGCCTCACTCTGACTTATTTTCCCTATTCTTCTTAGAATCCACCCTCATTATCTCAAATATATTTTCA
The DNA here is from genome assembly GCA_034641835.2 of Pinus albicaulis. NCBI lineage: Eukaryota > Viridiplantae > Streptophyta > Pinopsida > Pinales > Pinaceae > Pinus > Pinus albicaulis. The sequence continues at coordinate 62,234,256 of MU968359.1, read as the reverse complement.
CTACAGGTTCATATCCAGCCCTATTGCATCAAATTGAGATTCCTTTCAGCCACAGGCCCATTTTGAGGTATTCCCTTCTTACAGTTAGAGTTAGAAGCTATTTCTCCACTCCCATTGTTATATAGAACCTCCGATCAAATAAATTCCATGAAGTGTATATCCGAGAGGCCCCCTCAGAGAACATAAGAAAAACCTATATGACCTCCCTCTCTTAATATGTCCTAAGCACTGGTATCCTACAACTCAAGACTGTCTCTGGGAGTGACAACATATTTTTGGCACCGTTGCTGGTGAATGAACTGAAAAATATTTTCCCTGGGATACGACATTGTCTTTACCCTTCAATCAGGTGATCACAAAGGGTTGAGAGTTGCACAACCCTCACCTTTGCGACTCCAATATTATCAAAACCTATATTAGTTGCAATCCTGGATTACACAAGGCCTCACACTCAGTCAGATACCTCCCAGCTGAGAACCCCTTCTGTATTTGATCCTGGAAACATTATATTAAAGATAATCTGGAAATAAAAGAAACCCATCCAAGCTGACTTACCTTCATTCTCGCTATAATATTCACTGTCCTCATCTCAGAAAGATGACGTTTATGGCCCTAGCTCCACAGCTTGTGTACTTGAGTATCCCCTAGACACCTCTAATTAATCCATCTCAGACATAAAAAATGAAGCCAAATCCATCGATATTTCCTTACTTCCCTTGCATCCTACTCTAGAGGCTGAGGAATTCAAAGAAGTTACAACACTCTAGAACTCATTACAGATAAATATCCAAACCTCTGCTCAACATATACCTGTTGTACCACAACCAAATCATCCTCAGAACTTACCACCACCGCCCCTCATGGCTGCACCTGGATTCCTCCTCAAAAAATATTCCCCATTGGCTTTGCCTCAAGTATTAAATGACATGCCTCAAGATTATCTAAAGCTCTTGCCTCGGTTCACGGGGGAATATAATACTTCTGCACAGAAACATATTGAGGACTTCTATGCCTTTGTTGAGAATGTCAATGTAGAACACCTGGATGTGGTGCTGAGGCTTTTCGTCCAATCCTTGGATGGAGAAGCTCGAAAGTGGTTCAAATATCTTGCTAATAACGTAGTCACCAATTGGGAGGAAATGGAGAATTTATTCACTCTAAAATGGGGAGAAAAGAGGGACCATGGTTACATTCTCACAAAGTTCAATGCTCGAAAGAAGAGACACAATGAAGATGCAATAGAATTTATAAAGAGGCTCAATAATCTTTACAATAATCTACCTACTGAAATAAAGCCTCCTCAAGAAGCTGCCAAGGTGGTCTTTGTAGGAGATTTTGAGCCAGATTTTGGATTCACATTAAGAGAAAGAAAGTCTACATCCCTAGAACAGATCTAGACTGATGCACTGGAGATAGAAGAGAAATTTTCTTCTACACGTAGATTCAAAGGAAGGACAGATCATGAGGCTAGGAGAAGAGATAGGGAGGAGGCTTCTACCTTTAATCAAGAAAAGGAATTACCAGAGTACAAAATTTAAGAGATAAATAAGTTGATAAATAACCTCTTGAATAAGCTGGTGAATCTTGAATTGGAGGCTAAGAATTCCTCTCCTCGTCCCAACCCGATGGTTCCTAATTGAGGGTTTAATCCATAGTATTGGAATCCCCCTCTAAAATTGTTAGAGTGGGAAAGGAAGGAGCAACAAGATCATATCCAACCTCCTGTATACTTAGAAGGGGAAATAGAAGGAAAAACTGATGAAGTCAATGATAGTCAAGAAGATCAATTCCTCACTTATTCAGAAGATGAAGAAGGGGAACTCACCCTGCAAGAAGAACTAGAAGAGAAGGAAATCCCCCCAAAGGATTAGGATAGTGATAATTACTGCAGGCAGTTTATGGACTTCATGCAAGCTTAGCTCCATAAGAAGTATGACCTCAGGTCCTCTAGAAAGAGAACCCGAGTGCAAGAACAAGACAAAGAGTCAATACCAAGAGAAAAAACCCCTTATAGTTCTTCAAGTAAGGGGAAAAATCCTTTAGAAGAGTCTACACATCATAAGGTCACTGCATCCACTTCCAAAAAGCTAGGTTATGATCCTCCTGTAAGCCAGAAGTCCTCTTCTGTAGCCTCAAACCTGCTCGATCACTTTAAAGAGAAGTCTAAAGATGTAATTGTAGAAAAATATCCCACGACCTCCAGAAATAGCTAGAGAAGGTCAAGATTCTGGTTCCCCTACTCAAGCTCCTAAAGCAACCTTCATATAAAGCCCAAGTGTATCAATTCATGCTGCCCCATAGCATAGGCCCTCTCCATGACAACCTCAATCTCCAAGAGGAAAGACCCATGGTATTCTTTGGACCTCATGTAGAATAATTGGACTCAACCACTCCCCAATTATATGTGTCTCTAGTTATTCATGACCTGTTACTACACATCTGCATGCTAGATTCTGGGGCTTCACATAATCTATTTCCATTGTCTGTCATGGAGCAGTTGGGGTTGCAGATAACCAGACCTTATAAAGACCAGTATTATTTTGATTAAAAGAGGGTAAAGTGCCTGGGCACGATAAAATACCTGGTAGTAAACCTAGCCCAGATCCTGGCTAAGAGCATGGTTATGGATATCGTGGTAGCTGATATCCTGGCCCGTTTCAGAATGCTACTGTCTAGATCCTAGGGTTCCAAGATTCACGAGTAAATTAAGTTGGATCTCAATTACGTGACTATTCCCCTATTTGGTGGGGATGAATGAAGACTATATCGTGAATCCAGGTTCATGAAAATGGTCACCAAAGTTTATGGTTCAACCAACTTCCTGGTATATGGTAAGGAGGGAAAATTTTCTTGTCTCATGTTCGAGGAGGATGAGAATTTCCTGCAAGAAACTAAGGTCTTTCCTCTAAAATAGAAGGAGCCCATGAATAAATATGAGGGCAATATCTGGACTCTGCATTTCGACAAAGCTTATTCCTGAGAAGGAAATGGAGTCGAGGTGCTCTTGATGTCGCTTGAAGGATTTTTAGTTCCTCTCTCCTTTAAAATGGAGTTTGAAGCCACCAACAATGTGGCTGATTATGAAGCCCTTCTACTAGGAATACAAACAACATGAAACATGAACATACTGAATCTGAAGGTCTTCATAAACTCAGAGCTAGTGGTAAGGTAAGTCAAGAACTAGTGCCAAACTAAACATCCACGACACAAAGCTTATAGAAATGAGGTGTGGGACCTGGTAGAAATTTTTTTCTTGGCTTTTAATATACAATTTGTGCCAAGAGACAAGAACCGGATGGCCGACTTGCTAGCCATAGTAGCCAGCAATTTCCACCCACGACAGAATCCCTTTCTCAGATATGAGGTCGAAGTACGATATCGTCGCTCCATTCCGGACAACGTAAAGCACTGGAAAGTCTTCGAGGATGAAGAAAAGGTCAAGTGCTTTATGGAAATGGTCAGAAAATTCTCAAATTTGGTGATTGATTCAGTCGATGAAGGTCAAAGTGAGTAGCCAAAAACCAAATGGGAGTAGACATTGTCTGAACACCGTGTTTTGAAATAAAAGGGAAATGTCATTCCTAGAGGCCTCGTGCCATTAGAGAGGCTATTTTGTAAAAAAAATATTTCGATCAACCCCAGCAAAATGACCCTTGACGAGGCTATCAGGGATGTGAATATTGGGATCGAGGAAGATCCAAAGGTGGTAAAGCTATCCAAGGGATTCCCTGAAGAGTACCAGGATCAATAACTATGGCTGTTTCAATTATACAAGAATGTCTTCGCCTGGTCATACTAGGATTTGAAGACTTTTGATGTTGACATTATACAACACAAGATACAACTCAAGTGGGATGGCAATGCTCATAAGTAGAAGCTGAGGCAGATCAACCCTCTCCTTCTCCCAGCTATTGAAAAAGAGATAGAGAAACTACTATGGGAAAAAATCATTGTTCCTCTGAGATATTCGGAGTGGGTAGCTAACCTAGTTCTGGTGAGGAAGAAAAATGGAGAAATTAGATGTAATATTCCCAAATGGGAAAAGCAGGAATATAGTGCATAAAACTATAAATATCAGTGACAAATCAGCACATGCAATGTAAGAATATCATATAGCCATCATATTAAGATCGTAGCAGCAAAATGTGTTCAAGTTCTTGACGAAATAGTCACTCAAGTTGGCAAAAAAAGCTTCAAGAGAACTTGTACATGAAATATGAAGAACATTGCTACAAAAAAAATACCCAAGGCTATGACAACACAGTTTTATTAGATATAACTGTTGCTGAATAATTTCAATGCATAGATCTAAAGTTATATGGCTCAAATAATGCTGATAACAAATATCTTAGCTCCCAAGCACATTTCCAAGATAACACGGGAAGGGTTTCTTGAAATACACAAAATGCGGAAAATACAATATGGCCCTAGGGCTTAATAATCTCCACAACTGGATCGATGATAGGAGGTTGCTGATCTGATCTGGAAATGTATGAAAACTCCTCCTATAGATTCTCAAAATGAGAGGTTGATACCCTCACTGAAACTCTATCTCCCCCAACTAGGGCTCCAAACCCTCTACTACAACTGCAGACTAAAATAACACAGTTTCTTTAGAAAAATGCACTATAAATAATAGTAGTCCCTTAGCCTATTGTTGGATGATGAAATTAGGCTCAAGAATCTCCCTTACAAGCCACCCAGATGAAGGGATATTACTCCCTCCACTAGAAAACAAGCTTAGAAGTTGGGTTTCTCAACCCTCCACTATTGCACCCTGCAACACAACAAAAATTACTACAGAAATTACACTGTAGAAGTAAGATGAAGCTTGGCCTGATGCCGAATAGTGGAAAATGTATTGCAATACTCTTCCAAGAGGCCTCTCAAGGAAAGAGGTGGGATTCTCGACCGGGAACACACTGTGTTGAACAACACTGCAATCTTAGCTAAACATCTGAAGAGAGCACAAGTCTAAACAGACCATATAAAAAATAATAATCTCAAACATAACCCCATATCTTCCATCCTCTTCCTTATATAAGTGATGAGCTTCCTCACCCTTGGCCCCATTCACTTAGGTCACTACTTCCATGCATTCAATCTCCCTCCAAAACTGCGTTGGCCCACCATGAATTCCACTCCTCCATAACAACGATGTTGATTTGGTCAAAGTTGACCCAGTATTCATACTCCAACCTCTTTTCACACCTAAGGGTCTTCAATCCAACTTTTTAGATGACTTCCATTCACACTAGGAGTGTATTTATTCCTACTAAGGAGATTTATGGGTCTCCATACCCTCTTATTTCTTTATCTAAGAGAAAAATCAAAACTTTAATATTCCAATTAGTTGTGTGCTAATTTAGGAATATTACAGTCCTCCCCTACCAAATGTTGCTTGTCCTCAATCAACTGCAAGGATAGAGCTAAAGAGCCTCTCCTCTTCCTCTTATGGCATCCTCATATGATAAGTTTGTCCAATGAACAAGATGCCCTCTCATCAATATGTCCTCAAGCTACTCCTCCCAAGTGTATAGGTATGCGCTTGGTGAAAAATCCAAATGGCTCTTATCATGAACAAGTGGGATATCCATGGAGGCAACTATATGTAGTCTAGAGGCCTTCTTGAGGCATCAGATAAAAAATTTATTGGGAACCTTCCTTCCCATGTGAAGCTCCAAGCCCCAAGCTATCATCCACACCAAGTGAGTCACCCTCCAAAATGGTAACTCATGAAAAATTTCTTCCACCTTTGGCTCCTGTAATGTAGGTGGGCTACATAAATGAACATGATAGAACAAATGGCGTACCCCACATTGTCTCTCTCTCCACTTATGGAAAGTGTAGAGCTGTTGTTGATATTGGGCTGCAATAATGTTGCCCTCAAGATACGAAAGGACAGTTGGATCTCCAAAGACCCCTCCTCTAGTTTCATGAACCCAACCCATCCCATAAAAAGTGAATGGTACATCATCACCACGTGGTATCCAAATCAGATAAATACTAAAGTTTATGTTCAAGTTTGGATGGTACCAATGGTTTCTCCAATGGATACAGTGTAGTTTTACCAACTATTGTTTTAGAACATCACGTGGCAAGTTTTCTCCCAACAAGTTGCTAGTTGTGCATGTTTTCTCATCTACTATGAGGTAGTAAATGGAATTATATCTCAGCTAAGAATAATAAGAATAACACCACATTTTCCCAAGGTCATGCAAAGAAGGGCTATATTCATCACAAATGTTGGCCCTAGAATGACCATGAAACCCAAATATAATCATGCCCTCTTGCGGAGCAATGCACTGCACATAGATGGTGAGACATGAAAATAATTTATGAAATGATAAATAAGTACAGAAATACATTTCTTACCATGAATTGTGAGTAATTTGAAAGTGAGGTCCATGGATGAGCCCTCCCATGAGAATCTCCTCATAAAGGTCTACAAAATGAAGGGATGCATACTCCCCTTGGGACACTCCATCAATAGATACACACTCCCAGGTGATAGCATTGTTGGCCTTGGTGATAAGGCTCTTGTCACTCCATGACTCCATTATTTGACATGCGATATGCCAAAGTCATCCACCATCATGCTGCTATGTGTGGGAGAATCCTTCCTATGTGGAAGTACCTCTTGATCCTTCAATGCTGAAGGGAAGCATCTTTGCAATTTTATTGTGCCATCCCTTTTTCTTGAAAAATTCTATATAGTATGGGAGAAATTCAGCCCATACTCTCCCAAGAGTAGCCAAAGCAACAAGATCTCTTGTTGCCTCCTCACACCTTCATCATACAAATCATGAGGTGAAAACATGATGATTGAAATGAAGAATGACATATCATCACAATGAACCCAAACTACTTGCTACCATATGATACACGTGCCATGCCAAGTCCCATCCACCAAATTATCCCTCGAAGTAGGATATGTCACATGCTGACCAAACTCTTTCAAGAGTAGCCAGTGCAACCTTGCCTCCTGCTGCCTCATGTCATATATCTGCAAGTGGCTCCCCAGCCTCTTGCTTATCAACATCACCCATCCAACCAATGGTGAGTGTCTACTATCATGCTCCCAATGGGTATTTCTCCAATGGAGATAACCATTCTCCCAAATCAGATTTCTATCTTTGTTCCTCATGGGATGTTGAAGTACAACCTCTTGGAGATCTCCAAATGAATATCACTCATTAATGACCAAGCTGACCCATAAGGATCCAAATAAGATGTAGGCAAAAAATTCTCATTAAGATGTGAAGTGATCATCAAGAAGTATCCACCATAATAATGGAAGATGTCATCCATCAACCATCTACCTATCTGCTGCTAAACAAGTGTATTGGTAATCATAATGTCTCAATATTAGTTGGGCACCCAACTCATCACTGCTGCTCAATGACAATGCTGTTGATCTCCATGATGGTGCATCTACTGTCTCACAATCATGCAAAATGCTGAACATACAGTTCTGCATTGGATTGCCTAAGATAATATTCATCCTATCCTCCAAAATTATATAGTCCAACCCCAAGCGTTGTGTGTAGCTCAACAATGATATACTAGGATGACTATATATCTATTCCTTGAACAAATCAAGGTTTCTCAGTGCAGTGGTAGTCCGCTGCTCCAAATCAACAATGTGCTTTGATCCTAGGTCATGCATTTGCCCTGATAGCATGTTTCCACAACCCTCCATATGATGTGTTGAAATAATAGGAAATGGAAATATGTGCTTAGATTGGTAAAGCTTGGGAACATCTTGTATTGCTACAAGGGTTCCTTCCTCCGGTATGATGAATTCCCCAACTATTGATGATGATGGTTGTTCTTCTATGGCTACATCAGCGCTTGTATAAGTATCCTCCTCTTCATGCATCATTAGAATAGTGTATGGGACTCCAAATGTCAAGAGATCAAGACCACTTTGCAAAGGTGCAAGTGTTATTCCTCCTGATGCAAGTTCTCCTGCAAAAAGTGGTGGTGGAAGTTGCTCTTCCTCTGGTTTTCTTCTATCAAACTTCTTTATCAACCTTTGAGTAAAATCTGCATATGCAGTCACTTGTGCATGACTCAAATTGCTGAACCACCAAATGTTTTCTTCATCCTCAAGGTGCAGCGCTGCAATCTCAACACCTTCTCTTTCCAGTACTGGGTGTAGCAGGAAGAATACATCCAAATTCATTCCCCAAGCTCTTATTGTGCATCTAGGTGACCCATCAAATGTAGACAATAGAAATATATTGCTGCAAGGTATTCTTTCTTATTTGAGCTGAATGAACTATGGGAGAGTTAGATTCTCCTTGAAAGCTCTAGGTTGAGACTTATATTTTACAAGATACTCATTTTAAATATCATGATCTAAGTGTCCTCCATCTCCATGCCTCTTGTATTCTTCTTCCAAAGGAAAGGGCATAGCATGTTTATTTGGAGCTCTATGCAATATCTTTTCTTCTTTGTGCTGATAGGAAGTACATGGACCTTCCTCATCTTGAAACCCTAGTGTGGTTTCATTGTTTTTCTCCACTTTTCTTTGCTTGACCTCCTTGGTGAGGTCCCTCTTAGATATGAAAAGAGATGAGATAAAAATCATTCCTTCAATCATTCTGATCTCTTTCTCCTTCTTCTTATTCTCCTGATATCATAATGGCTGAGATCCACAGGCTGAGCCAAGATTATGCTCTGATACCACTGTAATATTCCCAAATGGGAAAAGCAAGAATATAGTGCATAAAACTGGAAATAGTAGTGACAAATCAACACATGCAATTTAATAAGATCATATAGTCATCATATTAAGATCATAGTAGCAAAATGTATACAAGTTCTTGAGGAAATAGTCACTCAAGTTGGCAAAACAAGCCTCAAGAGAACATGTACATGAAATATGAGGAACACTTCTACACAAGAAATACCCAAGGCTATGACAACACAATTTTATTAGATATAAATTTTGTTGAATAATTTCAATACATATATATATGAAGTTATATGGCTCAAATAATGCCGAGAACAAATATCTAAGCTCCCAAGCACATTTCGAAGAAAACCCTGGAAGGGTTTCCTGAAATACACAAAACGCATAAAATACAATATGGTCCTAGGGCTGAATAATATATGCAACTAGATAGATGATATGAGGTTGCTGATATGATCTATAAATGTATGAAAAATCCTCCTATAGATTCTCCAAATGAGAGGTTGATCCCCTCACTGAAAATCTATCTCCCCCAACTAGGGTTCCAAACCCTCTACTGCAACTGCACACTGAAATAATGCAGTTTATTTAGAAAAATGAAATGTAAATGATAACGGTCCCTTAGCCTATTGCTGGATGATTAAATGAGGCTTAATAATCTCCCTTACAAGCCTTCTGGATGAAATGTTTCTCCCTCCACTGGAAACAAGTTCAGAAGTTGGGTTTCTCAACCCTCCACTGCTGCACCGTGCAACACAACACAACTTCGTGTAGAAACTATGCTGTAGAAGTAAGATGAAGCTTGGCCTGATGTCGGATAGTGGAAAATTTTGTGAAATACTCTTCCAAGAGGCCTCTCAAGGAAAGAGGCAGGATTCCTCGCCGAGGACACCCTGTGCTGAACAACATTGCAATCTTAGCTAAACAATTGAAGAGAGCACAAGTCTAAACATACCATATACAAAATAATAATATGATACATAATCCCATACGGCTGCCAACCTATTACTTATATAAGTGATGACCTTCCTCACCCTTGGCCCCATTCACTTAGGTCACTACTTCCATGCATTCAATATCCCTCCAAAACTGTGCTGTCCCACCATGAATACGACTGCTCCATAACAACATTGTTGATTTGGTCAAAGTTGACCTAGTCTTCATGCTCCAACCCCTTTTAACACCTAACAGTCTTCAATCCAACTTCTTAGATGATCTCCATTCACACTAGGAGTGTGTTTATTCCTACTAATGATATTTATGGGTTTTCATACCCTCTTATTCCTCTATCTAAGAGAAAAATAAAAAAATTAATATTCCAATTAGCTGCATGCTAATTTAGGAATATTACATTTGACTATGCGTGGATTTCCAAAATATGAACAGGGCCTCACTAAAAGACAACTAACCTCTTCCAAAGATGGAACATACTTTTCAAAAGGTGTTGGGATCCTCCCACATGTCTATGATGGACAGTTTCTCGGGATATAACCAGGCAGCGATGCTCCTAAAGACCAGAAGAAGACATCGTTTACCACACCGTGGGGAACCTTCATGTATGCCTAGATGCCTTTTTGTCTAATCAAAATTGGTGCCACTTTCCGATGTGCAATTGATATTACCTTCATAGGAGATCAAGATAAGTTCGTGGTTATTTAGCTGGACGACATCACTATTTTCTCGAAGAGTGATGCTGAACACATAGAGCATCTCCGACGAACTTTCGAAAATTTCCACAGGTACGGTCTGTATTTAAACCCCCAGAAATCCATGTTCGTCATGGAAGAATGAAAGCTACTAGGGCGTATAGTAAATAAGGAGGGAGTGAAGATCGACCTTAAATGGGTGGAGGTGATAAATGGCATTTCTCTCCTACGGAATAAATGGGAAGTACAAGAATTCCTGGGAAGAATAAATTTCCTAAGAGGGTTCATTCCCAATTATGCTGAGATCATCCGACACATCACTAAAATGCTTAAGAAGAATAATGAACTGAAATGGAATCCCCAATTAAGGGCTTCTTTCGACAGAATCAAGCAGGCTTTTTCTGAAGCTCCAGTGCTGCCGGGTCCAGAATATATCAAGCCCTTCATGATTTTCTCCTTTGCCTCCCCTCATACGATAACTGAAGTACTGTTATAGAAGAATGAGGACGAGCATGAAAAACCTATTGCGTTCTTCAACCAGGTCTTGCGAGACGCCAAATTGAATTATAATATCCTAGAAAAGCAAGCATATACTCTGGTCAAATCTATAAAGGCATTCCAGATATATGTGTTACAATTTTCCATAACTACCTATGTTCCCACAATAGTGGTGAAGGATATTTTGATACAAGGAGAAAATGAAGGAAAGAGGGGCAAGTGGATAGCCAAGATCTAGGAGTATGAAATGGAGATAAAGCCTACTAAACTCATTAAATGGCAGGGAATGGAAAAAATTCTGTCTCAATCCAACTGCCAAGCCTTGGGGATAAACTTGTCTATGGGAGGAGGAGATACACCGAAAGGTACAGAGGTACAACAGGGAATAGAATCCTTCACACAAAGAACACATGTAAAGTACCTTCGGTCTGCATGGTATAAAGACATAGTGGAATACCTTCTGACTCTAATGTGTCCTCCAAATTACGACAAATGGATGTATTGAACCTTGAGGTTAAGGTCTGAAAAGTATGCTGTGGAGAATGGGCGACTGTATTGGAGGACCCGACTAGGATTTTGTTATTATGTTTAATAGAGCAGGAAGTGGACGAAGTGATGAAAAAAATCCATGAAGGTGTGTGTGGCGGGCATTACAACTGGTGGTCCACTGCTCATAAGATCCCGGGAGCAGGTTTTTTCTGGCCTAGGCTATTTGGTGATGTAAACGCTCGCATCTGGGCTTGCGAGAAATGTCAGAAATTCGCAGAGAAGTAAAGGTTTGCGATATTCCCATTGATCCCAATACATGTCAAGGAGCCATTCAGAAAATGGGGAATTGATTTCATTGGAGAGATCCACCTGACCTCTAGTAACTAGGATCGATGGATCCTCACCACCACCGATTACTTCACCAAGTGGGTTGAGGTCGTGCCTACAAGAAATTCCACAGATGGGGTGGTGATCAAGTTCATGGAGGAGAACATAATAGCTAGGTTTGGGTGCCTTTCTAAAATCATCACTGATAATGCCCAGGTCTTCAAGTCAGACAAGTTTGTAAACTTTTGTCAGAATTACAATATTACTCTGGGACACTCCACTGCTTATTACCCACAGGGGAATAGGTTGGCGGAGTCATCCAATAAGACATTGGTGAGAATTCTGAAAAATACTATAAATGAAAACCAAAAGAACTCGGACTCCCATCTCAAGTTTGCACTTTGGGTGAATCACATCACTAGTAAGAGATCCACTGGAAAGTCACCTTATGAGCTGGTGTATGGTAGGGTGGCGGTTTTCCCCATTCAAATCACTCTACCGATGGCCAGATTTTTGCAAGACGGTGAGGAAGAACCAAATGACCTTGTCAGGAGAATGAATCGATTGGTGGAACTGGATGAAACCCGGGCACAGGTAAACTTCAGGTTGGCAGACTACCAAGAAAATATGAAGTGTTCATTCAACCAATGAGCGGAATACAAGGAGATCCAAATAGGGGACCTGGTGCTGTGATGGGATTTCAGGCGATCGGACAAAGGAAAACACATGAAGTTTGATCCACTCTGGTTCAGACCATTTAGGGTGGTAGAAGTCAAAGGCAATAATACCTTTTCATTGGAAAACTTGGAAGGATATCTAATTGAGATGCCTATGAATGGGAAATTTCTCAAGCCCTATTTCCAACATTGACACTAGCCTCGAGGGCCCATTGTATATATCCTTCAAATTGTACATATACCATCTTTAATTTTCGCATGCATTTCCGTTCTGTTCTTTTTTAATCAGAATTATCTGAAAATTTTTGGTGACTATCTTGGGTATACTAACAAGAACAAAAGTAGGTAGTCTGCAAGTTCTCGACACACTTGAATGAGTGTGATATCACCAATGGAGCCAATTTTGGCTTGTGACTTTCATGAGGAGAAATACAGAGCGGAGAGATAACTAATGAAGGGATAGGAAAGGGAAAAGTGGGAGGCTAAAGGTAGGTGACACAACTCTTTTAGTGGTTAGTAGTGCAAGTGTGCCGCCACGATCGCCCCTCCCCCAGATACATGATGCAGCTCGCAACAGCGGTGGCACCACTAGAATATTTCTAAATTAGCATGCAACTAATAAGAATGTTGACTTTTCTTTTAATATCTAGTTAGATTAATAAATGGGCAAGGAGGCTCATAAGTTGCTTAGGTAGGCATAAAATCCCTCATAAATGTGAAAAGGGAACATGTTAATAACTAGATAAAACATACTCATGTGTGAATAGGGTCCAAAATGTGTGGAAAACGTCAAGTTTGACCAAGTCAACAACATTATTGTATGAGTAGTGGATCCTAAATAAAGACAGCTCAATGTGAATGAAGATCAATCCAGCTAGTCAAAATGAAGACACCTTAGCTGTGAAAAGAGACAATGCATGAAGATCAAGTCAAGGTTGACTAAATCAAATAGCGCTGTAAATAGATGAGTGGGACTAATGGGAACAACGTAATTTTGGTGGAGGAGCCTTTGCATGGAAGCAACCTCATAATTGGGTGGGACCCTTAGTGGGGAAGCTCATCAACTATATAATGGAGGGAATGGTAGCCATATGGGGCATGATTGATGATTATATTTTGTATGTGGTCTATTTATACTTCTTGCATTATTTTTCTATTTAACTAAGTTTGCTGCACTGTTTAGTGCAAGGGTTTTCTCACGCGGGAATTCCCCACTCTTACTTGGAGATCTTGTTTAAGAAATCTGAGAAGAGAATTATGTGCCACATTTTTCACTATCTGGTGTTAGGCCAAGTATTCACCTTCAACAAAAATGTAGTCCCTTTCAGAAACTACATTATTTATTAAGGTATTGCAGTGGAGGGGTTTAATTCCTTGTATTTTGAGCTAGTTTCCCTGAAGGAGGATCAGCCTTTTTCCCGAAAAGCTAGTAAGAGGAGATACAACCATTTCTTTGCATGATCAACCATTTTTATGCAGAGCTTTAGCCATACAGTGTGATTCAGTCATAGATCTGCAACAAATGCTTCTTTTATTTCATGTTCATCAAGAAACCCTTACTGGGTCATCTTGGATTTCTGTAAAAGACGATAGATCTCTGTTTTTGGGCCTCATTGATTAATATATAAGAATATCTATTTTTTCTCTCATATTTCTCAATATAACCCTCAATAAACTGCGCTGTCAATTTTTGCAGTCATTTTTATGTTGCAGTAGTCTTGGGGTTTCAGTGTTTTTGGGTTGTTTTGAGCATGGGAGGCCTATTTAACTGGGCTATAATGATTTTTTTTTTTTTTTCATTTTAGATTTGGTTGTTATAATTTCAGATCAATGGATCGATGGGCTACATTCATTTTATAATGCATAAAATTCTAAAAAATACATTTTCTGTGCATGTATTGTTGATTTTCCCATTTGGGAATATTACAGTGGTATCGAAGCTCTAATATTGGCTCAACCAATGTACTACAACCATGATGGAGTCTTCTCATGAGAAGGAGAGTATCTGCAAAAGGGATTAAGGAAAACCCTTATTTTCTGGAGGGAAGAAGTTCTCAAAGCTTCTTCTACACACTTTGCATGGCATTAGAAAATACATCAAGGAAATGAGGAGGGAAAAACATGGAAATCCCTCAACAATATATATACATGAGGAAAGCTCTAATTCCTCATATTATGGGTGTGAGTATTCAGCCACACCATCAGATTTAAAATTCTGTACCAGCCATATGTTCATGACAAATTAGATGGAGAAAGAAGATGTGCCAAAGAAGGAGACTCTTGGTGATTATTTGCAAGAGTATGAAGCTCAATCCAAAGGGTTCAAAGATCACTTGAACTTCCAAGGATTTTTCAAGATCAAAGAGGAAATAAGCACAAGGAGAAAGCAACATGGTGTGGGTAGATTCTTTCTATCTACTTTTGATGGATCAACTAAATTTCCCGCTACGGTTTGGGTGAAGGAGCTAAGCACCTATGTGCAACAACAACAAGTTTCAGAAAATGAAGCCATCAAACTAGCAGTGCTGCATCTTGAGGATAAGGTTTATGCTTGGTGGTTGTTTGAATATTTTTCCTTAAAGAATGCAAATACATCTACTTATGAAAATTTCACTAGAAGAGTATTAGAAAGATTTGATGAAAAATTGCATGAAACATATTTGATGGAGAAAATCAAACCAAATCAAACAAAACCTTTGCATGAGTTGGGAGGATCTATAAGTCCAACTCCATTTCAGAAAACCATTGAAGGGGATGAACACTTGTATACCTTGCCAAGGGCAAAGTCCCCATTGCATGCTGAGCTTTCTTCTCAAAAGAAATACATGGAGATTCCTCTTTCATGGGAAGACCAAGATATAAGGTCTCTTATTGATGATGAGGCATTCTCAACTATTGATGAGGAGTAATAGAAGGCTAGAGATAAAAATGCAGTCATATCAAGAGCACATCTAGTACCTCATGAAGAGGAAGATGGAGCACTTTCTCCAAGGAGAGAAACTCTTGCACTCTTGCAAGGGGTTCCAAAGAATCTCACATATGGAGATCATGGCACAATCCATGTGCATCATGTGCCATCATTAGTAAATGGTGATATCTTGAAGATATAAGGAGATAAAGGGGAGGGCAAGCAACATATGATGAGGAGCACACACCCTTCTTTATTTTATAAGATTTATACACAAAGAAGGTAGGAGGATTTGTGCAGTGAAGGCAACGACAAATCAATCCACACACATATACACCCTGCTCTATACCTTGATGTCTCTTTGCATGAAGGCATTCCACCAGGGAGACCCCCTGATTGGAAGAATAATAAATTATTCTCTCAACTATGGGCCGAAATTACATATTTGGCTAAGGAAGGATCCTTGGGAGAAGCTAGCACAACGCAAAGAATCTTTGATGGGATCAAAGGAGAGGTGAGCAATTTTCTAAAATGGACATCGCTATCTCCCACTCAGCTATTTGCATTGGAAAGAGAGGATTCAGAAGTATATGATGATATGGATATGATGTCAAATCACCATTCCATATCTTTGGGGCAACCTATGATATTTTCACACACAAAGAAGTTTTCTAAACATGGCAAGAGGATATCAACACTCTTGCATGCATGGGCCAAATTAAGGAAGTTTTGGAAAGAAATTATTTTTCAAGGAGAAGTTGACTTCCATCTGCTTCAATCTTGTCTTGATCAAGATAAGCTACAAGAAAGGCAACAAAAGAAAGTTTATAGTACTCCAACGTGTGACTTTGGCATCAAGCACATCAAAGAGGAGAGCCATGTTATGATAGGGGCTACATTTCAGATTTCTACAACACTATCATTGTTGGGGAGCCTAGATCCTTATTGGGAGTCCCAACTCTTAATGGAATATTCCAAGGAACTCTTCACATGTAAGGTTCTTGATGGGAAAGTGATGGATGGGAGGTATAAAGTAGTTGAGGGAGTCATTTATTTTCATGACCAAATCTATTTGACTAGAGACTCCATGCTTAAGGATGAACTACTTAATGCAGCCTATGAGATCTTGCTTTCTAAACCCACCCGGTTCATTAGAACATACCATACTATCTTAGATGGATACATGTGGGTAAACTTAAAAGAGGAGATGAAATCTCATATGAGAAAGTGCATAGATAATTTTCTGGTTGAAGAGGAACATAGCTCTTGGGAAGATTTATCATTACCACCTCCTTATTTAGTAGGTGTGAGATGGAGCTCATCCATGAGCTACCTCACTTATTTGGATCAGGTGTATGGTAAGACTTGTATTTCTAAACATCATGATGTATCTACTATATGCTTGTATTTTCTTAACACTCATGTACAGGGCTTTGCTCCAAGAGGGGGCACTTTTTCTTATGGGCTTCATGGGCTACTTGGAGCCATGAGCAATAGAGATGTTGACCATTCCCTAAGAGATTTTGGGGAGATGTTGTATTCTTAATGGTTTTCTTCATTAGCACCAAATATCATACACCTTCTCCATGAATACAAGGATGGGACAAAAAACAAGTGTAGGGAAAAACACTTGTTATATCATTTCTATGGCAATTAGGAGTAAAACTGCGCTGGTTGCACATGAGGGACCATTGTCCTTCTCCTTTACTACATATGGTAGCTAGCATGACTTTAATTATGATTCCATATGCTGAATATGTTATTATATTTATTGGGAACATGATTGGAGGAGAGACACATTGGTTGGATGTGTCCTTGGGGGAAGAAATTTCCCACACTTTTTGCACTACATGTTTCAAGGGGAGCATGGAAGATGATATGGCCACTATAGTAGATCACTTGCTTCTTTATGATGTGGACCATATGATTGTTTGGAACACTTCGAACACACCTCTCATGAGAATTTTTGAGGAGATTTTCTATGAATTACCAAGCTGAGAGGTGATTCATTTCATTTGGATGATAGCATGGAGATGGGAGCCTTTCATTGGTAATGAAGTTCCCCATGATTTTCATCATTTCTATCTTGAGGAGGCCATTGATCAACAAGAAGGTTTCCATATAGACCTTCCATTATTTTATGATGAGAGCCATTTGGTTTATCCACCAAAGGGAAACTTATACACTCAGGAGGAACCATTAGGAGACAGAATTGTTGTAGAATATCTGAAGCAATGGTGGAAACTATTGGATGTGAAGGCCCTAAGAGGAGGAGAGGAGATTTTGCAGCACCTTTGTAGTTTCTTGAGGACAAGAAACGTTTGGGAGGGGATTACTGTAATATTCCTAAATTAGCATGTAGTTAGTAGGAATATTATTTTTTCTTTTACTATCTAGTTAGATGAATAAATGGGCAAGGAGGCTCATAAGTTGCTTAAGTAGGCATAAAATCCCTCATAATGTGAAAAGCGATCATGTTAATAGCTAGATCAAACATCCTCATGTGTGAATAGGGTCCAAAATGTGTGGACAAAGTCAAGTTTGACCAAGTCAACAACATTATTATATGAGGAGTGGGTCCTAAATAAAGACAACTTAGTGTGCATGAAGATCAATCCAGCTAGTCAAAATGAAGACACCTAAGGTGTGAAAAGAGACAATGCATGAAGATCAAGTCAAGGTTGAATAAATAAAACAACGTTTTAAATAGATGAATGGGACTAATGGGAACAACGTAATTTTGGTGGAGGAGCCTTTGCATGGAAGAAACCTCATAATTGGGTGGGACCCTTGGTGGGGAAGCTCATCAACTATATAATGGAGGGAATGGCAGCCATATGGGGCATGATTGAAGATTATTTTTTTTATGTGGTCTGTTTAGAATTCTTGCATTCTTTGGTTGTTTAGCTAAGTTTTCTGCACTTTTTAGTGCAAGGGTTTTCTCATGTGGGAATTCCACACTCTTGCTTGGAGATCTTATTTAAGAAATCTGAGAAGAGCATTCTGTGCCACATTTTACACTATTTGGTGTTATGCCAAGTAGTCACCTTCAGAAATAGTGTAGTCCCTTACAAAAACTATGTTATTTATTAAGGTATTGTAATGGAGGGGTTTAATCCCTTGTATTTTGAGCTAGTTTCCCTGAAGGAGGATCAACCTTTTTCCCGGAAAGCTAGTAAGAGGAGCTACAACCATTTATTTGCATGATCAACCATTTTTATGCAGAGCTTTAGCCATAAAACATGATTCATCCATATATCTACATCAGATGCTTCTTGTATTTCATGTTCATGAAGAAACCCTTACCGGGTCATCTTGGATTTCTATAAAAGAGGCTAGATATCTATTTTTGGGCCTCATTGATTAATATATAAGAATATATATTTTGTCTCTCATATTTCTGAGTATAAACCTCAATAAAATACACTGTCACCTTTTGCAGTAATTTCTGTGTAGCAGTAGTCTTGGGGTTTTAGTGTTTTTGGGTTATTTTGAGCATGGGAGGCCTATTTAACTAGGCTATAATAATTTGTTTTTGATTTCTTTTTAGATTTGGTTGTTATAATGTCAGATATAATGGATGCATGGGCTGAATTCATTTTTTAATGCATAAAATTATGAAAAATGTGTCTTATGTGCATGTATTGATGATTTTCCCATTTGGGAATACTACAACCACCCATAAAGGATGGCCATCAACATTTGATTCCGATGGCACTCGAGAGAGAGGTGGGTGCCGAGATTGATCAACTGGAGGAGATGACATCAGCACCCCTCGCAGCTAATCATAATAGTTCCGGGGGGGTAGACGGGGGATGGAGATCATCTTTCAACCCGACGAAAACTGGAGGGCCCCACCATCACACAGCTGGTGCATGTACGCTACAAGGTAAGGTAAGTTTGTCTAGGGTAAAAAGGCTAGTACTCCTGTGTTTGGCACGTGGTCCCTCACCTACCCGACTTTTTCTGGCCAACCACCATGTGTCACGTGCCTCTTTGATAATGTCCTCATGATGTCAATCCTACAGTTGTCGTCCCGCCCAATTACACAGTAAAAACATTGTTTCCACCTTGGTTTTTACTCTCATTTTTTGAATTTTTGGTCAATTACCAACATTTCACTCAGTCAAGCGTCTGGGTAAAATCACAAGTATTGGTTGCCTTTCACCCTCGCGTCGCTTTCCTTGCTGCCTTAGGTATTTGGTAGTGTCCCTTTCATTATTTACCTTTTACTGTTTGTTTGAATTGATATGGAAAAAATGAAACACTGTGCCCCCAAAACCTCGCAAGATCACGAGGTCAGGACTACTCCTGGCCTCGAACCACTCATGGATGCCCACTCTCAGCTCTGCGACTTGGTTTAGCCTTTCAATGTGGCCCGTACTAAGGCCGAGCTCCTATAATTTTAGTGAAGGGGGGAAGATGTGCTCAGAGTCATTGATTCAGGGCTCTATTACCAAATTTCCCCAAAAATCCATCCGTTCCTAGAGTTTATTACTAGAAGGAGGTAGAGACCCTTCACAAGGAGGCCTAGGGACACTAGAAGTCTATCAAGGACTTGAAGGCACATATTAAAATGAATATGTCAATAGTAGAAGCTAGGAATATAGTCTGGAAAAATATCATAATAGAGGTGAAAGAGAACTGCGAGCTCATCATGCTAGCCAATGACAAGAAGAATTCCATCCAAGACTATAAGGTACAATTGGATGTCAGCCGTAGGGAAGGAGACGAGAATGCAGCAACAATAAGGAGATATATCAAGTATATGAATGAACTCCCATCTGAAGAGCTAAGCATGCGTGGAGTGGTCAAAAATTTCAGCACCATCATGGAGGTTACTAAGATGATCCAGAAAGAGGATGCACAGTTAAAAGCATTGGGATATTTAGCAATCGTGACACAAGGAGTGGAGATATTCGATCAAGAATGGCATAAGTTAGTGGAGGATGGTCTTCCCCCATGTTGGGATCAACAGTTAGGGACATTTATTCCCATGACCACTTATGACCAGAAAATGTCCGAGATCAAATGCAAGGCATATTTAATATTGGAGAAGACCTCCTGCCTGAAGGTAGATACCTTAGTAGCATCATTATGGAAGGAATTTTTTCTCCCTGCCTAGGTCAAGAGATTCTTTGCAACCTGCCTTCATCACTCTGAGCTTACTCAGTTTCAATCTATGTTTGATTTCTTCAGCACAACACCTCTACCTGCAGAGTTCATCTGGAAAAGTTGCTATGAATATGCAAATCCTCTAGCTCCTTCCACCTCGTAGGAACTGCCACCTCAGCCGCCTCGCCATTCTGTCTCCTCTACGTCTTCAGTCAGACCACACAACTCAGGGGGCTCTGCCACGCCTCATCATAACAGTTAAGGATATCATGATTAGGCCCATGTGGCCTTTGTTTTTATTTTCTGTTTCAATTTCAGTGTGTGGTAAAATCGGGTGAAATCTCGATTTCACCGAAAGTATTGTTTAAATGTTATGTTTTTTTTGTAATCAATGTCAGAATAATAATGCCTCTTATATGATGCAGTTATATTGCATCATTTTTTATTTGGATAGGAAACTGTAAAATCAAGAAAGAATATCTGTACGAGAAAATACCTGGCCAAGGGGACCAATGTAAAAGCTATAAAAATCCAACTCAGAGAGGAAGAAAGGGTTCTGATTTCTCTAGAAGTTGTGAGTTCATATTTTTCATAGCACATTTTGTAATGTTTGGGATAAGCTCTTAATTCATTTATGGAAGAGCTATTTTGAGAAGATAATATAAAGACGACTTGTTGCAAAATGGATTCATACTAGGATTTTGAGCATGATTTATGCCTCTTCTATGTATTGGTTTAATCTTCTTATTCATTTTTGCCATATTTTCTTTTAAGTTATCATGTGTTCAGGATGCTGGTTGCTAATGGTTAATAAGTGAATTTACCTTACATGGTACTCATATACTGGTCATCCGGATACCTTAATTAGGCTCGACACATGATTCCGATCTCATAATTCTTATCTAGATCATTCTCCTCTTAAAGTCCCTGGAGGGTAGATTCTTACATCTCGTTAGGCATGCCTCACTCTGACTTACCGTCCCTCTTCTTCTTAGCGTCCAGCCTCATTATCTCAAGGATATTTTCACTGATTTTATATCTGGCCCTATTGCAGCAAATTGAGCTTCATTTCGGCCATAAACCCATTCTAAGTTATTCCCTTCTTACAATCAGAGTTAGTATCTATTGCTCTGCTCCCATTGTTATCTAGAACCACTGATCAAATAAATTCCATGAACTGTATATCCGGGAGGCCCCCTCAGAGGATGTAAGAAAAACTTATATGACCTCCCTCTCTCAAGATGTCCCAGGCGCTGGTCTCCTGCAAATCAAGACTGTCTCTAGGAGTGACAACATGATCTATATTTACAATCATGAATATTTAAGAACTCCACACATCTTGGATGTATGAAAATATATCCAAGGTATTGATATCCATATCTACTGATGTATGAATATAACCATGTGATTACATGCCTCGAAGTCGAACATAGTAGAAATGACTTGATTACTGGTCAATGACGTGAATCGTTAGCAAGTGCGAGAGAAACCACCAATAATGATAAGGTTGTCAAGGTACTCTAGTACAATATAATAAGTGTGATTAATTTTTTTGAATTCGAACACTTGTAGAATCATTCAATCAAAGGCCAATGATGAGAACCTATTGTTGAAGGCTAGAAAGCTACCATTAAGGCATTCAGGCCTCAAGGTACTGAAAATAGTTTCTAGATAAAATTCCTAGATAATGAGTTGAAGTCAATAGGAAGCGATTTGTCACAAGAGGCCCTACGACACGAAACTCATCTCAAATTTTTAAGAACAAATTGAAGTGATTCAAGACTAACTCAGGGATAACTGACGTGATTGAAAGTTATGATTTTTAAGGTAATTTTTACTGAGATTTGACTTCTCTTGAACATATTGGCGACATGACACTTAAAATTGGAAACATTTGACTCAAAAATAATATTCAAAACTAGCTAAAGACTTTCAATGAGGTTTTATTAACTATGAGACAAATGGATTTCCCAACCCGGACACAAATGTGATAGAGTTTCATGTTTAAGAGCGACATACTACCTTTAATGAAATACAAGAAAGAATGTTCCTTCCCAATTTTTTCCCACCTTTACTAGAAAGTACCTCTTTATTTTTAGTGAATCATAAGAAGGAGTGGTTTGGTCTTGTTGTTATCGACGGGTCTTGAATTGTTTAAGTTTTACGAGTCTAGTGTAGGGTTAAATCGATGTCATTTTCATGTTTAAAGAGTTTGAAAAGACATAAAAACAAAACTCACATTGTTCTTTCAATGTAAAATTTTAACGAGCCCAGAGAAAGTGAAGCTTGGTGTTTTTCAATTTTAGCGAGTTAGGAGAAAAACATAATCAAACTCCATAACGTTATTTTTTGTAAATTTAGTCCCTCAAGCCCGAAAAAGGATAAAATAGTGTAGGAGGGAACTCTATTAATCATGATTAGTTAAAGTATACCATTTTTGTAAATAGTCTTGTTCAGTTCGGAAAAAGGAGTAAACTCATACTGAATAGACGATTGTTCATTTAATTTTATTAGTTTGAATAGTCAAGTGCTCGGTGATATTTTCATGTTTAGAGAGACTGAAAAGGGCTTAAAAGAGAACTCTATATTTTTCTTTCTCATAAGTATTAAAGAGTCTGAAAAAATGATAAAAGTGTACTCATATGGTTGACTTTCAATTTAATTTACGAGAAGGAAAATATGGTTAGAACTCGACGTTTTCATGTGTTTTATGAGCATGAAAGATAAAATAATAAGCTCGGGATTTTCATGAGCTTAACGAGTCTTGAAAATAATAACTGAAATGGACTCGAGAAAGGTTTCATTTTTACACAAGCTTGAAACATAGGAAAACTATGCTTGAGGTTGGTTACTTTCATTTTTACAGAAGCTTGAAACAAAGGAAAATTGTGCTTGAGATAATTTTCAATTCCCCTCGAGCATAATCTCCAAGGGCACATGCCCCTCGAGCATAAACTATAGGGCAACATGCCCCCTGAGCTTCACTTCATTCACCTAAGTAGACTACTAGTTACTAATAGTTGGATGCAATGAAGGTTCTTTTACGAGATCATATGAAACTCTCGACATAACATTTACGAGATATAGTCAAATAATCGACTCAATTAGGGGAGAATTTGTTTCATTTTTAATGATCTTCACACATGAAAAGAACTATGCTCATAGTGACCTTATTTAGTTTTAATGAGGTTGACACAGTAAAAGAACCATCCTCATGGGAATTTGTCTCATTTTTTAACGAGTTTGACATAGTAAAATAACTATGCTCATAGAGACATGTTTCAATTTTAAAAGAGGTTGAAACAATAAAATAGCCATCCTCATAGGCCCATTTCATATTTTAACGAGGTTGACACTGTAAAAGAACCATCCTCATAAGGATTTGATCATGTCTTCCAACTAGAAGAAACACATGTCTAGGGACACACCTCGATCATGGCTTCCGGAGGGTCTTCATCAAAACGAATAATAGTTCTCTAGAAGTAACACATCATCGAGGACTCAATAGGGAAAATAAAATCACAATCAAATACTCCATAGGGTTCACCATGTCAATTACCTCATCTAGTCAAAAAAGAGTCGAGAGCACACGATCAAACGGAGCACACAATGAGAGGCTCGCTTACATCGGTAACAAAAAATATGGGACTAGTTTGCCACATAATTAACTCGTGGTAGGGTAGGTAACACTTCCATATAAGGAAGATTCGAGGATGTTGAATTGCGAGAGTGATGGAATCACGACAAGAATGAAATCAATCGATAGTCACAATTTTTCCATTGTGAGGGAAAAACATCACGCGAAAGAGTGTGGATATGAAAACTTTCATGGCATAAACATAGTCTTGCCCAAGGATGTAAGGGGCCTTGGACTACCATAAGATAAATACATATAGTTTTACCTTCCAAGCTAATAGGAAACTTAGGAAGGATCCATAAATGTTCACTAATGGTGTTGTTAAAAGCGGAAAGTTTGTGTGTAATAGGCACAAGTTGAGGGGAACCAAGATCTTGCCAAGCAGTTGAGGGTCAAATACTAACTAACAGAAGCACTGTCATATAAATTTGTTTGACACACATTCCTACCATGAGCTTTGACAATTATTTGGAAAGGTGTGGAAGAAGGTGTGTTAATTTACTCCAATCAAAGGAAATAAGCTCAGTACGTGGAGGGGGTTCGATGGAAATAGGTGTAATGCTCCTTTGTGTAGAAGGATATGATGTAACAAGAAGAACCAAATCGGTATTAATTTCACTCTCTATAGGGAGAGTAGGATCGACCGAATGTGAAATAATTTCAACCACTTGATCAACTAACAGTTCATCAACCTGAATGATATGTGTTTCACTCTCCAATGGAAGAGTGGTAATGATTGTACTTGTCATTAGATAAAACACTTCGTCAATTGATGACAGCATTCATGATGCACATAGTAGTCATCATTATGATGATGTATTATATTAGTGTGTGACAATAATGATGATAGGTTGGGATAAAGTTTACGGTAACGAGTTGGAAGTTTTTACTGTTGAGAAAATAAATTTCCAACCAATTTTAAGCTTCCCCATAACTGTGAGGGAAAAGGTGAGATTGATGAATCCCATTGCATAACCGACAAGGAAATATAACTTTACCCTTTTTCCCTAAAACCTGACAATCACTGGTTGATGGATCAACAGTAAGTTGATAAGAATTTTTTGACCATACTTTCAAGACCTTAGGAATGCCAAGACAATTGATAAGGAAGTGGTCACCCTTACAAATATTGCAAGGGTATTTGGCCTTGTGATGCATATTGGAGGTTTCCTAAACATTACCAATACTTACAACCATGGTTGGTTGGTGTTGTACTATACAACACCCCCCATTTATTTTAATAATAAATGAGGACCCTTTAAAAAATAAATAGATTTTAAGCAACATTATTTCATTTTAGCGTTAAGTTTTTAAACTTTAGGAATAAAGGCATGTTCCTTTCGCTTTGATTTCATTATTCTTACCGCAAATCGTAAATATCACAAATTTGACAAAAGTTAAGATATAATAATTGTGAATTGCTGACAAGCACTTCAACCTTTTGAAGTGCTGCAGGAATTCCATTGACAACTTTAAAATCCATAAAGTTACAAATACGCATCATGCCTCCTTTAAAAGAAAAATTTATCATTTCCAAAGGAATTGTGATAATTGACTGATAAGACATTAAATGAACAATGAAACATATCTCAAAATCCAATAAGCATAATACTTTAAGTTTCTAGTGCATATCACATTACGCAACGTTAAACCAAATAGAAAAGTTATATCCGCAGTGATAAAGTGCGATGTGGATTTCACGTGAATCACATTTTCCATACACTGAGTGACGCATATAGTATTGATGTTTGTAAAAATTGTGATTTGTAGCTATAACATTATTACTAAAGTGCTTAAAGTAGTCCTTAATCAATCGATCCTTAAAAAATGTCTAATGACCTAGATCATTTGATTGGACATGTTGGGTAAGGAATGTAGAAGATTTGATGAACGATTAAAGGGTTATTAATAACATTCAATGGGTACAGGGTTCAAAAATATTGATTTTTTTTTTAAAGCATGTTTTAAATTAAAGCACTGGATTTTGATTTATGTTGATTTAACTCTATTCTCTATCCTTTTCTCTCCTCATCTCAAATCTTAATTTAATTTTAGTGATTGAATTCCGAAAACTACCCAAGGAAGAGATATCAACATGAATGAAAGAGAAAGGCAAATCAACTGCCCAAGCATCCACTTCTGAAGTTTTAGACATGCCTCCACTATTTTCAGACACTACGCGCAATAAGGGCAGTGGAGTTATTTAATCAGAAGCGATGTACAATATGTTTGAAGAAGAACATCCAAGAGAACTAAAGAAAATAATGATGATGGATAAGGTTGTTTCATCAAAACCTTATTACTTCGAAGTTTCATGCTCATTTCTACATAGGATAACGGCGAGGCCAAAGATCTTACCATACACTGATATGGTAAAATGGGTCATTAACAATCTCAATATTGCAGACTGGACATTCAAGAATTCAAAACTGGAGAACATGGGTTCATTCACCACTGAGGATTTGTGAAAAATGTATCATTTTCCTATGCCACAAAAAATTAATGATAAAGCTTTCCTGGAAATCTTTACAAGAAAGAATTCAGACCTAATGAAGGCGGTGAAAGGATGGAAGGAAGATCAAGGCAAGATAAAGTAGGACAAACTTGGTATGTACCCAATAGCACAATTTCCATCACCTTATTATTTTGTAGTAGGAATGCTGTGTAGATTATTTTTTAGACCTGATACCAGTAAAGTTTCCATTGAATGGGTTACTTTAATTGACACAGTCGTCAATTCTACTATCATAAATTGGGAGAACATTTTATCTGATAATTTGGCTAAAACCATTATGGATTACATAACAAATAGAGTCTTTTTAACTAGGACAATTCCTCCTTTTTACATGAGCTCATATATCATGGATGCTATCTATTTCTACTCAAAATTTCTTGTTATGGGTTGGAGGTGGACTAGCCAATAGCCTAACCCTATTCGTATTTATCATAAATCCTTGTGGGAGTCTAAATTTCATTTACATTTCTATAATATTGGAAAGAATTTCCTGTCTAGTTTCCATAAATGTACTTGGTTTCCAAAAATGATGAGTTTTGGCCCTCCAAAAGGTCAATATCCCAAGACTAGTCAGAAGCGCAACGCCCACGCAGCGCCTGCCTGAAAATGAGGGCAAAAATTTCATTTTTGAGGTGTTTTTGGCCATTTCTCCTTACGATATTGTCCAAATTGGGTGTGAAAAGTTTCAAAATTTCATGAATCCAGTGGTTATGGTATTTTTTCCTTTGTAGGCCCTTAGAATAATCGCAATGCCCTAGGCACTGCGCTTTTGACAACCTCACTATGCAAAAAATTGTGTTAAAATTTGCAAAATAACCAAAAATGCCATCCCAAAAAACTAAGAATTTGGTGGATGAGCTAGCTGTGGGGTGTCTCGAACAGCGAAGGAGAACATCGACAAGTATGTCAAGTTTTCCCTTAATTCTTTTTCTTGTCTAGGATTTCGTTCAATTTTTTCTTCAACGACTTGATCTTGATGTTACAAATCTTGTTCCTGGTCTGATAGTGGTGGGAAATGTGCCTTAGAATCTGATTGTATTTTTTTTCCTTTTCAAGAAGCTTCTCCAGGTGGATGTTGGTCTTGTCAAGCCAAATTTCCCTATTCTCATCAATTTTCTTGGCAATTCTCTTTCCCAAGGTGGGTTTTTCTACCCCCAATTCTCTTTGAGGCCTCTTGTTTTGGGTATCTTCCTCGTGGTTTGAGCCTCATCATGTGCCATCATTTTCTTACCTTTGGTATCTTTTTTCTTTTCCTTCAACAACTCTAATTCTAAGAGTATTTTCTTGTCACTGAGCTTCTTATTTTATTGCTCAAGGTAGGAGATAGAAAATTTGGCTCTTGCCAAATTAGCTTATAATTCCCTAATCTTGGAATCTTTCTCTTGGATGATCAGTCTTCAGTTTTCATGGTCATATAGGTCATCCAAGTCCAGCAAGTCAAACTCTCTCTCTTGCTGATAATGAAGGTCTTCCTCTTCTTCCATGTTTCAGTTGTGTTTTGGGAAAAACCCTTGGGAAGAAGGGGAATAGAAAGGGAGTAGGATAGTGGGGTTAGGGAGTTGGGATGGCTAAGGGACAAAATAGGGAAGTAAGGAAGGGAGTTAGGGAGCCATGGGAAGTGATGGGAGGAAAAAAGGCTTAGGGAGACAAACTAGGGAATTCAATTACAGGGATTTTATGTAGGTAGCTAGCAAATGCCACCTAGATTTAGTGTTTTTGGAATAGAGCCAGGGAAAAGGGATTGGAGGAGTTAAGGGCAAGGGAAGAATATAGGGAGTGTGAGGTGTTAGTGTCAGTATTTGCATACTTCCACTAGGGATCAAAACACATTTTGAATGTGCATATTAAGTGTCCCATTCTAAAGAAATTTTCAATCATTCCATTAGGTCATGATATAAAATTTTTCCACTTGTGGTTGTCCTTGTCGAGTGTCCCAATTTCCTTCACAAGTATATGCCTGCTAACCCTCTTCCATGTCTTCATAATGTTGAAAAAAAGTCTGCTCTAATTTCATTTTTAGTCAAAATCACTCATTGAGTTAGTTTATTTCATTTCTCATTAGGTCACTAAGTTTTCATTAGGTCAAATCATTGCATTGTCTCATTTTCAATAAAGAGTAGCAGAAGGTGTGAAGGTGACCCATAATAAAATCATGATTTGCTTCAGTCAGTTCAAATGTGATAAGTAATCGGTCTCCCAAGGCTGCAAACATAGAGTTCCACATGCCAGCACATCAAATGTCAAATACAAAAAGTGTCTACTTTAGCAATTGATCAAATGTCAAAGGGAGTTGTCTTGTTCTAAGGGTGCTTAAGTCATCATTTTCCACAAGCACTAAACCCTAATTTCCTCTCCCATTGAGCTAGGGTTTGTTATGGAAACATGAAATTTGAGAAGAGGAGCCATATGGTAGGTCATATCAGTAAGTATGAGGTCATTTCAGCTCATAAACATCATTTCTCCATCATATTTTAAGAAATCATTCCAAGGGTCAAGTCATTTGCCACTCATAGGGCCGATTTTGCTTCAAATTATGTTTCTAACCAAACAAAGATGAATTTGAAAAAAAAAAAGTGAAGGTTTTGTCCATAATAGATCCAAAAAAAATGAAAAAATCCTTCATTGTTTACATAAATTATCTTTATGTTTTGGAGAAAAGTCAAAACTAAATTCTCTGAGAGGTTTGATGCACTTCTGGAGTGACTTTGGAAAAATCAAGTTTTCTCATATCTGGAGTGTCCAAATGACTTTCTTGATGAGTCAAATGATACCTAGAGAAAGAGATATTTCCAATGAGATATCATGAGCTAAATCTAGAGTGGAGGAAGGCCTCCAAAATTCTCCTGCACCAGCACTCTGCATTTCTGCACCCTTATTCAACACGTTTTTACAAGTCTTGTGAAAATCAACTTTTGACAAGGTAAATCAACTCTAATTAGAAAACGAAAGGTATCTTTCGAAAGTATACTTCAATAAATTTGTAACATGCTATCCTTGACCCAATTTGGACACCAGGAAGGCCTTTAAATGTGATCTTCAAAATAGTGTTGCAGCAGTGCTGCACTTTTGTCTTAGCTCTGCACTTTTGCCCAACGGTGTTGCGCTTTTGCACAGCGGCGTTGCGCTTTTACACAGAATTTTGTCACCGTCCCTACAATCCCTCATCCTGTACATTGGAGGACTATTCCTGTGACCTGTGAACAGTAAAATGTCCTGAAAACACCTTAATGGCATCCTTATGCATAAGGACAAGAATTCTCCTAAAGAACAATTCCTTTGGAAAACCCTAAAAATCCATGTTTTGGCATTGGCGCGGGTAGCCAGTTCATCCCTTGCGCCAATGGGGAAAAAGCACACTAGTGGGCGTGCCAGCTGGTGCTCTGTCCCTGTGTCTAATTCGCACCAAGCCTATTAAGGAATGTTTTTAAAAAAGAAATGGTGGAAGTTTGATTCTAACCAACTCAGAATGAATCATCAGAAAGAAGTTGGGTTGTTTGGCTCCGGATCTTCCTGATTAGGAAGTGGTTTTCCACCTCTCATGGAACCTTCCTAATAGATAGGACTCTATCCCATGATTATAGGGATCCCAACCTCCCTTCCTGCCTCTATAAAAGCCTGTCCTCTCTATTTTCTAGCTAGGTGAACTTGTGGGAAGGAAACTATAGCTGGGCAACTATTGAGAGCAGAGCCGAGGAGAACCCTGTAAGAGAGAGAGCTTTGTCTAGATTCCTGACAGGATTTGTTAAGACGCACTCTGCTGCAAGCCCCACCGAAGGAAGATCATAGCATCAGAGCATTTGGTTGTAATCTCCCTTTTTGTCATCTATAATATAAGCGACTCTGATTTTGGTTCCATTCGTGTGTCTACTCTTTTATGTAATGCAACGAATTATATCTTCTTTGACTAATATATAGTTACATGATTTAAGTATTACATTGTATGTCGTCGTTTCTCTACATGTGTATAGGTGTCTGGACGTGGAAAATCAAAGGATTGTGATTTTTCAAACGAGGGACGAGGAGCACCGCTTCTTCCTCGACAACAACAGCGTGGGATTTGAGGTAGGCTACTTATCGTGATCTTTGTCTTTCTTATAACTAGGAACCAATGTCATTGCATGATTCGATTGTTGCTAGACCTAATCTAGGGCTAGTGGGATTGCCTCTGTCCACAGAGGGTATTCAAATCTAGCAGTTTGGCAACTCCATTGTAGGGAGCAATGAGGGTGAAGTACTTTTCTATTGGTTTGTTTTTGGGATTCGTTTGTTGCTTTGCTGCAGTTCACCTTCCTTGGTGTTAAACCCTATTGACCCCCAAAGACGTAATCAGTCTTTGTAGGATTCTTTTATCATTTTTATAGGGTAAAATTGATTGATTATTCCACGACATTCGTGCCAATGGTGCTTGTTGCTAAATTAGGCTCTTGTGTAACCCACTGTTTGGCATGAATTACGGACAACAAAAGCAGTACCAACCACCTTAGTATTAGGGTTGTCTATTCTTGGGATTTTTGAGCTTGAATTTTGGTCTTGGTTCATTTTGATTGCTTGAGTGCTTTGAAGTCATTTTTGACCTATGTTTGTATCTTCTCGTTGTTCACCTTTTTCTATCGAGTTTTGCGTTTCTAGCCATAGGGCACATGTGTAATCTTGAGCCTCTCGTGGGAGTTTTGGGTCCTTGCTTGCCCAGTCAATTTTGTTTTTGCTTCTCTACATTCATCTTGTTCAGTCCCATTGGATCATTGTGTTTATTGAGTGATTGTCTTCTCTTTCGTTCAATCTTGCTTTGTGCTACTCCAAGCCTAGATTACACGGTTTGTTTGAGTCCCTTTCGAGATTATTCTTCGCTTTGAGGAATTTCATCATCATTTTGAGTCTTGATTGCACTTTTTTGAGTTGAGTGTACTTGATTTGCTTCATCTCTCTCTTTGTCGTTCTCAAATTGATGTTTTCATTAGTTTTTCATTCATTTAGTGCATTTTCTCTAATATATTGAAAAATACAAAAACAAAATATTTTTCATTTTGATTGGCATACTGAAAATTAAAAGCTCTTTCACATTGCTAGTGTTATATAACTCTAGAGAGAAGTTTTCTAGTTTCATTAGCTTGCATTGGAAACAATATTTGATGTTTTTGTGTGTTCATTTTGTTGTCATTTGAAAGCTCTCAACTCTCCCGTAGATAGCTTTCCATTGAACAAAATGACATTTTGTGGCATGTAGTTTGCATCTAGAGCTTTTATGAGATCAGACATTCGATAGGGCCTTGAAATTGAAACCTAAATTGAACATCACCTTTTAAAATTTACTGAATTAACCTAAGGCAACATTGAAACATTAACGGAATAACTAGTAGTCTAAGGTAGAGACGTGTTCCGGTGTCTTAAACCTAACAGCCCAGCCACACACAGCTCGCCAAAACACTCACAGACGATTGCTAAGCACGGAACTTAATATACTCCTATATATTGATGTAAAGGAGACAGCTAGTTCACAAATCCTTCATCATAAAGAAGCTGATTACCACCTTTACTACATTAATCTGGACAGCAGTGGGAGATTGTTTAACTCGTCCAAGTCCTTGGTTGATTTCTCTTTCCATTTGCAAGGTTTATATAGCAGTTCTGGATATCTATTTACCCATTTACCTAGATTACGAGAATAGTCATTTTGATCTTCCACGACTCCTTAAACTTGAAAATATCATGAAGCACTTGTCATTTAACACTTGTTTCCAAGCCCAACATGATAGAGTATCGACTCCGTCCACGAGGCCGACCATTCCCTCGTTAGGGATGTCGCCATCGACACCTCTCACGGCATCTCCTTTTGTCACATCGGCACCTATTAGACCTAATGTCTGCATAGCTGCATCTACACCTATTGTCACTACTCATCCAACTAGGACCTCTTCAGTTCCTGAAGACGTTTATATAGCTTCTAACATTCCAAAGAACATTTCTCCTGAGGAGTACCAGATGTCTTTACAGCCACCGATCTCCGAGGTTGATCAGTCCTCTTAGGATCTTAATCATCCTTAATTTTCCCATTATGGAGTGGATGGTGCCCCGATCTATGTATTTCCATATCAGTATGATGAGCAGGGCAACCCCCTTCACTTTCCTTCTCTTGAGGCTTATTAGTATATTAACGGTTTTTTATCTACCCAGTCTGGGAAACATTCTAATCAAAAAGGGCAAAACCTTCAGGGAAAACCTTTTTTTTAGCAAGGATATGCTTCTAGCCCACAAGGACAACCTTCAGCCCAACTAGGGTATGCGTATGACACGCAAGGACAACCCTTACAGGGACAACCTTCGGTCTAGCAGGGATTTTTTTACGGTCCGCAAGGGCAGTCTTATAATCCTTAAGGTCAACCTTTGCAGCCTCATCCTGTGGTCCAACCAAGGAAACGTCAAGGACCAGCAAGGAAACTGGGTTATCAACCTGGACCTCCATACGGTCCTGGGGGACAAACCCATCCTTCTCAACCTTTGGTGAAACCTCAACAGCCTCATTTTCCAATTGGTCAAAATGCTGCATAGCCTGGGCCATCTTATGGTCCTATCACAGGTCAACCTGGCCCACTCCTGCCATCAGGCCAACCTGCTCAACCAGGGCAACCTGGTGTCCCTCATTAGCGAGGTCAACCTGTTCAACCAGGGCAACCTGAATAGCCAGGTCAACCTGTTCAACTGGCACAACCTATTAACCCTGCTCAATAGCCAATCTATTCTATGCCACAACGAAATCCACCTATGCGCCTGACTTATCAGACTCAGTAGGGTCCGACTTACCAGCATCTCGTTTGACCCCAAGGTGGCTATTACCTTCAAGGTCAGTCTTGACCATTTTACAACCCACCCCAAGGTTATGGTTATTACCTTCAACAGCCAGGCTATAATTATAGTCTGTAGTCAAATTCATACACTCATCAATCGGGGTCCATGTATAATAAGAATCAATACCCTGGTTATCAACCCTTGTATCCTGGTTTTCAGCCACCATATCAACCCAATTATCTGGCTTATACCCCCTATGGTCAGAATCCTCCAGGACAGAACCAATGGGGGCAGAGTTATGCTCAACGAGGATGGAGTACAAGTACGGGTCCTTATCGGGGACCTGACATGCCTTTTAACCCTCAATTTCCTTTTCTTGCCATGTTGGAATTTCCGGACGTGTCCAAATTGACCAATGATCTAATTATTCATAATCCGTATTGGCTCTCCTGCCCGGCTTGGTTGCCTCGGTGATTATCCTAAGCTTGAGGGTAACCCAGAGAAGACCCCAAGTACATGCCATGACATACCATTTCCGGTGTTCTCTTTCGAATCCTTGGATAGATGAATCGATCACATTTCACGTATTTTCCAACATGACTCACCTATTAATTTCTAGTGGGCAGGACACAAAGACCATTTCGTGGCTTTTTTCAAGATTTTAATACTCTAGCTATGGCATTCCTGACGCATTTCCAGTTATAGGTTCGTTATGAAGCCGGGACACATCTCCTGACATCTCTAAATTAGGACAAAGCCACTCATATTTAAGATCATATTCACGAATGGAGACATCATCATTTTTTGATCAAGTTTGACATTCCTGATCAGCTTCTAACTCACTGGTTCACTACCTCCTTTGTCAATCAATTGCAGAAGACATTGCTATGGGGCAAGTGTAGCAGAGAGCAATTTGTGCTCGTGCCCGATTACCTCAATTTAGTGTAATCTCGGTTGTACGTTGTATGACATCTTGAGTGATGCCTGACAGGGAACTCCCAAAGCACTAGCTACCCCATCGATTGACGATGTTATTTTCCGCCTCTGGACTTCTCATGAGTCTTCCAATGGGAAAGCATAAATAAAATTCTTCCAACTTAATTTTGCTCCCCCATCTACTCAGTTACGGTAAGACCACGAAGGTCAACGCTATCGAGGCCAATCTGAGGAAAAAAGAAATTCCAAAGGGACGAGAGGGCAAGAGCAAAGCCAAATCCGATGCCCCAAAGCCAGAATCGTCCAGACATGTGCCAATGATGGTTCACAATACAAAGCTCCAACCCTTGCCTGATATGTGATGAATACCACTACACCAAAGATTGTCCT
This sequence comes from Pinus albicaulis, assembly GCA_034641835.2. NCBI lineage: Eukaryota > Viridiplantae > Streptophyta > Pinopsida > Pinales > Pinaceae > Pinus > Pinus albicaulis. The sequence continues at coordinate 62,199,634 of MU968359.1, read as the reverse complement.
AGAAGATCCAAGGTTAGTCAACTTCTTAAGGGCTCCAAGGGAACTCCAGCAGTTCTTAAGGAACCTTTTCCATATCAGCAGACCCAGATGGTTGAGCATCCTTCACCATCTGCACTGTTTGGGTCTCAAGTTTTCATGATGAATGGTGCCGCACCTGTTTCTATTGCCACTCGGTCGAAGGATTATGCTGGATCATGCCAGGTAGCATGGAAGGAGTTCATTGATGGTCCTCCTCCCCCACCTGCTTCTGGTCCCCTTGAGATTGAAAGGCCCAGTGTTGAACCCGTTGTACGCCCAGCTTCCAAAGGTGTTCTTCGAAAGTCTTCCTATAATCCGAACGCCCGTGCTGCTCATCATTACAACATTGTTGAGGATTTGGCACAGGCACCTTCTGCGATAGAGTTTCATGTTTAAGAGCGACATACTAACTTTAATGAAATACAAGAAAGAATGTTCCTTCCCAATTTTTTCCCACCTTTACTAGAAAGTACCTCTTTATTTTTAGTGAATCATAAGAAGGAGTGGTTTGGTCTTGTTGTTATCGACGGGTCTTGAATTTTTTAAGTTTTACGAGTCTAGTGTAGGGTTAAATCGATGTCATTGTCATGTTTAAAGAGTTTGAAAAGACATAAAAACAAAACTCACATTGTTCTTTCAATGTAAAATTTTAACGAGCCCAGAGAAAGTGAAGCTTGGTGTTTTTCAATTTTAGCGAGTTAGGAGAAAAACATAATCAAACTCCATAACGTTATTTTTTGTAAATTTAGTCCCTCAAGCCCGAAAAAGGATAAAATAGTGTAGGAGGGAACTCTATTAATCATGATTAGTTAAAGTATACCATTTTTGTAAATAGTCTTGTTCAGTTCGGAAAAAGGAGTAAACTCATACTGAATAGACGATTGTTCATTTAATTTTATTAGTTTGAATAGTCAAGTGCTTGGTGATATTTTCATGTTTAGAGAGACTGAAAAGGGCTTAAAAGAGAACTCTATATTTTCCTTTTTCATAAGTATTAAAGAGTCTGAAAAAATGATAAAAGTGTACTCATATGGTTGACTTTCAATTTAATTTACGAGAAGGAAAATATGGTTAGAACTCGACGTTTTCATGTGTTTTATGAGCATGAAAGATAAAAAAATAAGCTCGGGATTTTCATGAGCTTAACGAGTCTTGAAAATAATAACTGAAATGGACTCGAGAAAGGTTTCATTTTTACACAAGCTTGAAACATAGGAAAACTATGCTTGAGGTTGGTTACTTTCATTTTTACAGAAGCTTGAAACAAAGGAAAATTGTGCTTGAGATAATTTTCAATTCCCCTCGAGCATAATCTCCAAGGGAACATGCCCCTCGAGCATAAACTATAGGGCAACATGCCCCCTGAGCTTCACTTCATTCACCTAAGTAGACTACTAGTTACTAATAGTTGGATGCAATGAAGGTTCTTTTACGAGATCATATGAAACTCTCGACATAACATTTACGAGATATAGTCAAATAATCGACTCAATTAGGGGAGAATTTGTTTCATTTTTAATGATCTTCACACATGAAAAGAACTATGCTCATAGTGACCTTATTTAGTTTTAATGAGGTTGACACAGTAAAAGAACCATCCTCATGGGAATTTGTCTCATTTTTTAACGAGTTTGACATAGTAAAATAACTATGCTCATAGAGACATGTTTCATTTTTAAAAGAGGTTGAAACAATAAAATAGCCATCCTCATAGGCCCATTTCATATTTTAACGAGGTTGACACTGTAAAAGAACCATCCTCATAAGGATTTGATCATGTCTTCCAACTAGAAGAAACACATGTCTAGGGACACACCTCGATCATGGCTTCCAGGAGGTCTTCATCAAAACGAATAATAGTTCTCTAGAAGTAACACATGTCAAGGGACTCAATAGGGAAAATAAAATCACAATCAAATACTCCCATAGGGTTCACCATGTCAATTACCTCATCTAGTCAAAAGAAGTCGAGCACACAATGAGAGGCTCGCTTACATCGGTAACTGAAAATATGGGACTAGTTGCCACATAATTAACTCGTGGTAGGGTAGGTAACACTTCCATATAAGGAAGATTTAGGGATGTTGAATTACTGGTAGTGGAATCACGACCAAAGAATGAAAGCTAGTCGATAGTCACAATTTTTCCATTGTGAGGGAAAAACATCACGCGAAAGAGTGTGGATATGAAAACTTTCATGGCATAAACATAGTCTTGCCCAAGGATGCAAGGGGCCTTGGACTACCATAAGATAAATACATATAGTTTTACCTTCCAAGCTAATAGGAAACTTAGGAAGGATCCATAAATGTTCACTAATGGTGTTGTTAAAAGCGGAAAGTTTGTGTGTAATAGGCACAAGTTGAGGGGAACCAAGATCTTGCCAAGCAGTTGAGGGTCAAATACTAACTAACAGAAGCACTGTCATATAAATTTGTTTGACACACATTCCTACCATGAGCTTTGACAATTATTTGGAAAGGTGTGGAAGAAGGTGTGTTAATTTACTCCAATCAAAGGAAATAAGCTCAGTACGTGGAGGGGGTTCGATGGAAATAGGTGTAATGCTCCTTTGTGTAGAAGGATATGATGTAACAAGAAGAACCAAATCGGTATTAATTTCACTCTCTATAGGGAGAGTAGGATCGACCGAATGTGTAGGGACAATTTCAAACTACCTTGATCAACTAACAGTTCATCAACCTGAATGATATGTGTTTCACTCTCCAATGGAAGAGTGGTAATGATTGTACTTGTCATTAGATAAAACACTTCGTCAATTGATGATAGGTTGGGAGAAAGTTTACGGTAACGAGTTGGAAGTTTTTACTGTTGAGAAAAATAAAATTTTCAACCAATTTTTAGGCTTCATAAATGTGAGGGAAAAGGTGAGATTGATGAATCCCATTGCATAACCGACAAGGAAATATAACTTTACCCTTTTTCCCTAAAACCTGACAATCACTGGTTGATGGATCAACAGTAAGTTGATAAGAATTTTTTGACCATACTTTCAAGACCTTAGGAATGCCAAGACAATTGATAAGGAAGTGGTCACCCTTACAAATATTGCAAGGGTATTTGGCCTTGTGATGCATCTTGGAGGTTTCCTAAACATTACCAATACTTACAACCATGGTTGGTTGGTGTTGTACTATACAACACCCCCCATTTATTTTAATAATAAATGAGGACCCTTTAAAAAATAAATAGATTTTAAGCAACATTATTTCATTTTAGCGTTAAGTTTTTAAACTTTAGGAATAAAGGCATGTTCCTTTCGCTTTGATTTCATTATTCTTACCGCAAATCGTAAATATCACAAGTTGACAAAAGTTAAAAAAGATATAATAATTGTGAATTGCAATAAGCACTTCAACCTTTTTGAAATTATGAAATTCCCTGTTGAAAAACTTTAAAATCCCTTAAAGTTATAAATCGCATCATGCCTCCTTTAAAAGAAAAATTTATATCATTTCAAAAGGAATTGTGATAATTCGAACCTGATAAGACAATAAATGAACAATGAAACATATCTACAAAATCCAATAAAGCATAATACTTTAAGTTTCTAGTGCATATCACATTCTGCAACGTTAAACCAAATAGAAAGTTATATCCACCGTGATAAAGGTGCGATGTGCGATTTACGTAGATCACATTTTGCATACACCTGCAGTGAAGACATATAGTATTGATGTTTGTAAAAATTGTGATTTGCGCTATAACATTTATTACTAAAGTGCTTGAAGTGATCCTTAATCAATCGATCCCTTAAAAAATGTCTAATGACCTAGATCATTTGATTGGACATGTTGGGTAAGGAATGTAGAAGATTTGATGAACGATTAAAGGGTTATTAATAACATTCAATGGGTACAGGGTTCAAAAATATTGATTTTTTTTTTAAAGCATGTTTTAAATTAAAGCACTGGATTTTGATTTATGTTGATTTAACTCTATTCTCTATCCTTTTCTCTCCTCATCTCAAATCTTAATTTAATTTTAGTGATTGAATTCCGAAAACTACCCAAGGAAGAGATATCAACATGAATGAAAGAGAAAGGCAAATCAACTGCCCAAGCATCCACTTCTGAAGTTTTAGACATGCCTCCACTATTTTCAGACACTACGCGCAATAAGGGCAGTGGAGTTATTTAATCAGAAGCGATGTACAATATGTTTGAAGAAGAACATCCAAGAGAACTAAAGAAAATAATGATGATGGATAAGGTTGTTTCATCAAAACCTTATTACTTCGAAGTTTCATGCTAATTTCTACATAAGATAATCTGTTGGTGGGGTTAAAGATCTTACCATACACCGATATATAAAATGGGTCATTAACAATCTCAATATTGCGGCATCAGACATTCAAGAATTCCAAACCGGAGAACATGGGTTCATTTCACCATCGAGGATTTGTGAAAAATGTATCATTTTCCTATGCCACAAAAAATTAATGATAAAGCTTTCCTGGAAATCTTTACAAGAAAGAATTCAGACCTAATGAAGGCGATGAAAGGATGGAAGGAAGATCAAGACAAGATAAAGTAGGACAAACTTGGTATGTACCCAATAGCACAATTTCCATCACCTTATTATTTTGTAGTAGGAATGTTGTGTAGATTATTTTTTAGACCTGATACCAGTAAAGTTTCCATTGAATGGGTTACTTTAATTGACACAGTCGTCAATTCTACTATCATAAATTGGGAGAACATTTTATCCGATAATTTGGCTAAAACCATTATGGATTACATAACAAATAGAGTCTTTTTAACTACGACAATTCCTCCTTTTTACATGAGCTCATATATCATGGATGCTATCTATTTCTACTCAAAATTTCTTGTTATGGGTTGGAGGTGGACTAGCCAATAGCCTAACCCTATTCGTATTTATCATAAATCCTTGTGGGAGTCTAAATTTCATTTACATTTCTATAATATTGGAAAGAATTTCCTGTCTAGTTTCCAGAAATGTACTTGGTTTCCAAAAATGATGAGTTTTGGCCCTCCAAAAGGTCAATATCCCAAGACTAGTCAGAAGCGCAACGCCCACGTAGCGCCTGCCTGAAAATGAGGGCAAAAATTTCATTTTTGAGGTGTTTTTGGCCATTTCTCCTTACGATATTGTCCAAATTGGGTGTGAAAAGTTTCAAAATTTCATGAATCCAGTGGTTATGGTATTTTTTCCTTTGTAGGCCCTTAGAATAATCGCAATGCCCTAGGCACTGCGCTTTTGACAACCTCACTATGCAAAAAATTGTGTTAAAATTTGCAAAATAACCAAAAATGCAAAAAAATTCCCAAAAACCTTCAAATTTGGTGGATGAACTGCTGCTGAGGTGTCTCGAGCAACGAAGGAGGCATCAACAAGTATATCAAGTTTTCCCTTGTCCTTTTTCTTGTCTAGGATTTCGTTCAATTTTTTCTTCAACGACTTGATCTTGATGTTACAAATCTTGTTCCTGGTCTGATAGTGGTGGGAAATGTGCCTTAGAATCTGATTGTATTTTTTTTCCTTTTCAAGAAGCTTCTCCAGGTGGATGTTGGTCTTGTCAAGCCAAATTTCCCTATTCTCATCAATTTTCTTGGCAATTCTCTTTCCCAAGGTGGGTTTTTCTACCCCCAATTCTCTTTGAGGCCTCTTGTTTTGGGTATCTTCCTCGTGGTTTGAGCCTCATCATGTGCCATCATTTTCTTACCTTTGGTATCTTTTTTCTTTTCCTTCAACAACTCTAATTCTAAGAGTATTTTCTTGTCACTGAGCTTCTTATTTTATTGCTCAAGGTAGGAGATAGAAAATTTGGCTCTTGCCAAATTAGCTTATAATTCCCTAATCTTGGAATCTTTCTCTTGGATGATCAGTCTTCAGTTTTCATGGTCATATAGGTCATCCAAGTCCATCAAGTCAAACTCTCTCTCTTGCTGATAATGAAGGTCTTCCTCTTCTTCCATGTTTCAGTTGTGTTTTGGGAAAAACCCTTGGGAAGAAGGGGAATAGAAAGGGAGTAGGATAGTGGGGTTAGGGAGTTGGGATGGCTAAGGGACAAAATAGGGAAGTAAGGAAGGGAGTTAGGGAGCCATGGGAAGTGATGGGAGGAAAAAAGGCTTAGGGAGACAAACTAGGGAATTCAATTACAGGGATTTTGTGTAGGTAGCTAGCAAATGCCACCTAGATTTAGTGTTTTTGGAATAGAGCCAGGGAAAAGGGATTGGAGGAGTTAAGGGCAAGGGAAGAATATAGGGAGTGTGAGGTGTTAGTGTCAGTATTTGCATACTTCCACTAGGGATCAAAACACATTTTGAATGTGCATATTAAGTGTCCCATTCTAAAGAAATTTTCAATCATTCCATTAGGTCATGATATAAAATTTTTCCACTTGTGGTTGTCCTTGTCGAGTGTCCCAATTTCCTTCACAAGTATATGCCCGCTAACCCTCTTCCATGTCTTCATAATGTTGAAAAAAAGTCTGCTCTAATTTCATTTTTAGTCAAAATCACTCATTGAGTTAGTTTATTTCATTTCTCATTAGGTCACTAAGTTTTCATTAGGTCAAATCATTGCATTGTCTCATTTTCAATAAAGAGTAGCAGAAGGTGTGAAGGTGACCCATAATAAAATCATGATTTGCTTCAGTCAGTTCAAATGTGATAAGTAATCGGTCTCCCAAGGCTGCAAACATAGAGTTCCACATGCCAGCACATCAAATGTCAAATACAAAAAGTGTCTACTTTAGCAATCGATCAAATGTCAAAGGGAGTTGTCTTGTTCTAAGGGTGCTTAAGTCATCATTTTCCACAAGCACTAAACCCTAATTTCCTCTCCCATTGAGCTAGGGTTTGTTATGGAAACATGAAATTTGAGAAGAGGAGCCATATGGTAGGTCATATCAGTAAGTATGAGGTCATTTCAGCTCATAAACATCATTTCTCCATAATATTTTAAGAAATCATTCCAAGGGTCAAGTCATTTGCCACTCATAGGGCCGATTTTGCTTAAATTATGTTTCTAACCAAACAAAGATGAATTTGAAAAAAGTGAGAGAGGTTTTTGTCCATAATAGGTCCAAAATGAAAAAAATCCTTCATTGTTTACATAGGTATCATGTTTTGGGAGAAATGTCAAAACTACAGGTGCTACAAGAGGTTTGATGCACTTCTGGAGTGACTTTGGAAAAATCAAGTTTTCTCATATCTGGAGTGTCCAAATGACTTTCTTGATGAGTCAAATGATACCTAGAGAAAGAGATATTTCCAATGAGATATCATGAGCTAAATCTAGAGTGGAGGAAGGCCTCCAAAATTCTCTTGCACCAGCACTCTGCATTTCTGCACCCTTATTCAACACGTTTTTACAAGTCTTGTGAAAATCAACTTTTGACAAGGTAAATCAACTCTAATTAGAAAACAAAAGGTATCTTTCGAAAGTATACTTCAATAAATTTGTAACACGCTATCCTTGACCCAATTTGGACACCAGGAAGGCCTTTAAATGTGATCTTCAAAATAGTGTTGCAACAGTGCTGCACTTTTGTCTTAGCTCTGCACTTTTGCCCAACGGTGTTGCGCTTTTGCACAGCGGCGTTGCGCTTTTACACAGAATTTTGTCACCATCCCTACAATCCCTCATCCTGTACATTGGAGGACTATTCCTGTGACCTGTGAACAGTAAAATGTCCTGAAAACACCTTAATGGCATCCTTATGCATAAGGACAAGAATTCTCCTAAAGAACAATTCCTTTGGAAAACCCTAAAAATCCATGTTTTGGCATTGGCGCGGGTAGCCAGTTCATCCCTTGCGCCAATGGGTAAAAAGCACACTAGTGGGCGTGCCAGCTGATGCTCTGTCCCTGTGTCTAATTCGCACCAAGCCTATTAAGGAATGTTTTTAAAAAAGAAATGGTGGAAGTTTGATTCTAACCAACTCAGAATGAATCATCAGAAAGAAGTTGGGTTGTTTGGCTCCGGATCTTCCTGATTAGGAAGTGGTTTTCCACCTCTCATGGAACCTTCCTAAGAGATAGGACTCTATCCCATGATTATAGGGATCCCAACCTCCCTTCCTGCCTCTATAAAAGCCTGTCCTCTCTATTTTCTAGCTAGCTGAACTTGTGGGAAGGAAACTATAGCTGGGCAACTATTGAGAGCAGAGCCGAGGAGAACCCTGTAAGAGAGAGAGCTTTGTCTAGATTCCTGACAGGATTTGTTAAGACGCACTCTGCTGCAAGCCCCACCGAAGGAAGATCATAGCATCAGAGCATTTGGTTGTAATCTCCCTTTTTGTCATCTATAATATAAGCGACTCTGATTTTGGTTCCATTCATGTGTCTACTCTTTTATGTAATGCAACGAATTATATCTTCTTTTACTAATATATAGTTACATGATTTAAGTATTACATTGTATGTCGTCGTTTCTCTACATGTGTATAGGTGTCTGGACGTGGAAAATCAAAGGATTGTGATTTTTCAAACGAGGGACGAGGAGCACCGCTTCTTCCTCGACAACAACAGCGTGGGATTTGAGGTAGGCTACTTATCGTGATCTTTGTCTTTCTTATAACTAGGAACCAATGTCATTGCATGATTCGATTGTTGCTAGACCTAATCTAGGGCTAGTGGGATTGCCTCTGTCCACAGAGGGTATTTACGTCCACAACAATTTGGCAACTCCACTGGGGAGCAATGGGAGTTAGTCCTTTTTCTATTGGTTTGTTTTTGGATTTCGTTTGTTTAGCCTGCTTTTCTGGTTCACCTTCCTTGGTGTTAAACCCCTATTCAGCCCCCAAAAGACGTAATCCAGTCTTTGTGAGTTCATTTTTATCATTTTTATAGGGTAAAATTGATTGGCGCGATTATTCCCCTGACAGTCGTGCCAACTGGTGCTTGTTGCTCGTTAGGCTCCCGTGCCAACCCCTGTTTGGCATAGATTACAGCCAAACAAGCGTGCCAACCCTGCTTGGTATTAGGGTTTGTCTATTCTTGGGATTTTTGAGCTTGAATTTTGGTCTTGGTTCATTTTTTCTGATTGCTTGAGTGCTTTGAAGTCATTTTTGACTATGTTTAGCCCCTGTCTTCTCGTTGTTCGCCTTTTTCTATCAGTTTTGCGTTCTAGCCCTAGGGCTTTTATGTGCTTCAGCGTGCTGAGCCTCTCGTGGGAGTTTTGGGTCATTGCTTTCCCAGTCAACATTGTTTTTGCTTCTTTTCATTCATCTTGCTGGATTCCATTGAATCATTGTGATAATTGAGTGATTTTCCTCTCTTTCTTTCAGTTTCACTTTGTGTTGCTCCAAGCCTAGATTACACGGTTTGTTTGAGTCTCTTTCAAGATTCTTCTTCATTTTGAGGGATTTTGTCATCGGTTTGAGTCTTGATTGTGTGAATTTGAATTCATTGAACTTGTTTGTTTTAAACTCTCTCTTTATCATTTCTTAAATTGATGTTTTCGTTAGTTTTTTCATTCATTTAGTGCATTTTGCTCTAATATATTGAAAAATACAAAAAAAAATATTTTTCATTTTGATTGGCATAGTGAAATTTGAAAGCTCTTTCGGATTACTAGTGTTATATAACTCTAGAGAGAAGTTTTCTAGTTTCATTAGCTTGCATTGGAAACAGTAGTGGATGTTTTTGTGTGTTCATTTTGCTGTCATTTGAAAGCTCTCAACTCTCCTGTAGATAGCTCTTCATTGAACAAAATGATATTTTGTGGCATGTAGTTTGCATCTAGAGGTTTTATGAGATCCAACATTCGATAGGGCCTTGAAATCGAAACGTAAATTGAAGATCAACTTTAAAATTTACTGAATCAACCTAAGGCAGCATTGAAACTTAACGGAACATCTAGTAGTCTAAGGTAGAGACGTGTTCCAGTGTCTTTAAGCCTAACAACTGTCGCTCGCCATCTGGCTACAGACAGTGCTAGTACGGACTTGTGCTCCCTGTACTGTTGAGTATATAAAGGGAGACCCCATTAGGTTGCAAATCCTTTATCTGTAGGAAGCTGATTCTGCCACCTTTTACTCGTGATACACCGGACACAGCATTCAGGGAGATTACCTGCACGTACGTCAAGTCCTTGGTTGATTTCTCTTTCATTTTTACCAAGGTGTATATGGCAGTTCACAGATATCTGGTACACCCATTTACCTAGATTACCAGAGTAGTCATTTTGATCTTTACTGACTCCTTAAACTTGAAAATATCATCAAGCACTTGTCATTTCACACTTGTTTCCAAACTGAAAGTGATAGAGTATCGACTCCGTCCACGAGGCCGACCATTCCCACGTTAGGGATGTCACCATAAACACCTCTCACAACATCTCCTTTTGTCACATCGGCACCTATTAGACCTACTGTCTGCGTGGCTGCATCTACGCCTATTGACACTACTCAGTCGACTAGGACCTCGTCAGTTCCTGAAGACGTTTATATCGCTTCTTCCATTCTAGAGAAAATTTCTCCCAAGGAGTACCGGATGTCTTTATTGCCACCAATCTCTGAGGTTGGTCAATCCTCTCAGGATCTCAACCATCCTTACTTTTCCCATTATGGAGTGGATGGTGCCCCGATCTATGTATTTCCATATCAGTATGATGAGCAGGGCAACCCCCTTCACTTTCCTTCTCTTGAGGCTTATTAGTATATTAACGGTTTTTTATCTACCCAGTCTGGGAAACATTCTAATCAAAAAGAAAAAAACCTTCAGGGAAAACCTTTTTTTTAGCAAGGATATGCTTCTAGCCCACAAGGACAACCCTTCCAAGGACAACCTTCAGCCCAACTAGGGTATGCGTATGACCCGCAAGGACAACCCTTACAGGGACAACCTTCGGTCTAGCAGGGATTTTTTTACGGTCCGCAAGGGCAGTCTTATAATCCTTAAGGTCAACCTTTGCAGCCTCATCCTGTGGTCCAACCAAGGAAACGTCAAGGACCAGCAGGGAAACTGGGTTATCAACCTGGACCTCCATACGGTCCTGGGGGACAAACCCATCCTTCTCAACCTTTGGTGAAACCTCAACAGCCTCATTTTCCAATTGGTCAAAATGCTGCATAGCCTGGGCCATCTTATGGTCCTATCACAGGTCAACCTGGCCCACTCCTGCCATCAGGCCAACCTGCTCAACCAGGGCAACCTGGTGTCCCTCATTAGCGAGGTCAACCTGTTCAACCAGGGCAACCTGAATAGCCAGGTCAACCTGTTCAACTGGCACAACCTATTAACCCTGCTCAATAGCCAATCTATTCTATGCCACAACGAAATCCACCTATGCGCCTGACTTATCAGACTCAGTAGGGTCTGACTTACCAGCATCTCGTTCGACCCCAAGGTGGCTATTACCTTCAAGGTCAGTCTTGACCAGTTTACAACCCACCCCAAGGTTCTGGTTATTACCTTCAACAGCCAGGCTATACTTATAGTCTGTAGTCAAATTCATACACTCATCAATCGGGGTCCATGTATAATAAGAATCAATACCCTGGTTATCAACCCTTGTATCCTGGTTTTCAGCCACCATATCAACCCAATTATCTGGCTTATACCCCCTATGGTCAGAATCCTCCAGGACAGAACCAATGGGGGCAGAGTTATGCTCAACGAGGATGGAGTATAGGTACGGGTCCTTATCGGGGACCTGACATGCCTTTTAACCCTCAATTTCCTTTTCTTGCCATGTTGGAATTTCCGGACGTGTCCAAATTGACCAATGATCTAATTATTCATAATCCGTATTGGCCTCCGGTTCCGACGAAGTTGCCTGGTGATTATCCTAAGTTTGAGGGTAAATCTAGAGAAGACCCCCAAGCACATGTCATGACATACCATTTCTGGTGTTCTTCGAACTCTTGGATAGATGAATCGATTCGTCTACGTATTTTCCAGCGCACTCTCACTGACACTGCTACTAAATGGTACACAGAATTACCCCGTGGTATTTTTCAAGATTTTAATACTCTAGCTATGGCATTCCTGACGCATTTCCAGTTATAGGTTCGTTATGAAGCCGGGACACATCTCCTGACATCTCTAAATTAGGACAAAGCCACTCATATTTAAGATCATATTCACGAATGGAGACATCATCATTTTTTGATCAAGTTTGACATTCCTGATCAGCTTCTAACTCACTGGTTCACTACCTCCTTTGTCAATAATATTGCAGAAGACATTGCTATGGGGGCAAGTGTAACCGAGGAACGAGACATTGCTCGTGCCCAGTACCTCAATTTAGTGTAATCTCAGTTTGACACGTTGTATGACATCTTGAGTGATGCCCCACGACCAGGGAACTCCAAAGCACTAGCTACCCCATCAGTTGACGATGTTATTGGTTCCGCCTCTCAGACTTCTCGCAAGTCTTCCAATGGGAAGCATAAATAAAATTCTTCCAACAATTTTGCTCCCCCATCTACTCCAGATTCTGGTAAGACCACGAAGGTCAACGCTATCCAGGCCAATCCTGCGGAAAAAAATTCCAAAGGGAAAGAGAAGGGCAAAGGCAAAGCCAAATCCGATGCCCCAAAACCAGAATCGTCCAAACCATGTGCCGACGATGGTTCACAATGCAAAACCTAAGTACCCTTGCCTGATATGTGATGAATACCACTACACCAAAGATTGTCCTAGAAGATCCAAGGTTAGTCAACTTCTTAAGGGCTCCAAGGGAACTCCAGCAGTTCTTAAGGAACCTTTTCCATATCAGCAGAACCAGATGGTTGAGCATCCTTCACCATCTGCACTGTTTGGGTCTCAAGTTTTCATGATGAATTGTGCCGCACCTATTTCTATTGCCACTCGGTCGAAGGATTATGCTGGATCATGCCAGGCAGCATGGAAGGAGGTCATTGATGGTCCTCCTCCCCCACCTGCTTCTGGTCCCCTTGAGATTGAAAGGCCCAGTGTTGAACCCGTTGTACGCCCAGCTTCCAAAGGTGTTCTTCGAAAGTCTTCCTATAATCCGAACGCCCGTGCTGCTCATCATTACAACATTGTTGAGGATTTGGCACACGCACCTTCTGCGATGTCCGCATTGGAAGTCCTTCAGAGTTTTCCATCTCAATGGAAAGCTTTGTTATCTACAATCGGCAGAATCGATCCTGCCGATTCTAGCCTTCTCACCTTTGATCTAGATAATTTCGTCCCCCGACTCTCGCACCAGATTGCGCTTGTTATACAAGTCGACATTAACGGCCTCAATATTCACAGAGCCGTTGTGGACGAAGGTGGCTCTACCTGAGTTAATTCATATGTTTTTTGGAAGGCCATTAGCTCTCTAACCCTCACTTCATCTCCCAATGCCCTCGAGGCATTCGATGGAAGGGAATAAAAACCCTTGGGTGTTCTTGCGAGTTTACCGATCACATTAAAAGGTAAGATAGTCAATGTCAAAGTGGAAGTTGTTGATGCCAAACTCAAATACAATTTTCTACTCAGTCGCAGTTGGACCCACGCCATGTTGTGCATTCTGTCCACCCTCTTTCAACTTTTGAAGTTTCCACATGAGGGCAAGATTATTAATGTCGATAAGTTGTCTTTCTTTACCTCATCCTCTGAGAACAACGTGCCATACGTGGATTAAATTCCTAATCCCCCCGACAATGTAGGATTTGGTCTTTTCAAGGACCCCATTCTCATGGGTATTTTTCCCATTCCACCACCGAACACCATTCCAGTCAATATGATCTCCAGGTTAGATGAACCGTGGATCATCCCTTCTCTTGAACAAGTTGCCTCTTTTGGAGAATTAATGCCTCTGACCCCGGTTGAAAGATCATTGCCGCATTGGATCCTCCTCTTGCTGATAATGCTCCTTTGAGCATGGCTCTTGATGTTTATTCTCAATCCACTTGGCTCGACAATGCAGATTCGCCTGATCCTTTGAGATAAGTTTTTCCGTTTGACGAAGCTATTATGGAGACTATGTCTCTAGAAGATCTACCATGGAGCGATGGAAATCATCGTTCCTCATTCATACCTAGCCTGGGGGAAATGTCTAATTGTCTCGAGCGTTTTGTATCTCTTTCTCCCCCTCCTGAACCTGCTCCTTTGAGCTCATCGGAGCATAGTTCCTGTTCTTGTGTCAAGCTTCCTAAACAATGAAAAAGTTGGTTTGAGGACAATTCTTTTAAGTGTGTCAACCTCGTTAAAACAATGAAACATGATCCAGTTCAATTCGATTTTTGTTAGATTTTGGAAATTTCATGTCAAATCTTTTACTCTTGTGTTTTGAACCTTCACTCAATTTTTTATATGGACTGAACCTTGGGGGCCATGTACACGTCGAATTGAGTCATCATGCTAGGGGGCATGCCTATTTTTTCAAGCATAGTTTGCATTTGTGCTTTTAATATTGTGTCAAAATAAAATATGTTGGTTTGAGGCATTGTGTGAACTTTTAACTTTTCCATTGGGTCGTCATTTATGTAAATTATTTAGCTGATACATTAGATGACATTGTATTAGAAATTTGCATAACATGTAAAAACATCATCATGTGTAAGCAAGATCCATGTAGAAATAGATGTATATATATATGTCGAATGTTTTCAACGTGTGCATCATATAAAATCAAAAATATACATGTTTATGTCAGTTAGATCTAGAGATGATATGTCTCTCAAAAATATGCAAATAAAATCCTAGGAGACTAATCAGCATGGTGGTCATGGTAGCACGTCACTGCCCGCACCAACTGCCTTAGTAAGTGGTGGAGGCGACTCGGCACCTATACGGTGTGCCCCTGATAACCTAAAGGGACATCAGCTAGGCAAGCATAATACAAAACCCCACGAGCAATCCCCTCTAGGTTCTGTACAAGCGCATCCCCCTCGCCCCCCTCACCTTGAGGGTCATAAGTGAGAGGGGTCCTCCTCGCCACCGGTGACATTTTGACAGGCCTCTCTGGGCCAACATCTGCATACATATAGGATCAGCTATTAGAACATGCATGTATACAAAAAAATCATAAAACTCATAAAAATAAAAAAGAGTCTTACCCAGCTCCTCATCCCAGTCCTTTCCTTCCAAGAGTGGAAGGTCTGGGTCTCCAGTGAAATCAGTGCCCGCATAGGGCCAGTCCTCTACGACGATCAACTATTATCGGAGCCAGCCAAAGAACTCAGGCCACCATGACATCTGCTGGCCAACCCATACCCTAGGCATCAATGCTGCCCATCGATCCATCCATGGCTCTCTCAATGGTGGATCCAAGACTATAGCCCCTTGGCCCTGGAAGATAGGTAGTCATTCCAGGAAGAACGATACCAAGATTGACCCGTATCCAAATTTTTTCAGTTTGGTGTTTTTTCATTTGGTAAATTGCTATTTGATGTTCATAGTCACGGATGTGGCCCAGTCAAACATTGTTGGGTTCATGCATTCTGATGCAATAAGGAGCTATCTTTTGGTAGCCTCGTGTGGTGCCTGCGACCCCACGGCCTACGTGATAGTATGTAGCACTACTCTGAGTGCTAGATCAGGAATGGTCTGAATGTCTACCTTTTCGCTACCTGACCCTTTGCGTGTCCTTGCACACACTTTTTCCATGACCATTGTCATGTTTTAACCAGAAGGCCTAGTGCCTGTCAAGATAGGAACTTGACCTCTGCGTGATAGTCCAGTGATGAAGTACATGTCTGACACTTCGAGCTCGAGTACTTGATATCAAAGTTTAAAATTCTCCTCGTCCTCATCCCAGATACTAATTAGATATTGCGGTAGTTCGGGTTGAGCCCAGAGACATGGATTTAGGAAGAATTTCTTCAAACTGCAATTTCAGAGAGCATTCATACACTGCTCATTCTCCATTGCTAATTCATCTTCCTCACTGTGCTCTCTTTCCTTCCATTCAATCACCATTTTGTCTGTGTACCTGCATCAATTTGGTAATAAACACATTGTAAGATCCCTTGGGGTGCTTAAAACAACAATTAATTGGTTCTATTTTTGTTAAATTTGAGAAGAATGATGGGTTGTGCAATCGGTGCTGCTGTTTTGTTGGCACGGTTGTTTTGCTGACAGTTGCACCACTTGGCACGACCCCTTTGTGAAAAAGGGACGGTTGGCACAGGTCCATGCCTGATACCTGCGCCAACCACGGAGGCCCTAAATTTTCAATTTCCCCCTCAGGGATACCAAATGACAGTTAAAAGCTATGAAATATGGCTTAAAAGATGGCTAATGAAAGCAGGTCTTACCTGAAGAAGACATGATCAGATTTCGTTGACTAGATTTCTCTCAGTCATCACCTCAAGATCGCAACGAAAATGGCTCACTATCGCTTTGCAAAGAGGTGAAAAGGTAAAAAGTAAATATGTTTTTACTATTGATAATATTTATAACTTTTCAAAATCAAAATTAGGTTTTGGGACTTGTTTTTCCAATATTTTGCTATATTTTTGTCGAAAAATGGGTTTTACACTTGATTTTTGTGCAGCGATAGGTTTTCATGTGATTAGGAGGACGACACGAGTTGTATTTTATACTTTTTTAGACTCGGTAAAAACACAAAAAAGTCACTACTGGAGTCACCTTTCAGCTCTTTTCTGACTCTCTAGAATTGAAAATATTGTCGAGACGCTTGTCATTTTGAACTCGTTAAATGGATGCGAAACGACATCTACCCAGTATATGTTTACCCATTTTTCGGGCTGGGATAGATTATTTATGAGAAAGGAATACCCTAGCCTATTGCGACTAGGAGGTTCTCTCAGACATAGTTTTCTACCTTTTTGGATCTGTGGGACTATCTACAAAAAGGGACTGTTGGAGTTTTCTTTTCCGCTGTCTTTTCAAATTCTCTAAACATGAAAATACGCTGAGTTCTTCATTTTTAAGACTCGTTAAAAATTGATGACATAAGACTCCGTTGTAATGACGTTACTCGAGTTCCTCCTTCCTAGGGCTCATTAAGTGTACTAGGTTGGATTTGTCTGAAGGAAAAACTTATATCGCAAGCATATGCTATCCCCTTCAAGCTTGTTTTCAAAAATAATTGGGGTACTCACCAGAAACGGTGGGGGGAAATGGAACCAGTATTGTAGTCGTGTCAGCAGTATGTCGCTCTTGAACATGGCACTTGTCTGCATTCGTGTCGAGTCGAGACCATCTCATCTCGTTATTAGCTTGCCTTCATGGGTTTGGGTAATCTCTTTTGACCACTCATTTTATCTTTCCATGTCACCATGACCTCAGATCCCTTGATGTCAAATACTACCAAACCCAATGTTGTGCCGCCGATATGTTCAAGAGAAGTTGGCCTCTGCAGTTTTCAACCTCCCTTTGATTCTCTGTTGGTCTTGATTCACAAAAATTATGTTACTCTGTCTCATGTCGATGATGGGGGAAACATTATGGCCCACCTTCGATCAAGGTCGCTTTCTGTCGAATTCAATTCATTATCCAGGAAGTTGATCAAGAGACTTCCTTCAGGTGCCTTAGAGCTTGCATGCCTCAATGGCAGTTTCTTTGCATTCGATGCAAGGTTTTCATTATTGGCCTTTGATTGGATGATTCCACAGGTGTTCGACGCTAGCTCACTGTTCACATTCTGTGGATTGTACCTATATTACCTTGAGAGCCATTGTCACTATTGGTGGTTTCTCTCGCGTCTGTTAACGACTTTCATTATTGGCTGGTAATCAGACGATTCTCTTGCATGCTTGACTTCAGCTCACATATTCACATGCTTGAACTTGTACACTGTTTGGGTTGAGATGGAGCGCAAGACCCTGGATTTTGTCTGATAAACATCCAAGCTGTGGTTTCTTTCAAAATTATTATGATTTATTACATGACTTATTTGATTGGATGGCTGCGACCATACCTGAGCCTACTTGTTGGTCCTTATTTACTAGATGGTTGCATCCATATTTGGGTCCTAGTTTTTGTACACTCTATTATGGATGGCTGTGTCCATACGACATATCATGTATTAGAGATATCAGTTGTATTTGTAATCACAGGTTTTCTGACGACAGTGTTTGCAGTTGGGCGCATTCTCATAAATCACTTCACCCCTCCATCTCTCTCGGGCCTCATGCTTTAGGGGGCATCTGTTACACATAATTTTTTCACCATTCCTGCAATCCCTCATCCTATGCATTGGAGGACTATTCCCATGACCTGTGAATAGTAAAATGTCCTGAAAACACCTTAATTGCATCCTTCTGCATAAGGACAAGAATTATCCTAAAGAACAATTCCTCTGGAAAACCCTAAAAATCCATGTTTTGGCATTGGCATGGGTAGCCAGTTCATCCCTCGTGCCAATGGGGAAAAATCACACTAGTGGGCACGCTAGTTGGCGCTCTGTCCCTGTGTCTCATTCCCACCAAGCCTATTAAGGAACTTTTTAAAAAAATAAATGGCATAAGTTTGATTCTAACCAACTCAGAATGAATCATCAGAAATAATTTGGGTTGTTTGCCTCCAGATCTCCCTGATTACGAAGTGGTTTTCTCCCTCTCATGGAACCTTCATAAGAGATAGGACTCTATCCCATGATTATAGGGATCCCAACCTCCCTTCCTCCCTCTATAAAAGCCTACCCTCTCCATTTGCTAGCTAGCTGAACTTGTGGGAAGGAAACTATAGCTGGGTGAGTATTGAGAGCAGAGCCGAGGAGAACCCCATAAGAGAGAGAGATTTGTCTTGATTACCGATAGGCTTTGTTGAGAAGCGCTCTGCTACAAGCCCCATCGAAGGAATATCATAGCATCAGAGAATTTGTTTGTAATCTCCCTTTTTGTCATCTATAATATAAGTGACTCTGGTTTTGGTTCCATTCGCGTGTCTACTCTTTTATGTAATGCAATGAATTATATCTTCTCTGACTGATATATAGTTACATGCTTGAAGTATTACGTTGTATGTCTTCATTTCTCTTCATGTGTATAGGTGTCTGGATGTGGCGAATGGAAGGATTGTGATCTGTCAAGCGAGGGACGAGGAGCACCGCTTCTTCCTCGACAACATCAACGTGGGATTTGAGGTAGGCTACTTATCGCGATCTTTGTCTTTCTTGTAACTAGGAACCAACGTCATTGCATGATTTGATTGTTGCTAGAGCCAATCTAGGGCTAGTGGGATCGCCTCTGTCCGTAGAGGGGATTTACCTCCACAACAAACACCAGACCAAAATATACAGGTGCTACGCTTTTTCACAGTGGTGATGCGCTTTTGTCATGGCACTGTGCTTATGTTAAGCAAGCCCTAGAAGCCCCAAAACTCAACCAAATACTCCCAAATTTTCAAAAAAGGCTTGTAACACCCTCTTGTAAGTAAGTAACACCAATTTACTGCCTCCTTGTAGTTATAAGCATCATTTTCATACTGTTTTTTGTTCCCAAGTAAAATTGACATTTTTCCTAGTGGAAAACCCTAGTTTCATCTCCTTATCCTCAATTTGTTGCTCATAAACCCTATAATACCATCCTACATCACTATTAAACCCATTCCTACCCCTACACTACTTTTTCCTAGTCCCTAACTCCCTTTCTCATAAAACCTAAGTCCTAGGTCACTAACATTTCTAGGCAGCCACTACCTCAAACCTGTAATCCAATTATCATTTTTAACTCCCTAAATATCTTGACCTCCTATCACCTCCCAGAACTCCATAACTCTTTCCCCTATCTACTGAAATTTCCATAACCCTATCCCTATTCCCTAGACCTATTTTCACTCCCCATCCCCATCTACCTTATCCCTAGGGTTTTCTTGGACATAAAACACTATGGAGGATAGACAAAAGAAATAGAAGGAGAGGTTAGACAAAATTTGCTTGCAAACAAGGCTATTTTTTCTACCATGGCACTTCTCTTTTGCCAGGAAAATTCAATTTTCCTCACCTTCAACAAATTTTAAATTTTTGAATTTTTATCTTGGGAAATGAGAAATTATTTAAGTAAAAGGTCAAGTTAAATTTAAATGTCATTATTTTATTATTATCTAGGGTAGATATATCAAAAGTCCTCTAGAGGTCAAATGAATCAGTTTCCTCTCTTTTAGTGGAAAATTGTTGGGTCTTCCTAGTCTTCATATTCTTGTTTGGGAGTAGGTGAAACTGATCCCTATCTTATGGATTTGACTCCCTGAGGCTAGGGAGAGTGGTTTTGAAGTCTATATCATGTATTTTCCCAGTTATTTTTTAGAGGTTGGATTCACTTGGAGCTTTGGCATCTCAAGGGACACAATTTTGTATAAATTTTGGCCTAGACATTAATAAAATTTGCAGTTATTTTTATGGGATCCATGTGGCATTGTGTTTAGTTTCAGTTTCTTCTTTTGTGCTCATATGTTACAATTTTTTGTGTATTTAATTCATCATTTCATTCCTATTGAGTGAATGTTTTCAAGTTAGATGAACATAGTCCATCATTTCTATGCTCTGTTTTGGGTAAACATTCATAATTTGTAATTTCTTCAGTTTAGAAAGGAACCATGAATTCACCATGCTCTTTCTAGCTCCTCACCTGTCTTGATCATCCCACCCATTAGAACCCTAAATTTCTAAACATTATATCTACCTTGCCCCATAGAACACCCTGCAAATCTTGACCTAATTTCCTTGCCTTGACTGTTTGACTCCTCTTGATCCAACAAAACCTCACACAATCAAAAATCAAAACCCTGAGCTACTATACCTAGCCTAATATCTTCTTTCCTTAGTCATTTTGGCTATGATATATATGGAGATATCCCTCTCCTGGCCTAGTAGGGCTAGCTACATGGCTAAGCGTGGTTTGAGGTTACCTCGAAATTTCCTTTCTCAGCCTGAGGTTCAATCCGAGTGATAACATTTTGGCGACCATACTGGGGAAGTGAAAGATCATATATTCCTTGGGAAAGAACGACAAATTTTAGATCTGATTGCTCACGGTGGACAAAAATCAGATGCATATGAAGGTTTAAATCTTCACCTAGCGACTCCAACTTGATGTAAAGACTCCACTGGAGGATCGACCTTGCCAGCAGGAAAATGGAAGAATATTACATAAAGGTCAGGTATTCAAAGTGGAATAGTATTCAAGATCTAATCTGATTTTTTGTAAATACTTCTTTTCTTTTCCTGAAAACTATAAGCAAGCAAATAAGCAAGTGGTCAACACTATAAATGATGAAAATTATCCTAAATTGGTTAAGGAAATCATTTGCGACATAGAATCCTCCTTAGCTCCAGATTTGCAGCCACCTAATGCCATTGAATGTTAGGCTGAAAATGAAGGCTTGGAAGCTGAAACTTATGATCAAATGATGCAAGATGTTTCTGTACCATTGTGTTTTGAAGCCTTTCAATTTTTAAAGAAAAAATTTCATAATATCTCTAAAGAAAAGGATGAGCAGCCTGTAGAAAGTCATGTAGTCTCATTAGAACCAATGGAAAATAGGTTGCAACAATATTTTCAAAATTTTTATGGCTCAATAGATGATGTGTTGGATGATATTTGTAGTAAAATTCCTTCTCCATTAGCTAAATATGAGCCTGAAAAGAGTGTTGATATAAACTTGATCCGAAAATCAACTTCATTGTCTTGTTCAACAGGTGTTTCATTACAAAGCTCATACCAATATTTGCAGTCATATTAGGAGAGTAATGAAGAAGATTATTGTTTTGTTGTTGATCATCAAGAAAAAATAGTTATTCACGTGTTTTAGGATCCTTTTGTCAACTTTTTACAATCATCAAAGAAAGAAAGCACAGATGTTAGGAAAATTTTAAAACCAAGGTACGAAGACTACCTAGAGCAGAGTAGTAATGTATTAGATGGGCTAGAAATCAATATGTATTCCTATAAATATACTTTCACAACATTCTTGAGGTTAGTGGGTGGGCTTGTGCTTTGCAATTTCATCAAGATTTGAACTGTTGACAAGTTTTCATGGGAGTTGCCTTTCAGCAGTTCTTTTTTCTTGCTCATAAGCAAGCACTTGCAGAGAATTCAAACAACAGCTAAAATGATTACATGGTTTCATTGGTTGTTCAATTTCACTTGATCAGATAATGAATGGATCAGTTAGAGTAGGTTTTGTTGAATAAGCTCAATTCTCAGAATTTGTTTTTATTTTTTCAGTTGTGTTTTAGTCTGAGTCAGTTCAGTTGATTGAGTCTCTTTCAGTATTCAGTTTGGTTTTTAGCTATTGACTCCATGCCCAATGAATATGCACTTGGTCTACGGTGTTATTGGCACCTCCAAGGAGCTACCATCCCCAGCTGGAGCCAATGTTAGTGCCAGTATTTTCATACTTCCACCAGGGATAAAAAAACATTTTACATGTTCATCTTAGGTGTCCCATTCTAAATAATTTTTCAATCATTTCATTAGGTCATGATATAGTATTGTTCCACTGGTGGTTGTCCTTGTCAAGTGTCCCATTTTCCTTCACAAGTATATGCCTGCTGACCCTCTTCCATGTCTTCATCATGTTGAAAAAAAGTATGCTCTCATTTCATTATTAGTCAAAATCACTCATTGAGTCAGTTTCTTTCATTTCTTATTAGGTCACTAAGGTTTCCTTAGGTAAAATCATTGCATTGTCTCATTTTCAATAAAGGGTTGCAGAAGGTGTGAAGGTGACCCAAAATAAACTCATGATTTGCTTCAGTCAGTTCAAATGTAATAAGTACTCAGTCTCCCAAGGCTGCAAAATCAGAGTTCCACATCCCAACACATAAAATGTCAATACAAAAAGTGTCTACTTCAGCAATTGATCAAATTTCAAAGGGAGTTGTCTTGTTCCAAGGGTGCTTAAGTCATCATTTTCCACAAGCACTAAACCTTAATTTCCTCTCCCACTAAGCTAGGGTTTGCTATGGAAACATGACATTTGAGCAGAGGATCCACAAGTTAGGTCATATGAATAAGTATGAGGTCATTTCAGCTCATAAACATCATGTATCCATCATTTTTTGAGAAATCATTCCAAGGGTCAAGTCATTTGCCACTCATAGGGACAGTTTTGCTTCAAACTATGTTTCTGACTAGAAAAAGATGAATTTGAGAAAAGTGAGAGAGGGTTTTGTTAATCATAGGTCAAAAAATAAAATATCATTAATTTTTTACACAGGTATCATGGTTTGGGAGAAATTTAAAAAATACAGGTGCTATAAGAGGCTTGATGCGCTTCTAGAGTGACCTTGAGAAAATCAAGTTTTCTCATAGATGGATTGTCCAAATGGCTTTCTTGATGAGTCAAATGATAACTAGAGAGAGCGATATTTCCAATGAGCTATCATGAGCTCAATTTGGAGTTGTGGAAGGCCACGAAAAATTTCCTGCACTATCACTCTGCATTTCTGCACCTTTATTCAATACCTTTTGACCAGTCTTGGAAAAATAAGCTTTTGACAAGGTAAATAAACTCCAATCAGAAAATTAAAGGTATATGTGGAAAGTAGACTTCCATATATTTCCAAGGAGCTATATTGGGCCCAATTTGGACACCGGTAATGCCTTCAAACGTGGTCTGTAAAATAGTGCTACAATAGTGCTGCACTTTTGTGTTAGCACTATGCTTTTGCCCATCGATCCTGTGCTTTTGCCCAAAAACACTAGATGAAAATACACAGGCACTGTGCTTTTGTCATGGAACTGCGCTTATGTCCATCAAGCCCTAGAAGCACTAGAAATCAACCAAATACTCCCAAATTTTTAGAAAAGGCTTGTAACACCCTCTTGCAAGTAAGTAACACCAATTTATTGCCTCCTTGCAGTTCTAAACATCATTTTCATAGTGTTTTTTGTTCTTAAGTAAAATTGACATTTTTCCTAGTGGAAAACCCTAGTTTCATCTCCTTATCCTCAATTTGCTGCTCATAAACCCTAAAATACCATCCTACATCACTATTAAACCCATTCCTACCCCTACACTACTTTTTCCTAGTCCCTAACTCCCTTTCTCATAAAACCTAAGTCCTAGGTCACTAAAATTCCTAGGTAGCCACTACCTCAAACCTATAATCCAATTATCATTTTCAACTCCCTAAATATCTTGACCTCATATCACCTCCAAAAAATCCATAAATCTTTCCCCCATCTACTTAAATTTTTCATAACCCTATCCCTATTCCCTAGACCTATTTTCACTCCCCATCCCCATTTACCTTATCCCTAGGGTTTTCTTAGACATAAAACACTATGGGGGATAGACAAAAGAAAGAGAAGGAGAGGTTAGACATACTTTCTGAGGTGTATCTTCACACCTCAATCCCTTTATTAGCAAGTAACCTAGAAATTTTGGCAATTTTTTGGCACATTCGGCACTTTAGTGCATTTTTGGTTTTTTGAGCAATTTTGGCACACAAAAAATCTGCCAAAAACACAGTGCCCTTGGCACTGTGATTTTTCTTAGAGCCTCCAATGGAAAAATGGCCACCACCATCATGTTCAAAATAATTAATATATCAACCCCAACAAGTTTGAGAAAATTTGGAGGAGAACTGGTCCCTCAAAAGTGCGAAAAACCACCAAATTTTCATGTTTCTGCCTCCTTTTTTACCTTGGTGTCCCGCTTTTACCAGTTTTGGGAGAAGTGATTTTTGACAAGGCATATGGGCACCATTTTGAAAAGTGGAGACATATTTGGAAACTAGACTCAGGGATCTTTCCAATGAGTTCTCTTGGATCTGATTTGGACACAAGGAAGGCCTCCAAACATTGCTTGCAAAAGAGGCTATTTTTTTTGCCATGGTGCTGCGCTTTTGCCAGGAAAATGCAATTTTCCTCATCTTCAACAAATTTTGACTTTTTGAATTTTTATATTTGGAAATGAGAAATTATTGATGTAAAAGGTCAAGATAAATGTAAATGTCATGTTTTTATTTTTATCTAGGTAGATACATCATATAAGTCCTCTAGAGGTCAAATGAATCAGTTTCCTCTCTTTTAGTGGCAAATTGTTGGGTCTTCCTAGTCTTCAGATTCTTGTTTGGGAGTAGGTGAAACTATTCCCTATCTTATGGATTCGACTCATTGAGTCTAGGGAGAGTGGTTTTGAAGTCTATATCATGCATTTTCACAATCATTTTGTAGAGGTTGGATTCACTAGGAGCTTTGGCATCTCAAGGGACACAATTTTGTATTAGTTTTGGCCTCGACATTAATCAAATTTGCAGCTATTTTTATGGGATCCATGTGGTATTGTGTTTAGTTTCAATTTATTCTCTTGTGCTCATATGTTAGAATGTTTTTTGTATTTCATTCGTCATTTCATTTCTATTAAGTGAATGTTTTCAAGTTAGACGAATAGAATCCATAATTTCTATGCTTTGTTTTGGGTAAACATTCATAATTTGTAATTTCTTTAGTTTAGAAAGGAACCATGAATTCACCATGCTCTTTCTATATCCTCACCTGTCTTGTTCATCCCACCCATAGGAACCCTAAAGTGCTAAACATTATACCTACCTTACCCCATAGAACACCCTGCAAATCTTGACCTATTTTCCTTGCCTTGACTGTTTGACTCCTCCTGATCCAACAAAACCCTACACTATAAAAAATCAAAACCTTGAGATACTATACCTAGCCTAATATCTTATTTCCTCAATCATTTTTACTATGATATATACAGAGAGAGCCCTCTCCTGGCCTAGTAGGGCTAGCTACTTGGCTAAGCGTGGTTTGAGGTTACCTTGGAATTTCCTTTCTCAACCCGAGGTTCAATCTGAGTGATAACATGAGGAAGGGATATAGGGTCAAAGGGAAGTTAATTAAACTTGGTAGGGGGAGGATTAGGGTTTGTTTACCGAATTTTGTAGTGGAATATGAGGGATATTTAACACCATGAATTCTTAATTATAAACTTACAAAAGGTTGGCGGAGGTAAAAATTACATGTAAATAACTTAAGAGGATTTGATTTGATGAAGAAACCACTTGAAAAAGGTTTGGAGAGCTGTGGGTGAAATTTGGCAGGAGCTCAGCGCCTATGCGAGGAACGTAACGCCAAGCCCAGGAGCGCAACGCTATAATTCCAGGAGAGAAGCTCCACCTTCAAACCTAGTTTTGGATGACTTCTAGAAGTCTGAATTGGGTGCATGATAGCACGCTGGAAATATATTTCTTTCTACTACAAAATGGACCTATCAAGCATTTAAAATGAGCAAGTATAGCTCCTAAAAAATAAATTCTCCCAAGACTGGTCAAAAAGTGCATGATGGGGGTGGAAAAAGCGCAACGTGATCTTACAGGCCTCTTTTGGAGGCCTTACCAAACTCCAAGTTCAGCTTATGATAGGTCATTGGAAATATATCTCTATTTAGTTATCATTTGATTCATCAATAAAGTCATTTAGACACTATAGCTAGGAGATAATTTGAGTTTCCCAAGGTCACTCTAGAAGTGTGACAACTCTCTTGTAGAAACTATATTTTTGGCATTTCTCCCAAACCATAACACCTGTATAAAAATTGAAGGAGGTTTTTCTTATTTGTTCTATTATTAACAAAAAACTCTTTCAATTTTGTGAAATTCATATCCATTTGGTCAGAAACATACTTTGAAGAGAAACTGACCCTATGTGTGGCAAATGATTTGTCCCTTGGAATGACTTCTTGAAAAATGATGGAGACATGATGTTTATGAGTTGTAATGACCTGATGCTTGATGAAATTTCATGAATTGGCTTGGGACCCACATTTCCTCTAATTGTTGGTGCAATTTTGTTTTTCATTACCTTGAGAACCCTAATACCTAATGGAGACTCTAATTGAATGAAACCATGATGAAAATGACTGAAATAATGATGATAACTCTTGGTGATGGTACACTAAGAAAAGTGGTGAAATGAGCCATCAAGTGATGAAATTTTTGAAAAGAGTGAGATATTACCTAGGAATACCTCTAGTGACCAAAATTTTGCATGATGTCCTAATGGAATGAAAAAAATTTCAGAATGGAACGCTAATATGATGTGAAAAGAGATATTTTGATCACTGGTGGCAAGATGCAAAAAATGATACTAATAGGTCTAAAGGTATCAAAGGTCACATAAGGACACAGAGGAGAACATGCGTTCCTCAGTATGGTCTCTAGTTTGTTATACGGAAAAATCCCTTATGCAAACAAAAGCAATCTTCGTAGAATCCTAAAGGAAAACTAGAAAAAAAAAATATTACTACCCTTAGCCTATAACTAAAACATGAAACATGTAGCATGCGAAGGATCACTTACCTATTAACGAAGTGCTTGTAGAAGTCGTTACAACGTTTTGCACAACCGACTTTCCCTCAACGCCTTAGAGGATTTCCAAATGCTTTCCATAACTTATCGATGATTCTCCAAAAGAGATCTGTACAGACAAAAATGTTCGAAGGGATCAAAGCATCTCGCGTATAAAAGAAAAGTTAAATGAAATCGTTGATTTAGAATACAACATATAATTGAATAAATAATCAGTTATAAACCGTGTGAGTGATCAAGGAATCTCACAAATAACATCGAAATAGACGCAATTAGGAAATAAAAATTTACTTTGTGTTAAATTGAAAGGGAAAACAAGCTTACAATATATTTTCCTTGATGTTAGAAGCATCTTCCAATGGTCTCATTTCCTTCCCTTGATGACAACCTCTTCAGACCCAAAACCAACAAAATGATTTTACAAATCCTAGTCTCTTATTCCTTTAGTCGTATGCTCAATTTATAGGAAGGATGGGGAGGTTTCTAGTTTCAATTCTCAAGGGATATGATCCTTAAGAAAATGAGACTAGTTCCATGTATCAAGGAATGAGGCTCAGGTATGTAGTGGTTTGAGGTTTATAATTTGGATAAGATTCCTCAACCAAAGATTCTAGAATTTAATTTTTTATTTATACTTGTGTGAACAGACCTATGCATTTTTTAATGGAATAAACTGCATTTATATGCACGGTTTACAGTGGAAGAAACTTTGCATGCACGATTTTTGTTCAAGAAAAATGCATAGATGCCCAAAAATGGTTTTTAAGTAGTATAACCCAACATTACTTTTATCCTTGGTATTGTTTTACTCCAAGCTTCATAGGGGATTCACTTGAAACACTTAATCAGATGGCATAGGATTTGAATCGATAGTTATGGTGACAAAATTTAGTGTAACAAATTTCCCCCTAAAGTGCAAAGCCATAAAATATATTTGATGACTGAAAGGCTTTATCATGTCAAACGTTTAGATCAGAGAAAAATTGGTTGAGGACCTGAAAAAAAATCAAGGATTACCATATCATTCTTTTATATAAACATTACTGAGGTAGGCATTCCCATACTCAGAGTAAACATAACTTAATGAATCAATAGGGACATACACAAAGATCCATGTCAATAGTAGACATATTATGGACACAAGAATCAATGGATCTATATTTACAATCATGAATATTTAATAACGCCACAGATCCTGGATGGATGAAACTATATCCAAGGTCTTAATCTCCATCTCTATCAATGTACGAATATAACCATGTGAGTACATGCTTCAAAATAAAACATGGTAGAAACCACTTGATTACTAGTCAATGATGTGAACCGTTAACAAGTGCGAGAGAAACCACCAATAACAACAATGGCTCTCAAGGTACTCTAGTACAATATAATAAGTTTGATTAATTTTTTTGAAGCTAAACACTCATAGAATCATTCACTCAAATGCCAATGATGAGAACTTGTCGTTGAAGGCGAGAAACTTTCCATTAAGGCATTCAGGCCTGAAGGAACTGAAAATGATTTCTAGATCAAATTCCTAGATAATGAGTTGAATTCGATAGGAAGCGATTCGTCACAGGAGGCTCTACGACACGAAACTCAACTCAAGTTTTGAAGAAATAATTGAAGTGATTCAAGACTAACTCAGGGATGACTGACACGATTGAAATTTATGATTTTCAAGGTAATTTTGACTGAGGTTCGACTTCTCTTGAACATATCAACAACATGACACTTAGAATTGGAAACATTTGACTCAACGATAATATCCAAAAATATCTAAATAATTTCAATGAGGTTTTATTAAATATGAGACAAATGGATTTCCCAACCTCGTCACAAATGTGAACGAGCTTCATGTTCAAGGGTGACATACTACCTTTAATGAAATACAAAAAAGAATGTTCCTTCCAAATTTTTTCCCACCTTTACTGGAAAGTACCTCTTTATTTTTACACAAGCTTGAGAGGGATAACATATGCTTTTCAGATAATCTCATCCTTCAGATGATTCCTCTGAAGTATTTTTAATGAACCCTAAGAAGGAGTGGTTTGGTCCCATTGTTATCGATGGGTCTTGCGCTGTTTAAGTTTTACGAGTCCAATGTAGGGTTAACTCGATGTCGTTTTCATGTTTAAATAGTTTGAAAAGACACAAAAAGAAAACTCACGTTGTTCTTTCAATGTAAAATTTTAACGATCCCAGAGAAAATGAAGCTTGGTGTTTTTCAATTTTTGGGAGTTAGGAGAAAAACATAATCAAACTCCATAATGTTATTTTCGTAAATTTAGTCCCTCAAGCCCAAAAAAAGATAAAATAATACAGGAGAGAACAATATTAATCATGATTAGTCAATGTATACCTTTTTCGTAAATAGTCTTGTTCAGTCCGAAAAAAGGAGTAAAGTCAAACTAAATAGACGATTATTCATTTAATTTTATGAGTTCAAATAGTCAATTTCTCAGTGATATTTTCATGTTTAAAGAGTCTGAAAAGGGCTTAAAAGAGAACTCTAGATTTTTCTTTTTCGTAAGTTTTAACGAGTTTGAAAAAATGATAAAAGTGTACTCATATGGCCGATTTTCAATGTACACAAGATTGAAACATAGGATAATTATGCTTGAGATAATTTTCAATGCCCCCCAAGCATAAACTGCAAGGGCACATGGCCCCCAAGAATAACCTATAAGGGCACATGCCCCCTAAGCTTCATTTCATCCACCTAGGTAGACTACTGGTTACTAATAGTTGGATGGAATGAAGGTTATTTTACGAGATCATATGAAACTCTAGACATAACATTTACGAGATATAGTCAAAGATTCAACTCAATTAGGGGAGGATTTTTTTCATTATTTAACTAGATTCACACATGAAAATAACTATGCTCATAGTGACCCGATTCATTTTTAATAAGGTTGACACAGTAAAAGAACCATTCGCATGGGAATTTGTTTCTTTTTTTAACGAGGTTGACATAGTAAAATAACTATGCTCATAGAGACATGTTTCATTTTTTAAAGAGGTCGACACAATAAAATAACCATCCTCATAGGCTCGTTTCATTTTTTAACGAGGTTGACACAGTAAAATAACCATCCCCATAAGGACTTTATCATGGCTTCCAACTGGAAGAAACACATGTCAAGGGAGACACCTCGATCATGGTTTCCAAAAGGTATTCATTGAAAGGAATAATAGTTCTATGGAAGTAAAACATGTCAAGGGACTCAATAGGGAAAATAACATCACGATAAAATACTCACATAGGGCTCACCATGTCACTTACCGCATCTAGTCAAAAGAATTCGAGCACCCAGTGAGAGGCTCACTTACATCGGTAACTAATAACATGGGACTGTTTGCCACATAATTAACTCGTGGTAGGGTAGGTAACACTTCCATATAAGGAACCTTCAGGGATGTTGAATTAATGGTAGTGGAATCAAGACCAAAAAATAAAATATGGTCGATAGTCACAATGTTTCCATTGTGAGGGAAAGACATCCCTCGAAATTGTGTGGATACAAAAAATTTCATGGCATACACATAGTCACGCTTAAGGAGTAAATTATAATCCGAGGGGCCTGGCACTACCATAAGATCAAAAAATATAGTTTTACCTTCCAAGCTAATTGGAAACTTAGGAAGGATCCCTAAAGGTTCACTAATGGTTCTGTTATAAGATGAAATATCATGTGTAATAGGCACACGTTGAGGGGAACCCAAAGCTTGCCAAGCAGTTGAGGATAAAATACTAACAGAAGCACCTTCATATACCTTTGTGCAACAAAAATTCTTACCATAAGCCTTGAAAATAATTTGGAAAGGTGTGGAAGAAGGTGTGTTAGTTTTACTCCAACCAAAGGAAATAAACTCAGTACTTGGAGGGGGTTTGATGGAAACAGGTGAAATGCTCCCTTGTGTAGAAGAATCTGATGCAACAAGAGGAACCAGAGCGGTATTAATTTCACTCTCTATAGGGAGAGTAGGATCGAATGAATGTGAAATCAATTTGACCACTTAATCAACTAATGGTTCATCAACCTGAATGACATGTGTTTCACTCTCCAAAGGAAGAGGGGGATTGACTATACTTGTAATTAGATCAAACACTTCGTCAATTGATGATAGGTTGGAAGAAATTTTAAGGTAACAAGTTGGAATTTTTTACTGTTGAGAAATAGTAAATTTTTCCAACAATTTTGAGGCTTTATACATGTGAGGGAAAAGGTGAGTTTGATGACTATCTTTGCATAACATACAAAGGAATCTAACTTTACCCTTTTTCCCTAAAACCTGTCAATCATTGGTTGATGGATCAATAATAAGTTGATAAGAATTTTCTGACCATACTTCCAAGACTTTAGGAATACTAGGACAATTGATAAGGAAGTGGTCACCCTTACAAAGATTGCAAGGGTGTTTGGGCTTGTGATGCATGTTGGAGGTTTCCTAAACATTACCAGTACTTACAACCATGGTTGGTTGGTGTTGTAATATACAACACCCCCTTTTATTTTAATAATAAATGAGGACCCTATAAAAAATAAATAGAGTTTAAGCAACATTATTTCATTTCAGCGTTAAGTTTTAAACTTTAGGAATAAAAGCATGTTCCTTTCGCTTTTATTTCATTGCGCTTAATACAAATCACAAATCTCACAAGTTGGAAAAAGTTAAAACACATATAATAATTGTGATTTGTGATAAGCGCTTAAACCTTTTGGAAATATATGAAATTCCACGTTGAAAAAATTAAAAATCCCTTAAAGCTATAAATTGCGCCGCACCTCCTTTAAAAGACAAACTTATATCATTTCAAAAGGAATTGCGATAAGTCAGACCTGATAATATAATAAATGAAAAATGAAACATATCCATAAAATTTGATAAAGTGCAACACTTTGTTTTTTTAGAGCATATCGCATTCTGCAATGTTAAACCAAATAGAAAGTTATATCCACCGTGATAAAGGTGCGATGTGTGATTTATGCAGATCACCTTTCGTATACACCTGCGGTGAAGACATATACTATTGATGTTTGTAAAAATTGTGATTTGCGCTATAACATTTATTACTAAAGTGCTTGAAGTGATCCTTAATCAATCGATCCGTTAAAAAATATATAATGAATTAGATCATTTGTTTTGACATATTGGGCAAGGCATGTAGAAGATTTGATGAATGATTAAAGGGTTATTAATGAAATTCAATGGGTACAGGGTTAAAAAAGATCAATATTTGTCTTAAAGCGTGTTTTAAATTAAGGCGCCATATTTTGATTTATGTTGATTTAACTCTATTCTCTGTCCTTTTCTCTCCTAATCTCAAATATGAATATAATTGTCATGCTTGAATTCAGGAAACTACCTAAGGATGAAATATCAATGGGAATGACAAAGAAAGGAAAATCAACTGCCCAAGCATCCACTTTTGAAGTTTCAGACATGCCTCCACTATTTTCAGACACTATGTGGAATAATGACAATGGAGTTTCTTCATGGGAAGTCATGTACAATCTGTTTGAAGAAGAACATCCAAGAGAACTAAATAAAATAGCAACGATGGATAAGGTTGTTTCATCAGAACCTTCTTACTTCAAAGTTCCATGTTCATTTCTACATAGGATAGCGGTAATGCAAAATATCTTACCATGCACTGAAATGGTAAAATGGGTCATCAACAATCTAAACATTGCGAACAGGACATTCAATAATTCCAAACTAGAGAAAATGGGTTCATTCACCATCGAGGATTTGCAAAAAATGTATCATTTGCCTACGCCACACAAAAATTATGATAAATATTTCCTGGAAAGCTTTACAATAAATAATTCAGACCTAATGAAGCTAGTGAAAGGATGGAAGGAAGGTCAAGTCATGATAAAGAGGGACAAACTTGGTATGTACCCAATAGCGCAATTTCGACACCTTACTGTTTTATAGCAGGAATTCTTTGTATATTATTTTCTAGACCTGATACCACTAAATTTTCCATTGAATGGGTTCCTTTAATTGAAGCAGTCGTCAAATCTACTATCATGAATTGGGAAAATATTTTATCCATTAATTTGGCTAAAACCATTATGGATTATAGAACAAATAGAGTCTTTTCGACTAAGACAATTCCTCCGTTTTACATGAGCACATATATCTTGGATGCTATCAGTTTCTGCTCAAAATTTCTTGTTATGGGTTTGAAGTGGAATAGCCAAGACCCTAACCCTATTCATATTTATCATAAATCCTTGTGGGAGTTTTAATTTCATTTACATTTCTACAAGATTTGTCATGGAGTTATGTTTCCCATTCATCAGATCATTTTCAATGAGAGAGCTCCTATAATTTCTAAAGAAGCCAGTGATGATATTTTACCTGTGGCCAGATGGTTTGGTGATGAAAATTTGACCTATATTAGAGCTTTTGGGAGTATTTCTTCCCCTCATGTTCTACCCTAATATGTTCCAGATAAAATCTTGGCTAGAGAATTTGCATATCAAACGCTTGTAAATGGTATAATCAAGCAGCTCAGAGATTCCAAGAAAGCCATCTGGCCTAGATTCCCATTATAATGTGGTACCTTTGCCCTTTTTGACATAGGTCATGTAGCGAAATAAATTCTAAACATTACTTCATTGAATCTAGCTTTAATGTCAGTGAGACAGTATGATCCTAATGACATGGTCCAAAATTTTACCACTAGCCTTAAACTCAGACCTTTCATGAATGAAAATGATATGTTTGATGATTTTTTCGAAGGAGTAGGGAAATTTGTAGATGTGTTAAAATGGCATCCAATAAGCTCAGTATAGCATACCTTAAATCTTTTCTTGAATATAGAAACAAGATGTTGGAAACAGTCCCATTGGACTTGTTACTAATGAAAGATGTCAGAAGGTCAACTCCCATCATCAATTTAGATGATGAAGCAAAAATATGTCAGAATATGAGTCACAAGAAAAATCAATTTAAGATTTAGAGCATTCACAACATCAGTCTCACAGTTCAGATCATTCTGATAATGAATCTGAAAGCAAAAATGAAATCCCTAAGAAAATAATTGAAAAAGTGATTAAAGGAATTGATATGCAAATTGAGGAAGAAACTGGTGAAGCTAAACTATTAAAAGCATATTCAAAAGAAGTTCAACATATTCAAACTACACCTGAGCAGACAAAGAAATCCCACGTAAAGAATTTAAAGATAGAATGGACAAATTTTACTAAAGCACTGGAGACACCACCAAATCCTAATCCAGAAGGATCAATAAGTTTTCAAATTCCTGAGAAAAACCAGAATCTAGTAGAAACTGAAATGGAACTTCAACAAGTACCAGAGGTTTAGGAACAAGAGATCATCCCGACCTACCCAACAGAAGAAATCATTTTAAATATTGAGGAAATACCTCCACTAGATTTTTTCTACAGCCCAAATCACAAAGCTGTAGTAAAGAGGAGGAAAAGAAGAAGAGTTGATGAAACAATGAAAACTCTCAATAATGAATCAGTAGATGTTGTCTGGAAAGAATTTTTTTCCAATCCTACAGAACATCTTACCAAAATGTCATAGTTTGCAGGTGCATATGAAACTGCCACATTTGATAAAGTAGCATAAATGAAACTTCTTCTCAAACAAAAAGAAGATAAAGTTCAAGAATTAGAAAGACAGTTGGTACAATAAAATATTAATGCCAATAAGCAAACTGAGATGAAAAATGTGACAGTTCCAGAAAGACTTTGAAAGATTAAATTGGCAGCATCAAGTATGGATTTTTGAGAAGGATGCATAGGTAGATGCAATGATGGATAAGCTTAAAATCTAGCCTCAAATAGGAAAATTTATAAAAGAGGCACTTGAATGGAATGCAAAATTGAAGCAGCAACAAGAGACTTTTTGCCAGCAAATCTCAGCTACCAATTCATATTGTGAAACCAATGAAATTTTGATTCAACAAGTTGCGAACAGAAGACTGGTATGTAAAAAAATTTAAAAGAAAATTTATGTATTCATCCTATGGAAAAAATACGATATAGGAAATAAAGCTAATCTCCCGAAAATTGATAAGTTGCACAAAGATATTTTATTTAAAGACTGGGAAATGCAGTTGAGACAAGTAGAGAGGGAAACATCAAAGGCAAAAAATCTAACAAATGAGATCATCGAGTTTGTTAATTGACAAATTCTAAATGCTTAACTTATAAGAGAACATACAACTGAAGGGATCCCAGAGCTCAAATTATTGGAAACACAGTGGAAGGAAAGCACAGAGACAAAGACAAAAGCTATAAAAAGTATAACCAAGTTAGATCAAGAAAATTACTAGAACTTTCTGATCAAACCACATCATCAGTGCATGACTCTACAATCCTTAACTGATTCCACTAGGAAAATTTTTCCAACACTTTCAAATGTTGTGTTTAAAGGCCAAGTCAGATCCGAGATCATACAACTAGCTCAGTTGAAGCTAATGGTGGATATTTGCCACCTCAGAGATCAAATGACAAAAGAAGATCAACCCACTTAAGAATATTGTTATATTTATTTCTAGATTCTAGTTTAGTTGACTCATTACAAGGAAGTTTGTTTGAAACATCCTCAAATTTATATGTAATAATCTACTTTTGACTCATTCGGTTTAGTATTTAAACCCTTCTCCTGCATTTAGAGAAGGGTCCAGAAATTTGTCAAAAAACATTTACAAAGGAATGCACTTTTGTATGTTTGTGAATTCCTTGATGAATTAATGGAATAGAGCCTGTTTTCTTTTGATATTGAAGTTGTTTAAATAAAGTTGCACTTTTTTACTCATTGAATTTCTATGACGTGAAGAGGAGCAGAATACTACTGTCGGTTTGAATGAGTAGAACCTCGTATATATGGTATTCCTACACGTTATGTTAAGTTTCACTTCTTGAATTGACAATCATCTTTTATCTGTATTATATATGAAAGCTGTTATCATAAATAAATGTTAAATGCACTTTTGTACTAATATTTATATATGATTACTTATCTCATATATGATCAAACTAATGAATGCGATATATATTTCACAATTATCTTGATTAAAATATTTTGTCAAGATAATTTTTTTTACATAATTTTCATATCTTTCAACTATTGAATAATCTTCATTACCAATTGTTGAAATATATCCTTCTAGATCACATAGAAGAATGAATACTCCCAGTTATATAGTGGAATAGATATCTAGTCATTTCATATGATATATTAAATAAATTTTCCATTTTCATGTTATAAAAAAACACACCCTCGTTATTGTTATTGGGAATTTTTTCCCTTTATCCCCAATCAGAGCCACTACACCAAATGGAAAAGGACTTGATCTAAGGTCTGGACCGGGAGGTTTTACCCCATGTTGTTACAACGAAATTCCTAGGCTTCAAAATTTTGGTGCTAGAAGGAGAGCCATCATGAGTTGCAAAACGGTTTGATCAATCTAAAAGCCATTCTAAGATTCTCTCTCCCTCTATATCCATCTCAACTTCTATATCATTATCTAGATCTAAATCCTTAAGATCTGAAGTTGAACATCCTTCTCCTAAGTCTCCTAGTGAAACTCAACCAATATTATCTTCAGATTATCACCATAACTCCCCAGAAGTTCAGTCTTTGATCAAAAAGTAAGAGAGAGTATACATTTCTGTTGAAAATCTTAAAACCTATTAAACATCTAAAACTGGTGTTTCATATTCTTTACAACCAAGATGAATATTAACTTGATTATAAACTTTGAAGACAAGAATCCCTCCTTTTTAATTTCCTATTGATACTTCTCGAATGAAAATAAATAATACTAAGTTAGAGTCATCCACCAAAAAGGTCTTATCCAATAATCCACCTCATTCACCTCAATTACCTCCACTCATTTCAACAACTTCTATTCCAACCATCAGTGTTAGTTTAACTAGTTCCGGTACCCAAACTACTACACCTTCAACTAGTTCAACCACTCATCCCACCTCTTCTTCAACTAAAACTTCACTCATCATCTCCACACAAGGTCCAATGGCAGGCCTCAACCTCCACCAAATTTACAACCATGGAACAATCTAGGTGTTGTACAAATTCCTGCTCCTCTTCCTTCTCTTCCTAAATACCCTAAAAAATGGTTACCTAAATTCAATCCAGATGATGGTCTCCTAGGTGAAGAACATATCCATAATTATATGTTAGCCATCAATGGGAAAGAGGTAATTGAAGAAGACTGTGTAGTCATATTATTTCCATATACTCTTACAGGATTTGCAGGATCCCAGTATTTTTCATTAACTGCTCGCTCTATAACTAGCTGGAATATGTTTGAAGAACAATTCTTAGCCAAGTTTGGAGATGACAGAATCACTACATCGCTCATAAACGACTTATCAAATCTTAAGGCTAAAACATGAGAGAAAATAAAAAAAATCTATTCTATATTTAATAAATTACTCAATAAAATCCCTACTACATCAATTCCTAGTGTTGAGGTTCAAATTGAGTGGTATATTTCTTCTCTCCCATCTAGCATAGCCATTTTTTGTTGATAGAGAGAAGTTAGCTACATTGGCAGAAAATATGAAGGAAGCTTTGTCCATGGAGAAACGTATTATAGCCCTTGAAAATAAGAGTTCTCAAGAAGACAATAATTCCAAGAAAGTAGCTTTCAAAGATGATTCAAAGAAAATGCCACCAAAAGATCCTTTTGATGTAGAAGGTCATTAGAAAGCACTAAAAACCATGACAAATGAAATGGAAGACATCAAAAAATAAGTTGTTGAAAGTTCTAGTACAAATAAGACTTTCAGGCCCTTCAAGAAAAATCAGTCTTATTCTTCTCAGCCACCCAACATTATATCTAATGTTGAGTCTGATCAAGACTCAAATGAGGATCAAACATAGGAAGAAGAAACTGAAGTCTAAGAAGAAGTTGAACTAAATGGCATGTGGGATTTCATCCTACCAAATGATGAACAACATGAAGCTTTACTCGTTAGTACAAGAAGTAAGAATACCACTGACGCAATGTAGCCTAATAAAAAATTCAACTCCTGCTAAAGAAAAAAAAATAAGTAAGAAGTATACATCTAAGGATACATAGAATAACCCTTCTCCTTCGGATGTTCCATCTACATCAAAGACAATGGTAGTCTTTGACACCATCGAATATAATATAGTGGAAGATATGAAAAATACTAGGGCTAATATCTCAACCCATGAACTTACTAAATTGAAACAACAACAAAATATTTTACTTAGAGATTTGTATGCAATTCCTGCTTCATCATTACCTATTCTAGTAGTAGTTTGGCTGCTAATCATATGGGTAAAACCCCTTCTCTTTCAACTAAAATAGATGCCACAGATATTATTATGATAGGTGACCAATACATCTCTCGTACTCCTGCATTCCTCTTTACCTATGAGATATTTAGTAAGAATGTCCATAATTGCTTAATTGATTTAGGGGATTCCTCTAATATCATGCCGAAATCAGTATGTGCTAAAATGAACATAACTCCTCAAAATTTTCATGTTCATATAGTACAACTTGATAGGAAAAAAGTAGGGGTTGTAGGAGAAATACATTCTATTTACATTAGATTATCATCAAACCCTAAAGTTTCCCAGATAATTGATATTGTGGTAGCTGATATTCCTAAATTTTATGGTTTAGTATTAAGTAGGGACTGGTCAGAGAAACTTCAGGGATATTTCGCAACGGACTGGTCACACATGTGGCTGCCCTATAATGGAAAACCAAACCAAATTCGAGTAGATTGTGAAAAATTCATGAAACATACAGTTATTGATCTTGAAGGAATCAATGAGCCAGTAGCATTAAATAATAATTTTACTGGAAATTACTCGGAAAAATCATTTCTTGGAAACTTTAATGCTCAACCATCACCCTTCTTCGATAATGCGGTTATCTCTCAAATTGAAATTTTTTCCCAAGCAAACACTTTTAAATTTAAATATTTTGTAAATAAACCAATAATTAATTCTTTATTTTGGATTCTTTATTTTGATGGTTCTAAACCAGAAGAGGGTGTAGGAGCTGGCTATATTTTGATAAGCCCTGAAGGAGAAAATACCATGCTAGCCTGTAGACTTGAATTCAATTGCACAAACAACACAGCATAATATGAAGCACTAATTCAAGGTTTATATAAAGAAATCGACGTTGGCATTAAATATCTGAAAGTATTTGGAGATTCAGAAATAATTATCAAACAAGTAAGAAATACTATACATTGTCATTCTGGACATCTTAAACATTATCAGTCATTAGTCCAGGATTTGAATTCTCATTTCTTAGCTTTTAATATGTCCTCTGTGCCCAGAATACAAAATGCTAGTGCAGATTTATTGGCCAATGTAGCATGGAAATTAATTCCATCTCAAGAATTTAGTCCCGATAGGTTTTCTATTGAGTTGATTTTTAGTGTAGAAATTATATGCACTAAGCATGCATATGTCCTAGATCCACGTGATCTCACACTATTTAACTTTATGCAAGATACTAAATCTATTCCGCTTGTTAATATTTTGCGGAAAAATTAATTGCACACACATGTGAAGCATAAACAAAAATATTCAATCGCACATAACACAGTTTTTAACCGGGAAAGCCTCAAGCTGAAAACCTCAACTATATATTATGTAACATGGAGATCATATGAAAATCTCATAAAAAGCATACAAATCTTATCACAAGCTCTCAGTACAGTATAATCTTCATAAACTAATCAGGACCAATCTTGCAAATCCATGCACCGATATTTGCCTCCTGCTAGCCTGCCTCCACTCCGCAATCCCTGCTGAAGAATAGCTCTGAATGAATTCGAATTAACCTTGCCTTGACTGCACAATCCTCATTGGCAACTCCAATGTGTGTGTGATGTAATCAATGAATCATGATAGTCACAACAGATAGTCTATCTTGCCCTTTCACCTATCTCTCCACTGGGTCTCCACTGAAACTTCCATGCACTGTTGTTAACTGCTGTATTGTTCAGTTGATTAATGAGTTATTATTTGTGAATTAATTAACTAATTAATTCACTCCACTCTCACTAGTGTATCAATAAGTTAGAATAGGTACAACTAGCTCAACTGAGTCTAATTGAGTTAAACTGAATACAACTCCATAACTACTTCTTCCAACTGTGTCATAACTCTGCCACTTGAGTTCTAACTGAGTCCTCCATGCATTAGCTCCAGTAAACCCTTGGGAATTGTGTAATTCCCTCAGTCAGTTGATGTGCCACATCTGTGCACTGAATTGAAGTGCTCCAAGAGAATAAGTTGTTGTTTAGGGTCTGATTATTATTAAGAGCTAATAATAATTGAGATGCATCTATTTTTAGATTGACGATCTATAAATAGACTTCACCCAATATTCTAAAAATAGAATTTCATCTATTTTTCCAAATTGATCAACTATCCACAAATAGCATCCTGCAACTTCTGAAATATGATCATCATGTCTAAAAATAGACTTGCGCCAAAAATAGCCTATGGGCCCACTTAGTGAAGGCGACTCTTTTAACTAAGCTCATCATCTTGTTGAATCTCAATAATCCCTCTCAATAAGATATGGATTATCCTTCACCCCGATCCTGCCTCTATGGTATTCGAATTTTCTCCTAGTGAGTGCCTTTGTCAGAATATCTGCATCTTGATCCTCATAGGAATGTACTGAAGCAACATGATCTTCCGCTGCACACAATCTCTGATATGATGATACTGGATATCAATATGTTTAGATCTATCATGAAACACAGGATTAACTAAGATTTTAATGCAACTCTGATTATCACAATGTGTCACTGTGGGATCTAAATGTGAACCAAACAAACCAAGCAAAATCTTCCTCATCTAGATAGCTTCACATGCAGCTTGACTTGCTGCCATGTATTCTGCTTCCACTAAACTAAGTGCCACGGATCTTTGTTTCCTGCTGTACCAAGAAACTATCATAGATTTGATACTGAAAATCCCCCCTGATGTGCTCTTTCTGTCTGTTGGGCTTCCTGTCCAATCTGCATCCGTGAATCCATGCAAATTCACCTCATCTTTCTGTCTGTACCATAAACCATACTCAGATGTGCCCCTGAGATATCTCAGGACATGCTTTCCTACCTTACAAAAGAGCTTGGTAGGCTTAACCATCGCTTGTGAAAGTTGGTTCACCGCATAGCATATGTTCGGTCTTGTATTGACTAAATACATGAGTGAACCTACCAACTGTCGATAAACAGTGGCATCCACTATCGTTGTCGATGTAGCATCCTCATTCTTCCAATTTCCTGGAATAGGAGTGTCGATAGGCTTGCAGCCTTGCATGTGAAACTTATCCAGTATCTCCGAAACATACTTTCCTTGAGACACAAAAAGTTCACCTTCCCGTTGCCATATTTCCAATCCATGGAAATAATGGAGGCTCAAATCCTTCATCTCAAACTCCTTTGCAAGATCTGCCTTGCATGAGTGTATCGACTACTCATTACCTGTTAGTATTAAATCATTAACATAAAGTACAATGATCAAAAGCTTACCCTCCACCACAATCTGGTACAGGTTTGCATTCGCCTCACTCTTGGTGAAGCCAAGTCCAGTGAAATAGCTGTCGATCCGAGTGTACCAAGAATGGGGTGCTTGTTTCAGCCCATACAATGCTCTTTTGAGCCTGCACACATGCGACTTGCTGATGAAGATCTCAAATCCTTCAGGTTGCTCAATGTACACCTCTTCTTCAATGATCCCATTAAGGAACGCAGTCTTCACATCCATCTGATGAATGTGCCAATCCATCTGTGTTGAGAGAGTAAGGATGGTTCGTATGGAAGAATACTGAGTGACAGGTGCAAAGGTTTATTCATAGTCAATCCCCTCAATCTGTGAGAAGACCCAGGAAAAAATTCTTGCCTTATACTTCTCGATGCTCCCATCAACAACTGCTTTACCTTGTAGATCCATCTTGATCCTACAACTGATTTTCCCACCGGCCTTGGAACAATCTCCCAAGCAATGTTTCTGACAATGCAGTCATACTCCTCCACCATGGCATCTACCCATGTGGGCTCCTACACTGCTTCTTTGAAATAATATGGCCCTATCACGATAGACTTGTTCATAAGAGCCATGTATCCAGTATATCAGTTAGGTGACTTTCTCTGTCTGTGCTATGATGTAGGGACTCCTACATTCTATGCCACATCAAGCTTTAGTATCTAAGCTTCTGTGGTACGCTTTCAGCCTTGTCTAATGTTTTGTTCTGCATGAGTGGACTCCTCCACTCCATGAATCTCCTCCTGTGGCTGATCCACATCTAGAGGCTCATCTTTGGGAACAAGAAGTTCCTCCTCTGCATGCAATTTTAGCTCCTTCTCAAGCGAAAACTTCATGGTTTTCACCTCATTGAATTTTATATCCCGTCGCACAACAGTCATACGACTATCTAGAAAATACACGCTATAGTTATGGGGTGTTTCTATGTACCCCAAAAATATCCCAACTTCTGCAGTTGGCTCCAGCTTCTTCCTTGCGTCCTTCGTCACATGAATGTAAATAGGTGAGCCAAAAATCTTCAAATGAGAAATATTAGGCTTCTTACCAGTAAAAAATTCTTCGGGTGTACTCATGCCAAGTACTCTATGAGGACAACGGTCTTGCACATAAACCACAGTGTTGCATGATTCTGCCCACAAGTGCATCGGTAGGCCCTGGTCATGCAGCATTGTTCGTGCAGCACCCACGATCATTCTATTCTTTCTCTCTGTGACCCCATTCTACTATGGGTTATGAGGCACTATGATTTCTCTTAGAATTCCTTCTTTGCTACATAAGTCTTTGAATTCACTCGAGATGTATTCACCACCATTATCGCTCCGTAGAGCTTTCACTTGCTTCCCCAACTTGTTCTCCACTAATGCCTTGAACTCACAGAACTTTGAGAATGCTTCACTCTTCGTCTGCATGAAGAAGATCCAACATCTACGAGAATAGTCATAAAAAAATATCACATAATACCTGTGTTTCGCTATTGAAGCAACCGCGAATGGTCCACACACATCTGTGTGAATTCTCTCCAGGATCACTGAAGCACAGTTCTCCTTCTCATGAAAGGTGGTCTTCACAAAATTACCCATAGTACAACCCTTGCACTGATATGACTGCATAAGAGTACCCTTGGGAATTCCAGTAGAAATTCAC
This sequence comes from Pinus albicaulis, assembly GCA_034641835.2. Classification (NCBI taxonomy): domain Eukaryota; kingdom Viridiplantae; phylum Streptophyta; class Pinopsida; order Pinales; family Pinaceae; genus Pinus; species Pinus albicaulis. Next base: position 62,156,197 of record MU968359.1, on the reverse strand, counting down.
TGCAAAATATTCAAAGCGCCATGGTGAAGATGTCCCAATCTCCTGTGCCGTAATTCGCCCTCTTCCTAGCTCACCACTCCTTCTGCTTTTCCTACCATTGCAGCACAACCATATATCTCCAGCTTGTAGAGATTCTTAATTCAAACCCCTATCTTCTTGGTTTGACCCATTGTTTTATGTCGCAGGAAGGCTTTTCACTTTTCATAACCTCTATCTTCCAGCATTGCGACTGAGACCAAGTTCTTCTTCAAACCTGGAACATGCATGAAATTATTCAACAAGAATTGATTACCGGAATCCCTCTCAAAGGAAATGGTCCCAATTCTAGTCGCATCGTACCGACCATCGTCGCCCATCTCTATATCCATCTGGAGGTCCTTCTCCTCCAAGTCACTAAACAACTCTTTGTCTGTCGTCATATGGAAAGATGCACCACTATCAAGATACCATATTGATCCCATGCAGCTTGAAACCAAGCAAGAGATCAAGGAGAAATCAAGATCAAATTGTGAGGCTAAGGCCTCTTCAGCTGCAGATCGAGCAACATGCTTTTTCTTCTTCTTCTGTGGATAGTTAGTGGCGAAATGTCCATGCTCGTGACAGTGAAAACACTTCACTTTGGACAAATTCTGCTTCTTGCCTTTAGCACCGGATTTTGAAGAATATTTCTCCCCCTTCCATTTCCTTGCTTTGGCAGACAAAGCACAATTCTCTTCATCTCATTTTTCTATGAAGATCCTCCCTGGTACCCCACCTTATATCCTCCTGCACAAGATCCGACCAAAGTCGCTCCCATCCCAGCAGTTTCTCCCATCCATTGACAGAGTCTTCATAGCTATGCCAACTCTTCAGAAGCCCAAGGAGAGCCAATATTACCAAGTCTTCTTCATCAACAGTAACCCCCACACTTCCCAGTTCATCCTTGTAGTGGACAAAATTTTTGAGGTATTTTGGAATATTGTCGCCTTTCTCCATTTTTATTTTTCTAAGCTTGTCTTTAAGCGCCAACTTCCTCTGGTCACTTCTGCTTTGGAACAAGTCTGTAAAAGCATTTAACATTAAGAATGGAGTGGCTTTCCCGTGAATTCTGGACACAATATGGTCCTTCACACCTTCCAACAAAATCCTTCTCGTCTTTTCTATCTTCTTTTTCCATGCATCAAGTAATGCAACATTGCTAGATCCCAGCTTAGGAACATCGCTATCAATGAACTCCTTTAGCCCATTATCCTCCAACACCGCCTTCATCCTATCCTTCCAGGATATTTAATTCGAGCTCCCATCAAGGGCATACTCCAATCTCAACCTGTTGAAAGACATTTCAATGTATACTCAATTTCTGCACCAAGAATCTTCTGTAGCCAATTCGAATTGTCCACCAGCATAAACTCACTTCATAATTGCAATATTCAATCAACAATGCTCCGATACCATGTAGAAATTATATGCACTAAGCATGCATATGTCGTAGATCCACCTGATCTCACACTATTTATCTTTATGCAATATACTGAATCTATTCCACTTGTCAATCTTTGCGGAAAAATTAATTGCACACACATGTGAAGCATAAAAAAATATATTCAATCGAACATAACACAGTTTTTAACTGGGAAAGCCTAAAGCTGAAAACCCCAACTATATATTATGTAGCATGGAGATCATATGACAATCTCATACAAAGCATACAAAGCTTATCACAAGATTTCAGTACAGTACAATCGTCATACACTAATTAGGACCAATCTTGCAAATCCATGCACCGATCTTTGCCTCCTGCTAGCCTGCCTCCACTGCATAATCCCTGCTGAAGAATAGCTCTGAATGAATTTGAATTACCCTTGCCATGACTGTGCAATCCTCATTGGCAACTCTAATGTGTGTGACTCTTGTGCCAAAAATAGCCCGTGGGCCCACTTAGTGAAGGTGACTCTTTTCACTAAGCTCATCATCTTGTTGAATCTCAACATTTAGAACATCTATTCCTGATAATATTACTAATTGGAGAGTATTTAATCATTATTCTGACATCATATATTTCCTTACATTTGAAGGATATTATAATAATCAAATTCTAGATGAGCATGAACATGAAATTCAGATAAAGAAAGAACCAGATGAAAATCCAATACCAAAATCGGTTGTTAAACTTCAAGACCTTTATGATTTAAAATATAGGTTCCAGAGACTTACAAATTATAACACTCAAAGTTCAACTTTAATATTTAAGCTAGTAAATCTTGGAACCAATGATAAACCACAAAATGTAAACTTAGGTCTTGGTTTGTCTTCTGAAGAAAGAGTATCATTTTTCAAATAATTAAGGACCTACAAAAGTGCTTTTTCTTGGAATTATACTGATCTCAAAATATATGACACTTCTGTTATTCAACACACTATCCCTATGATTTCAGATGAGAAACCAATACAACAAAAGTTGAGGAAAATTCATCCTAATCTTGAAAGTCAAATTAAAATGGAATTGAATAAGCTCCTTAAAGATAAGGTGAAATTTCTAGTTAGAAATTCAAAGTAGGTATCAAATTTGGTTCCTTTCAGGAAGAAAAATGGTGACATGAGAATTTTCATTGATTTTAGAAATTTAAATAAAGCATGTCAGAAGAAAAATTTTCCATTACCAACCATCGAACAAGTATTGTAAACTGTAGCATGTTCTGAACTCATGTATTTTTTAGATGGGTTTTCAGGATATAACCAAATCCTGGTATAGCCAGATGAAATATTAACGACCACATTCAATACTAAGTGGGGAACTTATGCCTATCGGAAGATGCCATTCAGGTTAATCAATGTAGGTGCTACTTTCCAAAGAGACATGGACACAACTTTTAGAGGACTCATTAACAAATCAGTGGTTATCTATATAGATGACATCACAGTATTTTATAGACAAAGAACCAATCATGTGAATGACCTAAAACAAGTCTTTGAGTGATGCAAAAAGTATGGAATCTCACTTAACCCAAAAAAATCATACTTTGCTTTAGATGAAGGAAATGTTTTAGGATTCATTGTGTCCAAAAATGGTATTTATATTGATCCTGAAATAATCGAAGAAATTAAAAGGATTCATTACCCCCATAATAAGAAAACCATGCAGTCATTTCTTGGACAGATAAATTTTGTAAAGAGATTTGTCCCTAACTTTTCAGAGATAGTCTTTCCTTTACAAACAATGGTTAAGTAAAATTCAGTGTTCAAGTGGGGACATAATGAAAGAGAATAATTAGATTTAATAAAACAATCTATTGTTAATGCTGCATTCTTGGCTACTCATAATTTTATTAATCCTTTTACTTTATATACATTCTCATCAGATACATCATATGCTGATGTTTTGACACAGCTCAATTACCATCAAATTGAAGCACAAATATCATTTTTTCAGTTCCAATTTGCAAGGTGCATAACTAAACTATTTGTCTATTGAGAAACAAGCATTTGCTATCTTCAAATCCATAAATCATTTTAGACCATTTGTCCTCAAAAACCACACCAATATATTATTTTTTTTCTCTATAGTAAAGAAATTGTTGATGCAAAGAGAAGTAGGAGAAAAAAGGGCTAACTAGGTAACTGATTTACAAGAATATGATGTAGAAATTAGACCTTCTAAAATTATTAGAGGTGATCAAGGTTTTTGCAGATTGCTAACATGAGCATCCCATTTATCATAAGAAGCAAATCTAGGTAATGATGTACAAGTGACTAAGGTAAGCCTCAATGATGCTTAGTCTCAATATGATGATCTTAAGTTTTATTTTAAAAATGGATATGCCCCCATGCATCTCAGTTATAAAACAAAGTGTGCTTTAAGATTGAAAAATAAGCAATGTGAAATGATCAATGATGTATTTTTTAGAAGAAACTTTGATTCTATATTATTATGAAGCTTAGAGAAAACTGAAGCATAGAAAGTTTTGCAAGAACTCCACGATGGCCCAACTGGAGGACATTTTGGAGGAAATACGACAACACATAAAATCCTGCATGCAGGTTATTATTGGCTAAAACTTTTCAAATACGCTCATGATTATGCGAGAAAATGAAAAGTCTGTCAAAGTCATCTAGAAGACAAAGGAAACTAGCTTTTCCATTACAACTAGTTAATATTAAACAACCATTCAAGAAATGGGGATTAGATATAATTGGTGAGATATTTCCTAATGCTTCCAAACAACATAAATACATCCTCACAAGTACCGATTATTTTACTAAATGGGTGGAAGAAATTCCTCTAAAAGTAGCCAAATCCGAGAATATTATTGATTTCATTGATCAGTTTATCATAACTAGATTTGGTTTACCCACTACTTTGATGTTTGAAAATGCATCTTATTTCTTAGGAGATTCTATGATAGAATTTTCCATTAAAAGAGGTTTTAAACTCAAATATTCTGCTAACTATTATCCTGAAGGAAATGTTTTAGCAGAAGCAACAAATAAAAACCTTATTAGAATCATTAAAGGAACTATTGACCAGAAGAAAGGAAATTGGAACAAATCATTAACATTTTCTCTCTTGGCAGATCGAATAACTCAGAAGGCCTCCATTGGCGCTTCTCCGTTTAATCTTGTTTATGGGAAAGAAGTTGTCCTTCCTACTAATTTAGTTATTCCTTCTCTTGCCCTAGTTCAATTTATTGATGAATCACCCTCTTCTTCTTTGCAAGTAAGACAATTCCAAATCCTTAAACTTGAAGAGGAAAGAGAAAAAGATAAAGTTAGTCATGCACATCATCAAATATCACTTAAATTAATTGTTTGATACAACTTCTATCACTCCAAAAGCATTTCAAATTGGTGATTTAGTACTAAAATGGGATAAGGCACACAAGGAAAAAGTTAAACATACGAAATTCCAAATATTGTGGCTTTGGCCATTTCAAATCATATGCCCATTGACATTTTTATTGCAAGATCTATCAAGAAAAAGAGATTCTTTGCTTGTTAATGGGAAAATTTTAAAGAAGTATTTTTCATAGGAGGTAACCCATTCTATTCCTTGTATATTATTATCTTTTATTTTCTTAGGAAAATAAAATTTGAATGGTATTTATTTTTGACTTTTCAAATAAAAATATCAGAAAATCTTTTTGATTTATCGCTTCTATAAATAAGAATTGTGAAGGAAATAATTGTAAAATTGGGATCTCAAATAGATTTACTTTCACTGAAAAAATTGATTTTGCTGACGTTATTTATTCTTTGATAAACTCTCACTTTTATAAAGTATGGTTACTCTACTATCATTCAAGAAAATAATCTTCAACATAGTAAAAAGTCTTTACATATAAGCAATCTTAAACTCTAAAATTATCATCCAGAATCCTCAAAAGGACCAATGATTCACCCCATCCGGAAAACTTTTAAATTTTCAGAATGTAAATAAAAAAATATGCTAAAGGTTAGAAGATAAGAAGTCTCATCAAAAGCTTGTTTACCATGTTCATAGGAAAATAGTTAAAACGATATTACCAATACTTCCTACCAAAACAGGGTAATGACTTGAGATTATATCAAAAAGGAAGGGGTCTCACCAAGAACCAACTTGATAAGTTTAGTTACAACCAGTGAATGGAATTGTCAATATTTGGTTACCAAGCCAAGGCAATGGCTTTTAAGTGATAAAAAATACATAGAAAATATTTACAAAAAAAAGAAAACAAGTTTCGAAAGAGATTAAGTATATAATATTGAACTTATTTTGTAAGATTGTAATAGTAACTAGATGGGTAAATGAATCATTGCTGGGTAAAATATAACCCCGCCAAGGCCATAAATGCCTATTGGTTTAGAGGCTCTACTTATGATAAATGAGTATATATCTATAAAGCTAATCTGAATGAGCCACTTGCTTTATCTTTTTGAACTTAGTAAAGACTGATATAGATACTCATATTTTCATTTTAAAGAGGAAATATTATAGATCATAATCAAGTGAGATTTTATTACTTAGTGAAATATTATTTTAATTTAAATTCATTTTTGCAACTATTTTTATTTTGAAAAGTTCTAGAAATTTCAAAAAACTGATCAGAGATAACTGGTTCTCCCAAGTGAAACGCCAATTGTTGTACTATACAACAACCCCCATTTATTTTAATAATAAATGAGGACCTTTTAAAAGACAAATATATTTTAAGAAAAATTATTTCATTTTAGCGTTAAGTTTTAAACTTTAGGAATAAAGTTATGTTACTTTCACTTTAATTTCATTGCGCTTACCACAAATCACAAAGCTCACAAGCTGAAAAAAGTTAAAACACATATAATAATTGTGAATTTCGATAAGCGATTCAACCTTTTTGAAATATATGAAATTACCTGTTGAAAAACTTAAAAAGAACTTATAGATATAAATCACGTTGTGACTCCTTTAAAAGACAAACTTATATCATTTCAAAAGGAATTGTGATAAGTAGGACCCGATAAGACAATAAATGAACAATGAAATGTATCCATCAAATTTGATAAAGCACAATACTTTGAATTTTTAACGCATCTCACATTCTGCAACGTTAAACCAAATATAAATTTATATCTGCTGTGATAAAGGTGCGATGTGTGATTTTCGCATACACCTACGGTGAAGACATATAATATTGATGTTTGTAAAAATTGCAATTTGTGCTATAACATTTATTACTAAAGCACTTGAAGTGATCCTTAATCAATCGATCTGTTAGAAAATATCTAATGACCTAAACCGTTTGATTGGACATATTGGGTAAGGCATGTAGAAGATTTGATGAAAGATTAAAGGGTTATTAACGACATTAAATGGGTACAGGGATAAAAAAGATCGATGTGTTTATTAAAGCATGTTTTAAATTAAAGTGCTGAATTTTGATTTATGTTGATTTAACTATATTCTCTGTCCTTTTCTCTCCTTAGCTCAAATCTAAATTTACTTGTTGTGCTTGAATTCAGAAAAATACCTAAGGAATCGATATCAACAAAAATTACAGAGAATTGAAAATCAATTGCCTAAGAATCCACTTCTGAAGTTTTAGACATGCCTCCACTATTTTCAAACACTACGTGAAATAAGGATAGTGGATTTTCTTCATGGGAAGCCATGTACAATTTGTTTGAAGAAGAACATCCAAGAGAACTAAAGAAAATAGCAACGATGGATAAGGTTGTTTCATGAGAACCTTCTTACTTCGAAGTTGCATTTTCATTTCTACATAGGATAGCAGCGAGGCCAAAGATCTTACCATACACTAATATGGTAAAATGGGCCATCAAAATTCTCAATATTGCAGATAGGACATTCAATAATTCCAAACTGGAGAACATGCATTCATTCACCGCCGAGGATTTGCGAATAATGTATCATTTTCCTACGCTAATTTTTTTTAATGATAAATATTTCCTGGAAATCTTTACAAGAAATAATTCAGACCTAATGAATGTGGTGAAAGGATGTAAGGAATAATAAGGAAATATAAAGAGGGAAAAACTTGGTATGTACCGAATAACACAATTGTCATCACCTTACTATTTTATAACATGAATGTTGTGTAGATTATTTTATAGACATGATACCACTAAATATTCCATTGAATGGGTTCCTTTGATTGATGCAGTCGTCAATTCTACTATCATGAATTGGGAAAAAAAATTATCTGATCATTTGGCTAAAACCATTATGGATTACAGAACAAATAGAGTCTTTTCGACTAGGACAATTCCTCATTTTTACAAGAGCGCATATATCATGGATGCTATATGTTTCTACTCAAACTTTCATGTTATGGGTTGGAAGGGGACTAGCCAAGACCCTAACCCTATTCATATTTATCATAAAGCCCTTTGTGAGTTTGAATTTCATTTATATTTCTACAAGATTTGTCATGGAGTTATGTTTCCCATTCATCAGATCATTTTCAACGAGATAGCTCCTAGAATTTATAAAGAAGCTAGTGCCAATATTTTACTTGCGGCCAAATGGTTTGGTGATGGAAATTTTACCTATATCAGAGTTTTTGAGAGTCTTTCTTCCCCTCATGTTCTACCCTACTATGTTCCAGATAAAATCTTGGCTAGAGAAATTGCATATCAAACTCTTGTAAACAGTATAACCAAGCAACTTAGAGATTCCAAGAAAGCCATCCGGCCTACATTCCCATTACAGTGTGGTACCTTTTCTCTTTTAGACATAGTTCATGCAATGAAAGAAATTCCAAAAATTGCTTCATTGAATTTGGCTTTAATGCCAGGGAGACAATATGATCCTAATGATGTGGTCCAAAATTTTACCACTAGTCTTAAACGCAGACCTTTCATGAATGAAAAGGATATGTTTGATGAATTTTTTGAAGGAGTAGAGAAATTTGCAGATGTGTTAAAAATGGAAACCAATAAGATCAATATAGCAGACCTTAAACATTTTCATGAATACAGAAACAAGAGGTTGGAAACAACCCCATTGGACTTGTTACTAATGGAAGATGTCAGAAGGCCAACTCCCAACATCAATTTAGATGATGAAGAAAAATATATGTCAGAAGATGAGTCACAAGAAAAATCAATTAGAGATTCAGAGCATTCACAACATCAATCTCAGAGTTCGGATCATTCTAATAATGAATTTGAAAGAAAAAATGAAATGCCTGAGAAGATAATTGAAAAAGTGATTAAAGGAATTGATATGCAAATTGAGGAAGAAACTGGTGAAGCTAAACTATTAAAATCATCTTCAAAAGAAGTTCAACATATTCAAAATACACTTGATCAGACAATGAAATCTCAAGTACAAGATTTAAAGACATAATGTACAAATTTTACTAAAGCACTGGAGACACCACCAAATTCTAATCCAGAAGGTTCAACAAGTTTTCAAACTCCTAAGAAAACTCATAATCTAATAGAAACTACAATGGCACTTCAACAGGTACTAGAGGTTCAAGAACAAGATATCATCCCGACCTACCTAGCAGAAGAAATCATTTTAAATATTGAGGAAATACCTCCACTAGATGTTTTCTATAGCCCAAATCACAAAGCTATAGTAAAGAGGAGGAAAAGAAGAAGTGTTTATGAAAGAATGACAACTCTCAATAATGAATTAGTAGATGTTGTCTGGAAAGACTCTTTTTCCAATCCTATAGAACACCATACCAAATTGTCATAGTTTGCAGGTGCACATGCAACTGCCACAGTTGAAAAATCAGTAGAAGTGAAACTTCTGCTTAAAAAAAAAGAACATAAAGTTCAATAATTAGAAAGACAACTTGAACAAGAAAAGCTTAATGCCAATAAGAAAATTGAGATGAAAATGTCATAGTTCCAGAAATACTTTGAAAGATTAAATTTGTAGCATCAACTTTAGATTTATCAGAAGGATACACAGATAGAGGTAGTGATAGATAAGCTTAAAAGCCAGCCTCAAACAAGACGATTTATAAAAGAGGCACTTGAATGGAATGAAAAATTGAAGCAAAAACAAGAGAATTTTTGTCAGCAAATCTCAGCTGTCAATTCATATTGTGAGACCAATAAAATTTTGATTCAACAAGTGGAAAACAGAAGACTGGAATGTGAAAAGGTTCAAAAGAAATTTTATGAATTCATCCTATGGAAAGAATATGATATAGGAAATAAATCTAATCTCCAAAAAATTGAAAAGTTTCACAAAGATATTTTATTTAAAGACTGGAAAATTCAGTTGAGACAAGTAGATAAGGAAACATCAAAGGTAGAAAATCCAAAAAGTGAGATCATAAAGTTTGTTAATTGACAACTTCTAAAGGGATCCCACATCTCAAAATATTGGAAACACAGTGTAAGGAAAGCATATAGACACATGAAGAAGCTATCAAAAATATAACCAAGTTAGATCAAGAAATTACTGGAACTTTCTGATCAAACCACATCATTAGTGCGTGACTCTATAATCGTTACCTAATTCCACTAGCAAAACGTTGCCATCACCCTCAAATTCCGTGATTAAAGGCCAAATCAGATCCAGGATCACACAACCAACTTAGTTGAAGCCGATGGTGGATATTTTCCATCTCAGAGATCAAATGAAAAAAGAATATCAACCCACTTAAGCATATTGTTATCTTTATTTCTAGATTTTATTTAGTTTACTTATTACAAGGAAGGTTTTTTTGAAACCTCCTCAAATTTCTATGCAATAATCTATTTTTTTCCTATTCAATTTAGTATTTAAACCCTTCTCATGCATTTATCGAAGGGTCCAGAAATTTGTCAAAAAATATTTGCAAAGGAATGCACTTTTGTATGTTTGTGAATTCCTTGATGAATTAGTGCAACAAAGACTGTTTTCTTTTGATATTGAAGTTGTTTAACTGAAGTTTCACTTTTGTACTCATTGAATTTCTTTGACATGAAGAGGAGCATAATACTACTGTCGGTTTGAATGAGTAGAACCTCGTATATATGGTATTTCTACACATTATGTTAAGGTTTAATTCTTGAATTGACAATCATCTTTTATCTGTATTATATATGAAAGCCGTTATCATAAATAAATGTTAAATGCACTTTTGTACTGATATTTATCTATGGCTAATTATCTCATATATGATCAAACTAATTAATGTGATATATATTTCTCAATTATTTTGATTAAAATATTTTGTCAAGATAATTATTTTTACATAATTTTCATCTCTTTCAACTATTGAATAATCTTCATTACCAATTGTTGAAAGATATCCTTCGAGATCACATTTAAGAATGAATACTCCTCGGTATATAGTAGAATAGATATTTAGTCACTGCATATGATAAATTAAATCATTTTTCCATTTGCATGTTATAAACAAACACACCCTCATTATCCTTTATTGGGAAACTAGACAAATGCTCGCTACACCAAACGAAAAGGGCCTGTTCTAAGGTCTAGACTAGGTGGTTTTCTCCATTTTGTTAAAAAATAAACGCGAGGCTTCAATAGGGCCAGTATATTGTCCCTGTTCTCGAGTATGATACCTCAAACAAGAAAAATACTCGAGCATCTCTATTGCAAGATTTCCTTAACACCTATGGGTCATAGTCAGTTATTTGTCCTCATTTGTTTTGTATGCAGGTGGGGACCATGTTAACTCATACTTGGCTGATTTCACAACTTGAGAGTATAAAACATAAGGCTAAACATAAGCATACATTTTTGGATTTAATAGGAACCTCTATAGCTACCATCGAACCTTAAGTTATAACTCCATGTCCAAATTTTTGTATGAAAAATTAAACCGACGGCTAGAAAGCCTTATCACCATTGACAATCATGATACATGGAACGTGAAAGTATTCTATGAAGAATTTTATAAACAAGTTTTGGTTACCAAAATAGTCATGGTAGTAAATGTCTACATATGAAATGAACATAGTGAAGTAATGTCATGGTGACAGTAACTCCTACCTGTACACAATGAACGTTCACATGCAGCGAGGTATCAAACATTTGTTTCCATGGTTATTTGGTGTCTCTGCCATCCCAACCACCATATAACCTCGCCAGTTCCGTATTCGTTCAAACCATCGGCAGGAAGCACAACGAAGTTCCAAAATCAACTATCTATATGAATCCAAGTGGCACCATTTAGATGGATAAAGGCTGATACAGTGTGTACTAAAGAATCAATTTCATACTGTGTAATGTGGAATCTCACCGCCGCGAGGAAAATTTTGTCTTCACTTAATGCAAGTGTTAAGTCCCTATTAATAGTGTAGTCCTCATTATAAGCAGTGGGGCCCCCTTTATTGTTATTTTCACCTTTAACCCCATATTGTTATTATTGTGCCCTTAGCAGATGATGCCATGTTGTGTCTGCTATGATTACATTTGCAGCCTCTGTCGAGATTATATTGTGGCCCCATGGACTCATATAGAAGGAGGTTTTGGTCATTTGTGTTTCCATCTTGGCATCTGTCTATGTAATGTATTGAGGTTTCCCCTGGGGTGGCTTAATTTCTAAGGCATTAATATCTCTTTTCTTCTATTTTTGGAGCTATTTCACAACATTGGTTCATTTTGACCAGGTTCGCCTACCAATAGGTCATCGTGGAATTTTCTTTACAATACAAAGTTTTTGCATGTAGAAAAGTTTTGGAAGCTAAAATTTTTAGAGTAAAAGTTGAAATCCTAAGGACCATCTTCACAACATTTCCCGCAGCTTGTCTTAAATATTTTCGCAGATATGGTCTATGGAAGTTAGGTCTTTTTACGTTCTTAAATTAACCCACACAAAAAGTAAAAGGCTATCGTGGAATGTTCGCTATAATTATTTTCTATTAAAGGTTTAGAAGCCAAAAATTTTATGGAGCAAAGAATAAATCCCAAGGAAGGGTGTCACAAAATTTCAGAGCTTGTTTCACAATGAACAATAAGGAAAGAGAACCAGGGAAGCCAGGGTCTTGTGCTCCCCGAATTTCATCTCAAAGAGACCGGAGAAAATATTAACACTCTCCCGAGCATCGAACCTCCGACCCTGTAGAAAGTTACTAGAAGTTAATGGACTGTAGTTTCCTGTCTATACCCCCCTCATATAGAGCCAAAGGAACAAACAGGACACGTGGAAAGTCATAATTTCGCTTTACCGAACCAAATGTACCAGAAAGAACAGGTCATTGTGGGAGATTGGAAATAAATTTTCTCTTGAAGAATCCAAATCGTGTCAGACCTATTACATTGAAATTATTATTCAAAGGGCTATTCATAACAAAATTTGTCCATTGAATATCCAAAATCACAAAGATAATTCAAGCCAATATTGAGCTCCTCAAAAGCAAGAAAAAGGTGTGTATTTGGTTTTTAAAATCGTATAATGTTTGTTTGAAAAAGTAGTTTGAAGTGATTCCAAGGGCATATTTTAGAAATTTTATGGATATATTAGTCTCTTAATGGCTCCCAAAAATAATTCCATACCCATTAAGCCCTAAAAAAATCTATATTATTGCTACTGAAGAGGAAGAATTGTAGTATGAGATATCAAAATTACCAGACTAAGCAAAATACAATTTCAATATGATGAAGAGCAACCGAAGTTGACATAGATGGTTTAAAAGAAGAAATGGAGGATAAGTTGGATGGTTTGAAGGGGCTAGATCAAAGAATAGCTAATATGGATGATAAATTAGTGGAAGATCACATCGAGCATCAACAACAAGTTCTCCAACTCTCAAAGGATAACCTAGCTTTGGTGCAGAATCTAATGAAACAACAGAAGATAACCATCAAATCGAAAGAAGTTTTGAAGAGTCACGCGTAAACAAGAACTCGACAAGTATGGTCAATTTTAGAGTATCTCACCAAGTGGAAGAACTTTCCGTAGAAGATTCAACATGGGAGGATGAGAATTTTATACAAAAGCATCAAGAAATAATCAAGCGTTGACAACACTTGTTTGAAGGAGAGGGCATGTTAAGGTCCTATATTAATAGTGTAGTCCCTTATTATGTTAGTCTAGCCCCCTTATTGTTATTATTTTTCCCCTAAATTATTATTTTTAGGTCGGCTAGATTACATTATGGCCCCACTAGGATTATATTGTGGCCCCATGGACTCCTATATATAGAAGGAGGTTTTGGTCATTTGTATCATCCAAGAATTGTTCATTCATGTAATGTATTGAGGTTACCCCCTCGAAGTGGCTTATTTATAAGGCATTGGTATCTCTTTTCTTTATATTTTTGGAGTTGGTTTCACAAATGTGTTGAAAAAGTCATAAATTGTAGAATAATTTGGTAGGAAAGTGTGAATTGTAGGACAATTAGTAGAATTTTTCATTGAGCATAACTCATTTAGTTTTTTACCTTTTTTGGAGTAGAAAGAGCCCAACTAGGGGTTTTTGAATGTTCTAGAGCCATTAGAGACATTGTTTTATCATTATGAGTACCGTAACTTCATGTAAACACATTTTTTGAGCATAATGAAAGAGGCACAACCATTGAAGCCGGGACCAGGAGATGTATCCCAGGAGGGTGAAGTCCTCTTCATCACTTGTTGTTTTGCGTTTACTTTATGGTATTGTTGTCATCTTATTTTCTCGCAAAACTCAGTTTTAAATCATGTTAATGTGTTAATGAATTTGACATAAGATATTAAAAACCTAATCTTTTCACCGCAAAATTTGATAAGGAATCCTCAAGCTTTCATATATAGATCAAAGACTAGGAGAAGGAAAAGGGAATTTTGAAATCAAATGATGAACAAAACAAAAATTATAGGAGGATGATTAGTGGAATGGATACTTTTTGCAACATTCATTGTTGGAGTGTATACTAGCTTCGTGTATCTTTTAACATAACCGTTGAGGATGTTATTCGATATTAACCGTTTCATTCAAATATTTCCCAAACCATGCTTCAACGTACTCCTTCATTGGTGAGATGATTATATCTTGCTTCACTCTTAATGAAAATATTTATTCTTCTATTTTATTTGAATCTAACCATATTTATTCAAGAATTAATAGTTAGTATTTGTTTTCATTAAAAAATGTAAACTACCACTTTTTTAAAACTATCCTCTAGAAAATATGTAAAGTTGTCAAATTCTTTACCTCGTGATGTTTTAATAATACTTGGATATTTCGCAATATATTGTTTGAAAGTAACATGAAGTCTCTAATCATTGTTGTTTCTTTTATATCTTCGACAAATTTTATATCTTTGAAGAAATCATTACTTCTATGGTCATCAATATATACACATTCAAATAGTATCATATAGGATATTTATCCTTTTATGCCACAATTAACCTTGATTTGTTTGATTCACTTTCGTTATTGGAAGGCCTTATTGTTTTTTTTTGGAAATCGCAAGAGTAGAAATCTTATTGATAAAAGACATCAAATCATTATCAATGAAATTTGATCATGATTTAAGTCTCTTTTCAAACATTCTAAAAATAAGAAATGATTTGAGACAAATTTCTTAAATACAAGAAAATTTCCCATGCTTTTCCAATGATACTAAGTCAATTATTGTTATTTATTGTGACATAGCTCCTAGTACCATTTCATACCAGCTTTTCCTTTCTTAACATTATGGGGTGTGTCGTATGTAGCTATTGGTGTATTTTTGGGGGCTTGAATAGCCAAAGGGGGCATAAAAGTGGTTTGGGGTTTATAATCGCAAGCTCACTAATATTTATTTTCAACCTCATGTTTTTCATTCCTCATGTTGGCTCGTGACAAAGACACAAAGTGGAGAAGGAGCAAGAAAGGGAAATCTTAATCACAAAGAGCTTCAAATGAATCTATCTACCTTTTAATTCCGCTGAAAGAGGAAAGTGTTGTTGATTAGCCATCACCCAAGCAAGTGTGATGGTGAGCAAAATCCATACCGCCCCTCATTCATTCCATCTACCCCCTTCCTACCCCTTCATTGTCCTAATTCTCGAACTCCAACACTCTAAATACCATTTATCCCTTTTATTTTTTCTTTTTTATTTTTCCCTAAGTCATTCCCTTTTTATTTCATGACCACACAATTCAAATTTCTTTTCACATTGGCCAAATCTCGAAAATCCTTTAATTGTCATCTCCTACAAACCTTCCTAAATGTGATATGAAATGAAGTGGGACCCATTCACCCGCCACACTTCCTTTCATTTCCATTTCCCTTGAAAATAATTAAACCTTACCTTTATGCCTTTTCACTTCATCTTTCTACCTTTACCTTTTTCATCGCCATACCTTTGTTTTCATTTACCATCCGCCTTCCTTTACTTTGATTGCGATTAAAGTGGAGCCATTTATCCCTAACACGTCACCCTCCTTTCACCCACCATCTTGTTAGTTCCCCATAATTTGTTAGATTGGCAAGAAAAAATGAACAGTGGGTAACTTCATACTAGTATTTGGAGTCATAGGACCTAGCCTTCCCCGGACTCGTAGAGGGCTCTCTCTATTTTCAGGCAAAGGATATGAACTTGTTTGCTTTTTAGGTTTTGATTTTTGGATAGTTGTTAATTTTTAGGGTTTGTTTGTTTTGTTTAAGTTACAATAAAGTTGTTAAGTAGGTTAATAGAGTGGGGAATATCAATCCATTGGGCTATGGAGTCCGCAAAAGTCTTTAAATGTGTAAAAATGAGTCAAGGATAGTTCAAAGGGCAAGTTCCCAAGACTAAATGGATCTAATTAGGTCAAGGGAGAGTGAGGTAACATGGAGTTGTGAATATAGTGAGTTAAATGGGCAATCAAGGATCCTTTAACAAACCAATAAACAAGAAAAAAACTTCTAAGATGATAGCATAATGAAAACTTGAAGAGCAATGAAGGATTCCTCAATATCAACTAGGGCTAAGCAAGTCTTAAGAAACAACAGTTAAGTAAGCTAAAAGAGCAAGGACGGATTCTCTTAAAACTACTTGCAAAAAAATAGCATTCTAACATAACATATCAATAACACTAAAGAAGCATTTAAGGATTTCTTTAGAAAAACTTTGAGGAAGAAAACATGGAAGTTAAGAAAGCAGGAAAAAGTAGGTACCAAGAAGATAAATCCTATTCTCTATTTCGTTCTATAACTAAATGAACCATAAACACATGTTGAATAACCGAATAAAACAAACATAAATTTGGAATACATCACCATTTAAACTAGCTTAATGAATCCTAAGAGTGAGCTTGATCCATGAAAGCACAATCCAACACCATCACAAGGCACCAAAACCAGTTTCACCAATAAACACCAAGTCTATTTCATAGCATGCTCAGGAAATGTCCAACATATAAAATGAAGCGTCCATGCTCTATTTATCATGCATTGCGGGAATAAACCCTAATTAAGTCTCTAGAAACCTATTACTTAATCATAAATGTCACTTTTGTCCTTGAGACCTTTCAAGGCCCAAGGCACAAAATATCTAATACAAAATATCTTTTCGGGCATTTTTGGCAAAGAAATTGAAATTTGGGCTCTGCCAAGCCTCCAAAAACTTTCCAAGTGTACATTGTTGACTTTTCCCCTCTATTAGGGCGCAACACCGAGTATTAAGATGCATTTCCATGCCAAGGGCGTAGCACATGAGCAAGAAAATTGGGTCAACTCAGCAAAGCAAGGCTTTGGAGGCCTTCGAGCGTTCCGAATGGGCTCCGTGATGGCTCGTTGGAAAGCCTGTTGAGTCTACTTTCCAGAACGACCCATGCATTTCTGATTGGACCCCTGTAACCTATTCGAAAACAAAAAATCCCAAGACTGGTAAAGGTGCAACACATGTCCTAGAAACTAGGCGGGAAAGGTGAAAATTAGGGTGTCTTTTACCCTTTTCGAGGACCAAAACAACTCCAATTGACCCGAAAATTTGTGAGCATGCTATAATTGAGCTGAGGATTCCAAAAATGTAAGCCTTTCCTCCCAACATTTCATAAGAAAGCGCGCACCATGGGTGCTAACCCCTGGCTCCCAAATCGCCAAAATCCAAAATTCCCAAAATGTTCCTGAAATTTGCATTTGTCTTCCTCGTTTTGTTTGGGATGCTTGCATGGAAGCATCAACAAGAAGTTGAGCTTTCTTTGACCTTTTTCCTCCTTCGGGCTTGGAACCTTAGCAAGGGCTCTTTGAGCTTAGCCCTTCATTGCAATTTGGTTTCTAAGTGCATAGTGTTTGGTCATCTTCCTTCGAGGTCACGTCTCTATTTTCCTTCTCCAATTTTGCCTCCAAGTGTATGTTTTCTCTTTCTAGCCATATTCCCATCACATTCCATCTCCATGTCAAGCAACTCACTTAGAGGGAGTCTGCTCTGCCAAGGCGGATTCTTTCTCTATTTGTCTTGCCAAGGCTTTCTTTAAACCCATGGTTCTTGGTATTCTTCTAGATTGTCCTTCCTCATCTTCACTTCTCTCATAGGTACCTATAAATTCCTCTAACTTTACCTCGTGCCTTTTGAGCTTCTTTCCTGCTGCCTCTAATTGCTCTAGCCTCATAAATGGTATTTTGTGCCCCTAGCTTATCTACTGCTCTCCATCTTTAAGGGCATTATTCACACTCTTAGCCCTTTCTAGATTTGCTTTAAGGTCTTCAATTTGTGCATTTATGTTCGAGGAGCAAGTTTGTGATCCTTGCTACATTTTCTCGTCATCACAATATGAATGATTTAAAATTCTCTCCCCGAACGTCATGTTGATCTTCTCCTTCTTCTCTTCTTTGATCTATTTTTTTGCCTTTTTTTCAAAGTTTATTAGCCGAGGAGAATGACATGGTCCCTTCTCTTTTAGAGGTAGCAAACACATGCCTATTTCCTCTTTGATATGTGAGAGGGAAACACTCAAATTTGTTACTTGAATGCCCTCACCATGGCCGGTCTCAAGACTTCATCTCTTTTTCTCATTGATCTCTCGCATTGATGTCTTCTACACTGTTATTGATCACCTTCTGAGACTCAATTTCATATTCTTCCATGCTAGCATCGCTATAATGTGATCTTCATTTGTGTCATCATCCCTTTGTCCTTCATCGATATCAACTTCATTGTCATCTAGGTCTCCGTGAGCTATCGTCACCCTCATCATTTTCATTACCTTGGACACTTTCTTCATTGTTTTCACTCGCCTTTCTTGGTCATTAGCACTCGTTGATATTATTGTCAACGCTCTCATTACTTCTTTCAAGCATTATTGCCGTGATTTTCTACCATCGTTATCAACCTCTTTCACCG
This sequence comes from Pinus albicaulis, assembly GCA_034641835.2. NCBI lineage: Eukaryota > Viridiplantae > Streptophyta > Pinopsida > Pinales > Pinaceae > Pinus > Pinus albicaulis. The sequence goes on along the minus strand of MU968359.1, from coordinate 62,137,533 downwards.
ATTTTTTGGCCTTTAGTGTCATTTTTTTCATCATCATTAGGTATATCGCTCATCATGGTTCCCGCCTCATCGTATCCTCTTCTCTTCATTATTGACCTCTCGTATTGTCCTCTTTTTCATCATTTTCCTTTCTTCATTATCCTGGCTTTCTTCCACTTCATCATTTTCTTCCTATTCTCCACACCATTCTCTCTCGCTTGCAGTCCGTCCCCCCCCCCCACCGTTTTCACTCGCTGGCTTGCTGTCTCGCTTCGCTTCCTCATCATTATCACTTTTCTTCTTCCTCATCATCCGCCTCTTCTTCATCATCCCCTACCTTGCCGACTTCTTTTTTGTCGATCGTTCTCTTTCATCACTTCCCTCTTTCCTCCTTCATTGCCGACCTATTTTTTCACTATCCTCTTCTTTTGATCTCTGATGCTTTAGGAGAAGGTGAGGAAGGGAAGTTTTTCTGAAGAGAGGATTCATGTGTAGATGATGATTCATGGTCAGTGGCGGGTGATGGAGGAGTGGAGAGAGGTGGATGAGATGACGAGGGTAAATTTGGTTTATGATGAGGTTGTGGTTTGTGAAAGTCTCATGGGTGATGAAACACCTCCCATGGAATACCCTGTTGCTCTAATTGATATAGAACAACCATCTTGATGAGTGAATGGTGAAAGAGACTCTACATTTGTTGTAGAGGGGGCCTCTTTTTCACAATATAAGACATCTTATCAATACTCCTATAGAGAAAATAGGGAAAATGTAGTAGCTTGGCCCTAGTGAAGTGCATGAGCAATCTTATGTGGTATGAATAGAGCGTAGAAAACTCCCCTCACATGTAAAATATTTCATGATAACTCTCATCAGGGGTGCATATCTCTCCAGTAGATGTGAAAATGGAAAAAGGGATTTGTAGTCATCTTGGTATCTAGGTTTTAGGAAAGGCCGATAATGGCTCAGGTCCAAATTAGCCTGCTTGTGCCACTTTTCTCCCACACTAGGTATCCCAGTGGCCATAACAATGGTATTGGTGGATAATTCAAAGTTTACACTTGCTAAATGTACTTGATGATCATAGACATTAAGGATAAAAAGCCTGGTCAACTCAAGGTGACTTTGGACCTATTGTACCTTTTCACAGAAGTCAAAACAACTGAAATTCTCAAAATAGGAAAATATCATAGGAGAGGCCATCAATTCCTTGGTGTTTAGTGGCTCAAACCTATTTACTCTTCCACCTTTGTGCTGCTATCTTCTAGGCCCTTGGCCTCCCTCACCACTGTCACTATTGCCTTCCCTTGACATTTTTTTTTTAATGTTGCCTTGAAAATCAAAACCCTAAATCTGTTTGTGAAATGAGATGAAGAGGGAAAATGAGATGGTGATGAGAAAGGCAGTTTTTTGCAAGTGGATGGGAGGGATGAGTGAAAGGGAAATTTGGGAAAAATGAGAAGGTCAAATAATTCTGAATGCAAACCAACTGATATGCCAAAACTTGTTGTGAAAATACCTTAGTAATGATAACAATCTGAGAGGGTGAGGAAATGTAATGTCAATGCTTGGCAGTGTGGGGATTGATTTTGCAAATGGAAATAGTATCTTGGTGGATGAGAAACTTCTTAGCAAGGCAGTCCCAGTGTGTCCTTAGCATACAGATGGATGAGTGTCTTTTAAACAGTAGTGTTTTTATTACTGCGACTAGGTTTTTCTTTTCTTTTAGGGTTTTTACATTCCTCTCTAACTTCACCTTATAAAATTGCATGAAAGGGGGCAATGCATCCACATACCTCTCAAAAAAAACGTTAGGAAGGCACCAAGCCAAAAAATGGATGAGTTTTTGAGGTGTTTGAAAGCTTACATAGTTGAAGAGGCCCCCCTGGCCAAACGCGTAGCATAGGCGCACAGTGTCGGGCCAGTCAGGTGGCTGAAGAACGAATGCACAGCGCATGGGTAAGGATGAATGTGCTCTCGTGTAGGGTGTAAACACACAACATAAGGGTTTCCTAGATGTTGTAGTGCTAAACGCGTAGCATGCAGGCAACGCTGCATGGGCTTGTCGGGTGAATCTTCGTGCAATGCTGAACACGCAGCACTGTTGAACGCAAAGGGAAGTCGAGTTAGCTCTGCACGGGTCTGTCGAGTTAAACACGTAGCGCATGGGCCTATCGGGTCTCTAGGTATCGAGTCTGCACAGGGAAAATGCGCAACGCGTGATCATAGGCGCACAGTGCACAATTAGACTTTACACAGCGGAACACCTTGAGGAGCGTAGTGTAGGATTCTAAGCGCGTAGCACAGGCCAGATTTTCCTGAACTCGCCCAAAATTCACAAATTTTTCTTTGAGTGTTTCTTTGATGATTTTGTGAAAAAAAAGGTGAGTCGCTGAAGGGTGAAAAAGGCCTTTATAGTTGATAAATTTAAATTAAAAAAACCCACTTTTCTTATTTTGTTACTCCTCACTTTTCACTGATATTCCTTTGTCTCTTTTTGCTGTAGGTGAACAAATGATGAAGTTGGTATTTTGTTGCTTCATTTGTTTATTTCAAGTTAACCATTGGCCCCTTCTAACTGATTCATTAGGCATGATAAAATCACCCTTTGACAAGCATTATGAAATTCAAAATCATTTTTATTACCTTCTTTGACCACTTCTGTTTTGCAGGTGTCTGAGTTTATGATTTTGAAACTTGCCCACTGATACTCTTCACATCCTTGTTCCGCAGACTTTATTTGAGTGACAAGGCTTATTTTCTTTGAGTGATCCATGTTCTTGAACCCTTTTACTTCAGCAGGTGTTATGAAACCCTGAAGTGACCTTTCCTTCTGATCCTTAAAAATGATGTAATCACTTTGATAAATTTAGAAATCCACACAGTGGTAGCATCCTCACAACTTTTAATTTTTACCTTGGAGCTCATACCATGTTTTTCTATTCTTTAACCACTGAATGAAAATGACTGAGATGAGAGCTTGACCTTCCTCTTATGTGTCTTGTTGCATTGGTTTTTTGTTTAGAAAACTGTTGACCCAATCAGGCTTAAAAACCTTGATTTCTCCTCTAGACTCAGTGCTCCCTTCTTTCTTTTAGAAACTTACCAGTTACTCTACCAATTTCCCCTACTGACTTACCTCTTGACATTCCTACAGAAATGTCAAGCACATTTACCTTTTGCAATACTTGAAATTGAAAAAATCACCCTCTTTGGAGATTCTCCTTCTCTTTCTTGGAGTGCTTAAAATACCAATGAAGATCCTTCAACCTAGGGAAAACCTAATGATCTAGTGGTAGGGTTTTAACTTGGTCCTTTGACAGAAATTAGGCTTGGGATATTAATAGTGTAAAAACAGAGTCTTTGGACCAATTAGTGTATTTGAACATATAGACATGGATGTACTTGATTGATCTAAAGAGCTCATAGAGGTATTTCTGAGACCATATAGGTTTGAGGAACCTGATGAACATGGGAAAGGATAGGCTAATTAGTAACCCTAGACGGAAGTGAAATAGTGGGGCAAAAGCAAAACGGAGTGTTGGTGTGATAGGTGGGAAAAAGGAATTAGATGAGTGGAATAAGCCCATGGGGGCTCTTTAGGAATGGCAGGTTAATCATGAACTGGTAAATAGTAGAATAATGAAAAATTTGTGACAAGGACAATGAAGGCAATGAGATTTCTAACACTCACAATATTCAGGAATCTTGTTTTTAGAAATCTGGTACTCATATTTAGTCATATTCAGATAGTAAAAATTATTGATGACTAACAGTGGCTCAACTTGGGGAGGGCAACTCCCTTTCAGGAGGTGTCCAGGACCTCAGAGCTCAAATCTCTGAGTTTTGAAGACCAGTGCCTTATCCATTGGGTGGATTTCTCTTCTTTCATTTGATGATATTTCATTGGAGCTATGATCTTAAGAATCTTAAAGACATGCTTGCTTCAACTTCATCTCTACTTACCCATCATACCTTGCCTAACATTTTTTTCTTCCTTTGGGCGCACTTGGACTGGCAAACCCTTGACATTCATTTTCTTTGAAAACATAGAACAAAAACTATCTACTTGTACCCTTATAAGGCTAATGAACTCTCTTATTCTCTACCTAGTCTACTCATTTGTCAAGATTAAGCTGTTTGAAAAAATTTTCTTCTCTAATCTACTAACATGAAATTGAAAACATGACTAAACCAGGATTCAACAATCTGATTTTCCATGGGCCGTGGCATTCGGACAAGATGCACACAAACATTATTTTGCATAATAAAAAACTAGAGAGAATGAGGGCTGTGATTTAGAAATTTTCAGGCATTCCTCTCTTTCTCTTTGGCTCAGATTTGAGCATTTAGAACCAACATCTTTTCTTCCTTATCTATTATACTGACAAGTCAAGCTTAAATGGTTTGACGAGTCTTCTTTTACTAACCTATCAGCAGAAATTCAAAGCAAGTTCAGCCATGATTAGGCTATATGACTGAACAAGGCTCTTCTTTTCAGACAAGTAATGGCATTTAGACTTTCTCACTTTCAGCAAAACTCTTTTTTTGGGTATGGGGATGTACCTCTTCTTTAAATCTGCCTTCTTTTTATTCTTTTCTGTTTTTGTGTTTTTTTTTTTCTTGATTTTTCATCAATCAATGTTATGTACAATGAATGAAAGCTTCAAACTAGGAACTTTGAAAAAAATAGTGTTTGAGCATCCTGCCATTGACAAGACCTCCGAATACCTCTACCCCATCCAACTCTTGCAAAAAGAAAACATTGTTACCTCCATTTGAATGCACGATGTGAGGATTTTTCCACAAATTTTCAAACTGGCCATGCTCTCCTTTGTATTTTCTCCTTGAGTCTCGCTCTTGTGCTTTGTCTATTTCAAAGACCCTTCTTAGGTGAAGTAGGTAGTCCTTATCAGTTTTAAAACATATAATGATGTCATCAGTGTATATCATAGTGAAGTAGCTTAAATCAGGAGCCATGGATTTTTGGAAAGTAGCTTTTGCACTGCTTAACCCAGAAAGCATTTGGTCATTTATGTAGGTGCCCCAAGGAGCCTTGAAAGTGGCTTGTGCTGATCATTTGGGAGTATTATCACCTGATTGTAATCTGAAACACTATCAAGCAATGACATTTTGTTAGAACCTTCTACCCTTAGCAGTGTATGATTAATCTTATGAAAATGGTATTTGTCCTTGAGAGGGGTTTTTTCTAGGTACCTAAAGTATATACATAGCCTATACCCCTTTGCTTTCTTTCTTATTGACACAATATTCTCAAAATGTTTGTGGTATCCTTTGAGAGGAATCCTACTTTGAATAATGTTTGTGTCATAAGGCTTTAAGCTCTCATCACCATATTATGCAAAAACATCTTTAAACTCTTTGCACATCTCTATGTATTTTTGTTTTATGTGAGGTGGTAAAGTTTTGGATAACTTGATCATCTTGGGTTTTTCTAGGCTACCTATGTTGTATTATTCTATGTCAGCCTCGGTAGATACCACTTTAGGCTTCTTAACATCATTTTTGGAATTCAACAACTCTCCCAAAGTGTCAAAAACTTTTGGTGATGAGTTATCTTTGTATTGCAAGAGCTTAAAGTTCTTTTGATATAGGTTTCTAGAAAGTTCCATTGTATGAAAGTGTTCCAGCCTTTTTAAATTAGCAGAAGGGAATGGTTCTGTTTTTGATGTTTGTTCTTCATTCGAGCAACCTTGTTTATACCCTAATCTTGGTTTTGGTTTTGCAATTTTATTTTCAATTTGAAAAAAATTAAGCTCAGCTTTGCCATCATGTTGTTATTCCAGGTTGCTAGAGTTTTGGCTATTGAGTTCTTCATGCAATGCATGGTTTGACTATTGTGGTATGTTTAGATCTGTCTAAACTTCATTTACCTGCTCATCAATGTCTTCTTCATTACTTAAAATGAATGAGTCAAGATCTGAATGGATGGAATAAAGAGGTGTGTTGTTTGGCCTTTCTTGGCTACTAACCATATACTTCATGTGTGATTCCCGGTATAATATCCTTGTTTGGTTAAAAATAGGGATGGTAGCATATAACATGTCTAGTTGGAGGTTTCCCTGAATTTTGGCTCCCCAGGACCTGGATAAAAGCATGCCATACTTGGGGGGAATGTCAACCACTACTATGTCTATGACCAGGCCCTTAGCAGGGATTTGTGCCAGATTGACACATAGGTCCTTGATTAGACCCAAACACTTGAATTTTCTTGAATCGAAAGAATACAAGTCTTTGTAAGGTTTAGTTATTTCCAAGCCTAATATCTCCAACACTACCTTTGGTATGAGGTTGTGAGAGGAACCAGAGTCCAGCATGGAATTATGTAAGATTTTGTCATGTATGTTTAGGCTAACATAGAAAGGGGGAATAACTCCTTCTTGGCATTTTCCCTCTACTCCAGGTCCAAACAACAGTGCTGGTTTGTCATCGATCAAGTTTAGAGTGTCAGTATCATTTCCCATGTTCAAAACTTTCAAAACTTGGGACTTGTACATATCTTGGGTAATCAGTTCAGTGAGAGGTATGGTTATCTTGATTTTAGCAATCTCTCCTTCAAAACTGAAAGGTATTTGTGTTTTAAGCATATTTACATTAGTTTTATCAGCCATAATTTTTTCTACAAGTTTAGTTTGCTGATTCGATTTGGGGCTTTAGACAAGAGAGTTTTCTAAGGGCCACTAGTAGATGCACTAGGGCAGCTTGGGTCACCACTTTGCTAGTTAGTTTTGTATTTGTTTGGATCAGTTTTCTTAGCCATGGTGATAGTAATGTCTGATGTCCTCTTAAGAATATTTTCAAGGGTGTTCCTAACAATAGTGTCTGTTTTGTTTTTCTTGGAGGTTTCTTGGTTCTTTTTTCTCCTAAGGTCATATTGCCTATGGACCTCCATTATGGCATTTTCAAATCCTAATTGGTAGTCTTCAGAATCCTCATAGTTTGTTTCAGTTTGATTTGAGGAAAAGAAACGTTGTTCTTCTTCAGTGAGAAAAACATCACCCTCATTATCAAAGCCTATCAAGTTTACATGGTTTTCTTTCGGTTGTTCTATTTATCTTTCCTCCTCATCCACATAATTGTCTTGGAAAGGAGGCCTAATTTGTTGGTCTTTTTCCCTCTGTCTGATTTGGGGTGGGTCTCTTCTGAAGTTCTGATTCCTATTGTTTGGTTGATTTTCCCTAGGAGGTGTTCTTTCATTCAAGTTTATCCTCTCCATCATTCTCTCCATTGTTCTAACTAGGCTGTCAATTTTGGCATCGGATGAAGAGGTTGAGGCCATAGTTTCATCTTTGTATGTGACTCTCTTTTTTGACCTTATCCTAACCCTTTTTTCAATAAGGTTTGCCTCTACACTCATAACTCCCCTTTGCATGTCTTCTAAATTAATGGGATCTCTCTCTCTTAATTGATAGGCCATCTCTGGATCAAAACCTTCTGGAAATTTTGCTAAAACTAAGCCTTGTGGGGGTTTCATGTTTGGTGGGAGGGCATTGTAAATACTATTAAACCTGGTGCAATATTCTTGGACACTTTCCCCGACATTTCTCTTAAGGTTGGTACACTCTGAAAGGATTTGGAGAGGGCTTTTCTTGATTTTCCACTTGTTTATGAATGTCTGGTAAAGGGAAGGGAGATCATGTATGATGTTAGGAGTCAAGCTTTTGAACCATTTCTTGGCTTCTCCTCCTAAGATTTGTGCAAAAATCCTCATTTTTGTGGTGTCTTCTTCTAATTCCATGTAGTCAAAATCATCATTCATCTTATCTACATGTTGTTGGGAAGTGGTAGATTCAGCTTCGGTAAAGTGGAGAATTCTAGATTGGTAGTCATTTGGAAAAGGTATCAGAGGTTGTGGTAGTAATAGAGGGGCGTACCATGCTGCCATGATGGGAGCTAATGGAATCCAAGATGGATTTACAAGGGGAGTATTTGTGAGAGGAGGTGGAGTATGAAGTGGAGTGGTTTGCACAGTGGATGTGTGGATGGGGGTGGTAGAGGTACTTGGACCAGCAAACTAATTTTGAGCATACTTGGAATGAAAAGAGCCAAAGTTATGAAGAAGTTGAAAATCAGGAGGAGTGGAAGGAGAGGCTTCTCCGCTAGGACTCTGCTACAAATCTATGGGCTCAAGGTCAGTTTGGTCAATCCTACTTTGTGACTTATTTCGGAAAAGGTTTCTTGTATGGTGTAAGTCAAACCGGGGATCTTGTAAGGCTGTAAGATGTTCAGGGACAAAAATTGCTCTAGGAATGGTCCTAACAGTAGTTGAATATTTGGTTCTAGGAGTTTGCCACAAAATCATTTCCGGCTCGTTAACTATGGTAGGAGGGTTTGGGTTTGGGTGAGATCTGGTACTGATCCTTTGTGAAGCCAAATTTCAAACCCAAAGTGTAGAGAGGCTGAAAGTTTTATGATTTATTTCGGAAGGCTGACCTCTCTTATTGTTTTTTGAACTCACACATTGTGTGACTAGGCTTCTAAACTACTCAGGGTTGGTTTGACACAATCCGTGGGAAGTCTATGAGACTAGTAGAGTTAGTAGGTCTAATGGAGGCTAGTGCAGTTGCCAGGTGGATGTTTTTTACTGTGTTGAAGATAAGTATTTGTTGTCCACCACCTACAATTTAAAAAAACCAATCTAGGGATGTTTTGGGGTTTTCTGAGTTCCTTTATGTAGCCCTAAGGTTTCTATGAGTGTCCTCGAGTTGAGTCATCATTTTTCTAGGATGGTGAAACAGTCAGATTCTATTCTTGGCTAACACTTGAGTTTTTTATGATTTGACAAGGATTTGAGAGTTCCTAAGGTATAGTTAGGATGTTACTTACTTAAAGGTCCCACCGTGATCGCCATTATGTCAGGTCCCCATAATTTGTTATATTGGCGAGAAAAAATGAACAGGGGTAACGTCAGACCAGTCTTTGGAGTCCTAGGACCTAGCCTTCCTGGACTTAGAGAGGGCTCTCTCTATTTTGTGCAAAGGATATGAACTTGTTTGATTTTTAGGTTTTGATTATAGGCTAGTTGTTAAGTTTAGCGTTTGTTTGTTTGTTTGTTTGGTTGGGAAAGTTGTTAAGTAGGTTAATAGAGTGGAGAATATCAATCCATTGGGCTATGGAGTCTGCAAAGGTCTTGAAATGTGTAAAAATGAGTCAAGGATAGTTGAAAGGGAAAGTTGGCAAGATCAAATGGATCTAATTAGGTCAAGGGAGAGTGAAGTAACATGGAGTTGTGAGTATGGTGAGTTAAATGGGCAATCAATAATCCCTTAACCAACCAATAAACAAGAAAAATCTTCTAATATTATAGCATAATGAAAACTTGAAGAGAAATTAAGGATTCCTCAATATCAACTAGGCTAAGTAGGTTTTAAAAACAACAGTTAAGTAAGCTAAGAGTGCAGTGAAGGATTCTCCAAAAATTAATTGCAAATAGATAGAATTCTAACATAAAATATCAGTAACACTAAAGAGCATTTAAGGATTTATTTAGCAAAAATTTGAAGAAGAAAACATGGAAGTTACGAAAGCAGGCAAAAGTAGGGTACCAAATAGGTAAATCATATTCTCTATTTCTGTTCTATAACTAAATGAACCATAAAAACAATGAATAATTGAAGAAAACAAACATAAAGATGGAATACGTCACCATTTAAATAAGCTTAATGAATCCTAAGAGTGAACTTGATCCATGGAAGCACAATCCAGCACCGTCACAAGGCACCAAAAACCAGTTTCACCAATAAACTCCAAGTCTATTTCATAGCATGCTCAGCAAATATCCAACATATACAATGAAGCCTCCATGCTCTATTTATCATGCATTGGAGGAATAAACCCTAATTAATTCTCTAGAATCCTATTAATTAATCATAAATTTCACTTTTGTCCCTTGAGACCTTACAAGGCCCAAGGAACAAAATATCTAATACAAAATATCTTTTCGGGCATTTTTGACAAAAAAATTGACATTTGGGCTCTGCCAAGCCTCCAAAAAAATTCCAAGCATACTTTGTTGACTTTTTTACTGTCAGGGCACAACACTGAGCTTTAGGATGCATTTCCAGGCCAAGGGTGCAGCACACGAGCAAGAAAACTGGGTTAGTTTGCAACAAGGTTTTGAAGGCCTTCCCGATGTCGAAATGGGCTTTGTGATGGCTCGTTGGAAATCCTGTTGAGTCTAATTTCCAGAAATACCCTTGGTTTTCTGATTGGGCCCCTATAACCTGTTCAAAAATAAAAACTCCCAAGTCTGTTAAAGGCGCAACACATGTCCTGAAACCTAGGCAGAAAGGTGAAAATTAGGGTGTTTTTGACCCTTTTAGAGGACCAAAACAACTCCAATTTATCAGAAACTTAGTGAGCATGCTATAATTGAGCTTAGGATTCCAAAAACGTAAGCGTTACCTCCTGAGGATGCCCTAAGAAAAAGCATAGCACCAAGGGTGCTACCCCCTTTGCCCTCCAAATCAGCAAAAATAAAAAATTTCCAAAAAGTTCCCAAAATTTTCAATTATATTCCTTTTTATGTCTAGGATGCTTGCATGGAAGCATCAGAAAGAAGGTTAAGCTTTTCTTGACCATTTGCCTCCTTGAGGGCTTGAATTTCTGCAAAGGCTCTTTTGAGCTTGGCCCTTGCAAATTGATTTTTCAATGCATAATGCTTGGCCATCTTTTTCTGTAGGCCAAGGTCCCTTAGTATCTTCTTAAAGTGCTTATGTTCATTCTTATAATACTGAATAATGCACTTTTCCATGCCAAGGCTTCTTTGGAGTTCCTTAATCTCTGCATCTTTGCTTTGGAGAAAGATGCTTGTAGCCCTCTCCTTATCTTCATTTTCACTCTCAAGGTTAATGAATTTACCTTTTTGTTCAATTTGATGTCTGCCTTTCTTACCTCTAATAGTGACCTTCTTCTTGCCTTTTTCAGGCTCCTTCTTTGAGGTGGATAGCATGGTCCCTTGCCTTTGAGAGGCAGCAAACACATGCCTCTTTCATGTTTGATATGTGAGAGGGAAAGGTTCAACATTTTTCATCTGGATGCGCTCACCATGGCTGACCTCATGACTACTATTCTTTTCAATATGGATCTCTGCACTAGTGTTTTCTACACTGTCTTTATCAGCCTCACTTTCATTTTCTTCCATGCTAACATCACTGCTGTGATCTTCATTTGTACCATCATCCCTTTCTCCTTCACTGATATCAACTTCATTGTCATCTAGGTTCTGTGAGCTATTGTCACCCTCATCATTATCATTACCTTGGCCACTTTCTCCATCTCCTTCAATACTACTAGGAGTCTTACAGTCTTTGGCATTGTTCTCTGCACTATAATCATTAGGGCTTGTAGAAATTCTATACACTAAGCATGCACATTGCATATATCCAGATTCCCCTTATCTCACAATATTTAACTTCTTGCAAAATACAGAATCATTCCACTGTTAATATTTTGTGGAAAATTAACTTCAAACACATGTGAAGCATAAATAAAAACAACTGCACATAACACAGTTGTTTAACGGGAAAGCCTAAAGCTGAAAACCCCAACTATCATATATTATGTATCATGGATATCATGTAACAATCTCATACAAAGCTTAGTACATCAAGCTCTCGGTACAATCAATCGTCACACACTAACAAGATGAAATCTGCAAATCCATGCACTGATTTCTGCCCTCCTGATAGCATGCCTCCACTGTGAAATCCCTGCTGAAGAATAACTCTGAATGAATTAAAATTACCCTTGCCTTGACTATTCAATATTCATTGGCAACTCCATTGTGCATGTGATGCAATCAATGCATCACTATAGTCACAATGGATAGTCCATCTCACCCTTTCACCTATCTCTCCACTGAGTCTCCACTGAAACTGACTTGCACTGTAGTTAACTGTTGTATTTGTTCAGTTGATTAATGAGTTATTATTTGTGAATTAATTAAATAATTAATTCTCTCCACTCTCACTAGTGTATCATTCAGTTAGACTAGATACAACTAGCTCAACTGAGTCTAACTCACTTTAACTGAGTTAAACTGAATACAACTCCATGAACTACTCTTCCAACTCTGTCATAACTTTGCCACTTTAGTTCTCACTGAGTCCTCCATGCATGAACCACCAGTCAACCCTAGGAATTGCGTAATTCCTTCAGCCCATTGATTTGCCAAATCTGTTCACTGAAATAAAGTGCTCCAAGAGAATAAGCTGTTGTTTATTGTCGGATAATTATTAAGGGCTAATAATATCCAACATGCATCTATTTTTAGATCGATGATCTATAAATAGGCTTCACCCAATATTCTAAAAATATAATTTCATCTATTTTTCCAACTTGACTAACCATCCACAAATATCATCCCGCAACTTCTGAAATATGATCACCATGTCTAAAAATAGACATAGTCTAAAAATAGACTTGTGCCAAAAATAGCATGCGGGCCCACTTAGTGAAGGTGACTCATTTTCACTAAGCTCATCATCTTTTTGAATCTCAACACTCCCTCTCAACAAGATAGAGATTATCCTTCACCCCAATCCTGCCTCTATGGTATTCGAATTTACTCCTAGTGAGCACCTTCGTTAGAATATTTGCATCCTAATCTTCAGTAGGAATGTACTGAAGCAACATGATCTTCTGCTGAACACAATCTCTGATATGATGATACCAGATATCAATATGTTTAGATCTATCATGAAACACAGGATTAATCGAGAGTTTAATGCAACTCTGATTATCACAACATATTAGTATAGGATCTAAATGTGAATCGAACAAACCGACCAAGATCTTCCTCATCCATAGAGCCTCACATGCAGCTTGACTTGCTGCCATGTATTCTGCTTCTGCTGAACTGAGTGCCACGGATCTTTTTCCCTGCGGCAAGAAACTACGCCGTCCCGATACTAAAAACCCCTCCCCCGGTATTATGTACACATGCATTGAAGTGGACTTTGCCATGATCTAGGTGGATATTGGTGGCCACCCGCCTATTCCACTTGGGGCCCCACCATTATCTCTTTCAGTTTTTCAGTTTTGGTACAACTTACTATTTTTAGCAATTTTTCGGGTCTTGAACTTCCGAAGCCGTTTTGAAACCCTAAACGACCTTTTTTGGGCATCGTGCCTGCAACAAATATTCATGTCGATAGTTTTAGTCCTCAAATAGATCTTTCTAATGATATATCATGGGCTTCAAACGGAGATCGTATGCCAAAGTTACGCCCTTGGGAAGTTGAAACACCAATTTACCCGAACGGGGCCCATAGTTTTGGCACTTCATCTCCTGGGGTTAGGGTTTTGGCTGTTTAGGATTTCCCATTGTTTCTAAATGATAAATAGGTCCTAGAGCCTCATTGTAACTGAGTTCAGAGGCCTGTAGCCGCCACATCTCTTCTCAGAGATAGCTACTAGCGCCCTAGCTAGTTTTATTTCCATTACGTACGTAAGAAAATTTTAGGTTCTTTGATATTAATGAAATGAAGTGTTATTTCATTTTGTCTTTGTGTTGTAGTTTTATGTTTGATACCAATTGTGATTTCTCGACATAACAGCAGATCCAATGGTATCGGGCGGTCTGTTTTTCCTCGATCTTTCTTTGCATGTCCCCAACGAGGTCGGGAGTGTCGGGAGTTAGGGCTCGATCGGGTGGAACCTTTGCAAGATCAGCCTCGCAAACCCTGACGAATGCCCATGGGGGACAAAAAGAAAGATGAGGAAGTAGGAGATCCTATCAAAATATTACTCGAGGAGGCCCTTGAAAAACAAAGTAACCTCGCCTAGTGGGGGCCGACTGGCCCTGGACGACTTGCCCAGGCGCGCATCGACCTACTGAACTCCCCCTGGGCGAGGGGTCTGAAAGGCCCTTGAACAAGTAAATTTTGACATTCCCATATTTCAGGGTCAAATAGACGTAGATGCCGTAGATAGATGGTTGAATCTATTAGAAGGATATTTCTCTGTTCATGACTTTTCAGACCGGGAGAAGATTATTTTTGCACTCCTCAAAGCTACCCCCCATGTTAAGGACTGGTGGGAAACCTACTGTGAGAACAAGGACCAGACAGAACCCTCTCTGTTCTCGGCAGTACCAACTTGGAATTCTTTCCGAGACGCCGTCAAGGAACAGTACTATCCCGTGGGGAGCTATGAGGACAAGTACATACAATGGACCATGCTACGACAACAAAGGGATCAAGATGTGCATGAGCTGACGAATCTGTTCCATACCCTGCGCACAAAGTTGGGTATCAAAGATTCAGAGAAACATCTGGTGCTAAAGTATCGCAGCTGTCTGCACAGAGACATTCAGGAGGAAATGGAGTTCCTCGACATCTCTTCGCTTGGTACGGCATACCGGTATGCTGCCAAGATTGAGCAGAAATTCAAGCAGAAGAAGCGAGACTTTGGATCTGCGAATCAAAAGCAAGGGAAAGGTGCTTCCAAACCGCAGAACAAAGGACTGAGCCAAGGCATGGCGGCTAAAGACAACTCATCGAAGCCACAAGAAAAGAACAGCACCGCAAAGCCAAAGAAGGACATGGGAAAGTGGTGTGAGTTCCATAAGAGCTCCACTCACAACAAAAGTGAGTGTCGGGCCAAGCAGTCGCTAGTGGCCGAGATGAGGGCTTCTGAGTCAGATGCATGCTCTGACTCCGAATCAGAACCTGAAAAGGCGAATGAAAAAGGGAAACAGATTATTGATGTGGAGCCCAACGCCATTGTTGCCACTGCAAAGATCCAAAAGGAGGAACCGGAAGATCCAGAGGAGGAGGAACGTCTCTTCCACTCCCAGATGTGGGTAAAGGGCTCCCCGGTACGGTTCATTGTCGACAATGGGAGCCAAAAGAACCTCATTTCAGCAGACGCCGTGAAGCGGTTGGGCTTGCCGACCATAGCTCACCCACATCCATACACCATCGGGTGGCTTCACCAAGGACGAGATCTTCGCGTCAGCCGGCAGTGTCGCCTTCCCTATAGCATCAAGCCCTTCACGGATGAGGTACTATGTGACGTTGCTCCTATTGATGTTTCTGATGTATTATTGGGACAACCATACTTGTGGAAGCATCATGCTGTGTATGAGTCTCGACCTCGTGCTGTTATTGTTACTTTGGGAAATAAGTTGTACAGGATACCAGAGGTACCACCTCCTGCCGCTATCTCTTTGGTTACTGCAAAACAATGTAGTAAGCTCATTTCCCAAACCAGGAAATTTGTTTTCTTGATGATCCGCCCCCAGGGCAAGAAGAAGACTGTGGCCACGACCTCCAGACAGGGCCCCTATGCACGACAACAACAAATGGATAAGGTCGTGGAGGAGTACGAGGACATCTTCACCTCACCCACGGGGGTTCCTCTGCACTGCCAGGTCAAGCACCCGATTGATCTGACCCCAGGCCGCCAGCTGCTATTGGACGATCTACCAGCAACTTTGTTCTGAAACGATGAAATGAGCAGACCCAGAATTCCCACGCCTGATGCCATCTTTGACTAAAATTCCATTACCCATGGAGCCAGGTGGCCAGGCAAAGGAAGAAGATGGAACGTGGGGACTCGTGATTGATATAGAAACAGACACAGGTCACTGTCTTGGAATAGGCCTTTGGTCCCACGGATTGATGACTTTCTGGACCAACTCAAAGGTGCAAAATATTTCAGCAAGATCGACCTGAAGTCTGGGTATCACCAGGTACCAATTGAACCCTCCGATGTGTGGAAGACTGCCTTCAAAGCCAAGGAAGGCCTTTTCGAATGGCTGGTCATGCCTTTCGAGTTGACAAATGCTCCCGCCACCTTCATGAGGATGATGGATGACATCTTGCGGCCATTCACCAACTCATTTGTAGTGGTGTACTTGGATGACATTCTGATCTTCAGCCAGACTTGGGAAGAGCACCTTCACCACATCCGACAAGTCCTCCAAACACTGCGGCAACACAAGTTGTGTGCAAATTTGGAGAAGTGCACTTTTGGCATGACCCAGGTTCAATATCTGGGATACATTATTGATGAAAGGGGGGTGCATGTGGATCTAGCCAAGATCCAAGTCATTCGGGATTGGCCAGCCCCAACCACTATAACAGAGCTTCGCAGCTTTCTGGGTCTTGCTAATTTCTACCGTAGATTCGTGTTAGGATTCTCTCATATCACTTGGCCCTTGAGTCAAGTCACCAAAGGAGGAGCGAGAGCAAAATTCTTTTGGTCGGAACCTCAACAGAAGGCGTTCAAAGAATTGAAAAATCGCCTATGTTCTGCCCCAGTGCTCACCTTACCAGACTTACAGCAGCCGTTTGAGATCGAAACAGATGCCTCTGACTATGCTATTGGGGCGGTTCTTACTCAACAGGGACATCCAGTGGCATATCACAATGAGACATTGTCTGAGACAGTTCGCAAGTATCCCACCTATGACAAAGAAATGTATTCCATTGTGCAAGCCTGTCGACAATGGAAGCATTACATTTTGGGGAAGGAAACAATCATCCACACAGACCACCGGCCCCTGCAGTTCATACAGACAAAAGGGAAGTTGCAGAATGATCGCCATCAGAAGTGGTCCACATATCTGCAACAGTTTCATTTGAACATCAAGTACAAGAAGGGTAGCACCAATAATGTTGCAGACTGCCTCAGCCGACCACCGATCGTGGCGCTCACCATCGTGCTCAACTCTTGTGGGCATGAGACTTCTGATTGGCCGCTTCTCTATGAGAGTGATCCAGAATTCGGCCACACTTACAAGGCACTCTTGGTGGGTACGCAAGTTCCAAATTTTCACCTCCAAGATGCACTTTTATGTCACCTGGGACACCTTTGTGTTCCTTCAAGCGAGCGTGCCAAGATGATATGGGAAGCACACTACAGTCGAGTCGGTGGGCATTTCGGGGTCGAGAAAACAGTAGCAATACTACAGAAGTATTTCTATTGGCCGAACCTTCGAAAGGATGTCGAGAAGCACATCAGATCCTGCACTGCTTGTGCCATTGCCAAACCGACCATCAAGAAGCAAGGCCTATATACTCCTCTACCTACCCCTAGTCGACCTTTGGAATCCATCTCCATGGATTACATGTCGGGCCTGCCTTCTACTAAGCAGGGAAATGACTGTGTTTTTGTGGTCGTCGACAGATTCTCGAAGATGGCCATTATGGCGGCCTGCAAGAAGAATATCACAGCAGAAGCCACTGCTAAACTCTTCTTTGAACGAGTGTGGGTGCACTTTGGGATCCCACGGTCTATCATATCAGATCGAGATAGCAGGTTCCTCAGCACATTTTGGTCCAGCCTCTGGTCGATGTTGGATACCAAGCTCACCAAGTCCACAGCTTTCCATCCCCAAACAGATGGCCAGACAGAGGTCGTCAACAGAATGATTGTACACATTTTGCGCATGTACAATTCAAAGCATCCACGCACATGGGACGAGAGCCTCCCCTATGTACAAAATAGTTATAATCGGGCTCTCCACAGTTCAATCGGCCATAGCCCCTTTCAGGTGGGCTTGGGATTCCAGCCACTATGTCCCATTGACGTAGCCATGCCATTTGCAGCTGCTCAGGCCGATTCAGCTCATGTCCAGTCTGAAGTTGACAAAGCAAGTAGCTTTATCGAGCGCATTCAACACATCCGCCAACAGGTTCATGATATATTGGACAGAGCCAATGCCAAGTACAAGCAACACCATGATCAACACCGGGTGCCACACAACTTCCAGGTGGGCGACAAAGTATGGCTACATTTGCAGAAGGAGCGCCTCACTAGACCCCACCGCAAGCTTCGCCCGCTCCAATACGGGCCGTACACCATCACCAAGGCTGTAGGGAACAATGAATTCGAGCTCAGTATTCCACCATTCCTTGGTCTGCACCCAGTCTTCAATGTGGACCGCCTTCGTCCTTACTTCCCACCTCTACTGGACACCTCGGACATTGCAGAACAACTCACACCAACTGAGTTAAATCCAGACTGCATGGAACAGGCCACCACAGATTGCATCATGGACATGCAAATCAAGAACAATCGCCAGCAGAAGATCCAACTATATCGGGTTGTCAAAGCTGGCCAACTCCTGCACCAAGGAAAGTGGTTCACCAGGGACCAAGTTCAGCAGAAATTTCCTCATCTCATGGAGGAACTTAACGCAATGGGGACCATTGCTTCCTAAGGGGGGAGGAATGATCCGGGTGGATATTGGTGGTCACCCGCCTATTCCACTTGGGGCTCCACCATTGTCTATTTCAGTTTTTCAGTTTCGGCACAGTTTACTATTTTTAGCAGTTTTTCGGGTCCTAAACTTCTGGAGCCGTTTTGAGGCCCTAAACGACGTTTTTTGAGAAAACAGAGGGCAACATGGGTCCATGGACCGATGGTGCCTATTCCAAATTTGTATTCCTCGGATAGATCTTTCTAACGAGGTATGGTACACGTCAAACGGAGATCGTATGCCAAAGTTACGCCCCTGGGAAGTTGAAACACCAATTTACCCAAACGGGGCCCATAGTTTTGGCGCTTCATCTCCTAGGGTTAGGGTTTTGGCTGTTTAGGATTTCCAATTATTTCTAAATAATAAATAGGCCCTCTAGCCTCATTGTAACTCAGTTCAGAGGCCTGTAGCCGCCACATCTCTTCTCAGAGATAGCTACCAGCGCCCTAGCTAGTTTTATTTCCATTCTGTCTGTAAGCAAATTTTAGTTCTTTGATATTAATGAAATGAAGTGTTATTCTATTGCTTTGCATCTTTGTATTTGGTTATATCTTTGATACTGTTGTGTTCATAAATGCGGATGTGATATGCATGACCATGCAATCACCTCATCGTCTGTCTGTACCATAAACCATAGTTAGATGTGTCAGATGTGCCTGAGATATCTCGGGACAGCACCTACCTTCCAAAAGAGCTTGGTAGGCTTAACCATCGCTTGTGAAATTTGGTTCACCGCATAGCATATGTCTGGTCTTGTATTAACAATACATGAGTGAACCCACCAACTGTCGATAAACAGTGACATCCACTACCTCTGCCGATGTAGCATCCTCTTTCCTCCAATTTCCTGGAAGAGGAGTGTTGACAGGCTTGCAGCCTCGCATGTGAAACTTCTCCAGTATCTCCCGGGCATACTTGCCTTGAGACACAAACGGTTCACCTTCCCGCTGCCATATTTCCAATCCAAGGAAATAATGAAGGAGGCCCAAATCCTTCATCTCGAACTCCTTTGCAAGATCTGCCTTGCATGAGTGTATCAACTGCTCATCACCCGTTAGTATTAAATCATCAACATAAAGAACAATGATTAAAAGCTTACCCTCCACCACAATTTGGTATAGGTTTGCATCCGCCTCACTCTCGGTGAAGCCAAGTCCAGTGAAATAGATTTTGATCCATGTGTACCAAGCACGGGGTGTGTGCTTCAACCCATACAACGCTCTTTTGAGTCTGCACACATGCGACTCACTGCTAAAGATATCAAATCCTTCAGGTTGCTCAATGTACACTTCTTCCTCAATGATCCCATTAAGGAACACAATCTTCACATCCATCGGATGAATGTGCCAACCCATCTGCGCTGAGAGAGCAAGGATGGTCCTTATGGAAGAATACCGTGTGGCCGGGTGCGGACACAACTGTGGTCCCAATCCCCTCGATCTGAGAAACCACGAGCGACAAATCTTTCCTTATACCTCTTGTACCCATCGACGACTTGCTTTACCTTGTAGATCCATCTTGATCCTACAATTGATTTACCAACCCGGCCTTGGAACAATCTCCCGGTATGACTTGGGCAATGGGTACTTGCTCTCCACCATAGCATCACCCATGTGGGCTCTGCCCTTGCTTGTTCAAAAAATATGGCTCTTGTCACGATACACTTGCTCATAAGAGCCATGTATCATTATAATGGTCAAGTGAATATCTATATCGAGTTGTGATGTAGGGACTCCTACATTAAATAGCATGTTGTCGGTCTCTCGGCTTACGCTGATGCCGCTTTTACTTGCCTTGTCTGATGTTTGGTTCTGCATGAGTGGACTCCTCCACTCCATGAATCTCCTCCCGTGGTTGATCCACATCTAGAGGCTCATCTTTGGGAACAAGAAGTTCCTCCTCTGCATGCAAGTATAGCTCCCTCTCAAGTGAAAAATTCATGGCTTTCACCTCATTGAATTTTATATCCTGTCGCACCACAGTCATCCGACTGTCTGGAAAATACACACGATAATTATGGGATGTTACTGTGTACCCCAAAAATATCCCAACTTCTGCAGTTGTCTCCAGCTTCTTCCTGGCGTCCTTTGTCACATGAATGTAAACAGATGAGCCAAAAATCTTCAAATGAGAAATATCAAACTTCTTACCAGTAAAATCTTCTTCAGGTGTACTCATGCCAAGTACTCTATGAGGACAACAATTTTTCACATAAACCGCAGTGTTGCATGCTTCCACCCACAAGTGCATTGGTAGGCCCTAGTCATGCATCATAGCTCGTGCAGCACCCACGTTCCTTCTGTTCTTCCTCTCTGCGACCCCATTCTGCTGTGGGTTATGAGGCACTATGAGTTCTCTTCAAATTCCTTCTTTGCTATAGAAGTCTTTGAATTCGCTCAAGATATATTTACCACCATTATCACTCCGTGGAGCTTTCACTTGCTTCCCCGACTCCTTCTCCACCAATGCTTTAAACTCATAGAAATTTGAGAACGTTTCGCTCTTCTTCTGCATGAAGAATATCCAACATCTACGAGAATAGTCATCAACAAAAATAACATAATACTTGTGTTTTTTCGTTGAATCAACCGAGAAAGGTCCACACACGTCTATGTGAATTCTCTCAAGGATCACCGAAGCACGATTCTCCTTGTCATGAAAGTTGGTTTTCACAAACTTACCCATATTACATCCCGTGCACTGATTTGACTGCGCAAGATTACCCTTGGGAAGTCCAGTAGAAATCTGCTGCAAAATCTTCAAAGTGCCATGGTGAAGATGGCCCAATCTCCTGTGCCATAATTCACCCTCATCCCGACTCACCACTTCTTCTGCTTTGCCCATCATTGTAGCGTGGCCATCTACCTCCAGCTTGTAAAGATTCTTAACTCGAATCCCTATCCTCTTGGTTTGACCCATTGTTTTATGTCGCAGGAAAGCTTTTCCATCACTGAAAAAACGTCATAACCTTTGTCTTCCAACATTGCGACCGAGACCAAGTTCTTCTTTAGACCTGGAACATGCATAACATCCTTCAAAAAGAATGGATTACTGGACTCCCTCTCAAAGGTAATGGTCCCAATGCCTGTCTCACTGTACTGACCATCGTCGCCCATCTCTATATGCATTTGGAGGTCCTCCTCCTCCAGATCACTAAAAAAATCCTTGTCTCTCGTCATATGGAAAGACGCACCACTATCAAGATACCATACCGATCCCATTGCACTTGAAACCAATCATGCGATCAAAGAGAAATCAAGTTCAAATTGCGGGGCTAAGGCCTCTCTAGCTACAGCTCTAGCAGCCTTCTTTTTCTTCTTCTTCTATGGGCAGTTAGTGGTGAAATGCCCATGTTAGTGACAGTGAAAACACTTCACCTTGGACAAATCCTGCTTCTTTCCTTTAGCTTCGGACTTTGAAGGAAATTTATTCCCCTCCCCTTTCCTTGTTTTGGAAGCCAAAGCGCAATTTTATTCATCTTCATTCTTCGATGAAGATCCATCCCTGGTACCCCGCCTTATCTCCTCCTGCACAAGATCCGACCAAAGTCGCTCCCATCCTGGCAGTTTCTCCCGTCCATTGACAGAGTCTTCGTAGCTATGCCAAATATTCGGAAGCCCAAGGAGAGCCAAGCTCACAGTGTTGAGAGTAAATCCTACGGACAGAGCGATCCCCTACTGCTTCCCAGGATCGGGTCTAGCAACAATCAAACACGGTATAGTGCGAGTTCCTAATTGTAAATAAACCGACTTTCGAGGAAGGCTTACCTGGAATCCGACGCTGTCGTTTGTAGAAGAGGTGGTGCTCCCATTCCTTCGCCCTGGCAGATCACAACCCTCACGATCTCCGTGATTGGACACCTGCACATGCAAGAAACAACACAAACGCAAGCATAAAATCCAGTGCATACAACTATATATCAGTCGAAGAGGATATAACTCATGAACATGATCAAGAACAAGAGTGGAACCATAACCGATAGTCACTTATCATTAAAGAGTTAAAATAAGAATACAACCATAGCTTCGACGCAACACTCTCCTTTAGCGGGTCGTCAGCACAACATGTCTAGAAAAAGCCTGTCAGGGATGGGACAAGCCTCTCTCTCCAGATACTTGGAAATAATCTCCTTGCTTGGATTAGGCCTTCGGGAATCAAGAAGGATTTTGCAGCATGAAAGCTCTTGGGAACTTATAAATTCTGCCACTCTTTGGAACTAGCTTGCAAATGGAAATGGGCAAGCTTTTATAGAAGGAGGAAGGGGAGTTGGGATCCCTATAATTATGGGATTGGCCCTATCATCAAGGAAGCTTCCATGAGAGGTGGAAAACCACTTCCTCTCCATGGAAATCCGTAGCCAAACCTCCCAACTCAAGATAGAAATCAGCCCAGTAATTTGTTAGGATGAAACTTCCACCTTTTATTTTTTTAAACACCTCTTAATATGGTTGGCGCAGGTACGGCTCTATGACGGGCTGTGATGGAAAAAGAGCTATTTTTAGGGTTTTTTGTAGGGAGATGTTTTCAGGGCAATCAAAGCTCATCTTCAGAGGGATGCAATGAAAGTATTTTCAAGTCTTAACTCTGCCCACAGGTCACAGAATGAGCCCTCCAATGTGCGGGATGGGGATTGTAGGGACGGTGACAAATTGCTGTGTAACAGATGCCCCCTAAAGCATGAGGCCCGAAAGAGAGAGAGGGGTGAAATGCTTTACGAGAACATGCCGACTGAAAACACTGCCATCGGACAACCTGTGGAGTGAAGTACAACTGATGTCTCAGATACATGATATATATAGGTGGTATGGGTGCAACCATCCATAACAGAGTATACAATAATCTAGATCCAAGGCATGGACGCAGTCATCCAGTGAGGATCGATAAATAGACTCAGATATGGTCGCAGCCATCCAATCAGTGATTCATGTAAATAATAATCCACAATATCGCAGCCTGGATTACAACAGACACAATCCAGGGTCTTGCGCTCCATCTCGACCCGAAAAAAGTACAATTTCAAGCATGTGAATATGTAAGCTGAAGTCAAACATGCAAGAACATTGCCTGATTACCAGCCAATGATGAAAGTTGTTAACAGATGCGAGAGGAACCACCAATAATGAAAGTGGCCCTCAAGGTACTATAGGTACAATCTACGGCGTGCGAATCAATGAGCTAGCGTCGAACACCCATAGAATCACTCGATCAGAGGCCAATGATGAAAACCTCACGTGGAATGCGACGAACCTGCCATTGAGGCATGCAAGCTCCAAGGTACCATAAGGGAGTCTCTAGATCATCTTCCTGGATAATGAGCTGAAGTTGACAGGAAGTGACCTCGATCGAAGGTGGGCCATAGTGTTTCCCACATCATTGACACGAGACAGAGGAACATGATGTCTTTTGTGAATCAGGAGAAAATGAGAATCAGAGGGAGGTTGATACTTTGCAGAGGTCAACTTCTCTTGAACATATAAATGGCACGACAGTGGACTTGGCAGTATTTTACATCAACGGATCAGAGGTCATGGTGACGAGGCAATGAGTAGATGAGAGGTCAAAAGGGATTATCCAAACCCACGGAGGCAAGTGAAGAACGAGATGATATTTCCCCAACCCGATACGAATGCAGACAAGTGCCATGTTCAAGAGCGACATACTGCCGACACGACAATGATGTCGGTTCCAGTTCCCCCCACCATTTCTGGCGAGTACCCCAATTATTTTTGAGAACAAGCTTGAAGGGGATAGCATATGCTTGTAATATAAGTCGTCTGGTACATTTAAGAAGCCCTGGGAAGGAGGAACTCGGATCTTAGTCATTCTTTGTTGAATCCCGATGTCATCGGTTTTAATGAGTCTCACAAAGGAAGAACTCGACGTCACTGTATTTAAAGAGTTTGGAAAAAGATAGCAGAAAAGTAAACTCCAACGGTCCCTTTTAGTAATAGTTCCTCGGAACCGAAAAGGTAGAAAACTGCCTGCGAGAAAAGCCTCCTAGTCGCAATAGGCTAGGGTATTCCTTTTTCATAAATAATCTATCCCAGCCCGAAAAGGGAGTAACATTATCTTTGGGTAGATGTCGTTTCATAACTCCTTTAATGAGATCGAAACGACAAGGGCCTCGACAATATTTTCAGTTTTAGAGAGTTAGAAAAGAGCTAAAAGGCGACTCCTCCTGGAGAAACGAGTGGTATTAAGGGTAGCTACTAGTTCTGGTGATTGTGGAACTGCTTAGAACAAATAAAGCTCAAGAGGTTGGCTAACAAGACCACTCATCGAAACAGTTCCTCAGGAACGGGTAAAACAACCAAGTGAAGGCATATGATCGGCCAAGTAGATAGTGACGATGGAGTGAGAAAACCAAGGTTCATCTGGAAAAACAGGTTGATAAAATGGCAATCACAAGAGGTAAAATGAGAATGGTTTCATTTTTACACAAGCTTGAAAACATGGGAAATTTTTCCTGGAATTGGTTTCATTTTTAAACAAGCTTGAAACAAGGATAAACTATGCTTGAAACTAGTTTCATTTTTACAAAAGCTTGAAATGGAAACAAACTATGCTTGAAAAAATAAGCATGGCCCCAGCATGGTGACTCAATTCGAGGTACATAACCCCCAAGCTTCAATCCATATGTAAAAATGGAGTGAAGGTTCAAATTATGAGTTCAAGTGAAACACTCGACTGGGATTTTACGGGTACGATCAAAGACTCGGAATTGAACAAGAACATGTTTCATTGTTTTAACGAGGTTGACACATTGAAGAACTATCCTCGGGACACCTTGTTTCATGGTTTGAGGCTTGGCACGAGGCCAAAGGAACTGCGCTCAGGCAACCTTGTTTCATGGTTTAAGGAGCTTGACACAAGACAAGGAACTCTGCTCCAACAACCTTGTTTCATTTTTTAAGGATCTTGACACAGAAAAAGAACCATGCTCTGACAGACCTTGTTTCATTTTTTAAGGAGCTTGACACAGGAAAAGAACCATGCTCTAACAACCTCATCATAATGAACAGGAAGTCATCGCTTCCAAGAGTTCCACTCCCGATGGAGGAAAACATCCTGGAAATCAGGACCCAATGCCCCCAGCACTTGATGCACAACGGCACTATCACTGAGTACAGGCACGAGGTAGGTAGCCACATATTTGACCTGCGGTGGGGTAGATACAACGGGTGGATAAAAACCAAGAAGGGATGATGGCGGGCTAGCTGCCACATCAGGACCAAGAAACAGCGATCGATAGTGCCGTCAGTACCTTCATGCGGAAAACAGACCACACGAAAAAGGGAGGAGACAAGTGCTCCCATGGCATAGGTGTAATCGTGCCCCAAGAGCAGATTGAAATCCAAGGGGCCTGGAACAACCATCACGTCCATATGGACGATTTTACCTCCCAAAGTAACAAGTAACCTTGGAAGGATCCCTAACGGTTGACTATTTATTCTGTTAAACGCCAACAGATTTTGCGTAACAGGTGCAAGCGGCGGTGAACCAAAAGCTTGCCAAGTAGTTGAGGATAGAATACTAATAGACGCACCTTCGTCTATAATGGTGATGGGTACGACCAGACCAAAACCCTGCACTGTGATCTCGAAAGGCACATAAGACGAAAGGCGGTATCCTGGAAATCGATTCCAATCAAAGGAAGCGACCAAACTACTCGGAGGGGCTACCATCGAATCGAGATGGTCTTCCCCTGGTGTTACGGAAGAAGAAGGAGCATCCTCCACGACCTCCATCTCGAAGGTGGGAGGGGAATCCTTCGGGACCTCCATCACGGGAGGTGGAGGAGCAACTTCTTGAGATACAGGGACAGGAGAATCTTTCTCCAAGTCCGAAGAATCTGAAGAAACAAGAAGAACCTGAGGGGTATGAGGTCCACTCTCAACGGAAAAGACATGGTGCACCGTAGGTGGGTCCAGCTCAACCAATCCCACGACCAACGGTTGGTCGGGAATGGATTCCTAAATATGAATTTCTGAGGGAGCGGGATCGACCAAGGATGACTCTTGACCAATCATTAAATCAGCTGGTGGAGGACTCAAAGAAAGCTGTTTATAACCGGCCGGAAGGCACGGCACAGAAATAGTCGAGTTGTCCAAAACTCTCTTGGCTTCATCCATATATGGACAAAGGTGAATGGCATGGTTCCCTTCACACAACTTACAAGGATTGGTAATCTTACCCTGCTTCTTAGGAGCCTTACCAGCACCAGTTGAAGATGTGCCCCCAACCTGACTCCCGGAAGCCAAAGACAACGGCGGTGTGGGTCGGACCATACTTCAACCACCTTGGGAACGCCAGGCAGTCTCCGAATAATATGGTCTCGTGCACAACATGCAAAGGGGAACTTGAATTCCAGGGAGGGTTGGAAGGCTTATCAAGAAGGAGAGTGCATAAGAAAGCGGCTGACCTTGGCAGCAACCCCTCGCTTATCGGACTTCTTCTTCTTTGTCTTCTTCTTCTTCTTCTTAGCCACCTGGTTACTCGAATCCGGACTTTCACCGGGTGAAGTAGAAGAGGAGGACGCAGAAACAGGTGAAGAAGGGGAGACGTCCACCTTGGAATCAACATGATGTTGTTCAGGTGGAAGAGCGGTTGAACGATGGGCGAGACATTTGGGACCACGGTTAGAAAACAACCAAACGAGGCAACCCAACCGAGTTAGCCCAGGAAGGGACAACGTTGCCATGTACGGAGCACCAACATTCCCAAAAGGAGGAAAATGACCAGGATTCCCTTCTGAGGGGATTCCTTGGTTGGTAAACTCTGGAAAAGTTGCCATCAAAACAACTCAACACAAAACCCTAAGGAAACTAACTTTAACCAGGAATATTTCGTGGGCAGTTAATTTTTATGACATTGAAACAAAACTCTATCGTTTCATCTTTTAAGAGTCGAGAAACAGGAAAAAGGTGACTCTATCACTTTCAGATTGGAAACAAACGTGAAAGGACAAGCGCTTGATGACCTTTTCAAATTTAAAGAGTCAGAAAAGATCGAAATGACTACTCAGAATGCTAGGCAAAGGGTGTACCAAATAACCGTGAACTGCAATATACACCTTGGTTTCAAAAATGAAAGAGAAATCAACCAAGGACTTAACGTACGTGCAGGCAATCTCCCCGAATGCTGTGTTCGGTGTATCACGGGTATGGGGCGGCAGAATCGGCTTCCTACGGATAAAGGATAGGAACCTAATGGGGTCTCCCTTTATATACGCGACGGTACGGGGAGCACAAGTCCGTACTAGCACTGTCTAAAGCCAAGAGGCGAACGACAGCTACTAGGTTTAAAGACGCCGGAACACGTCTCTAGCCTAGACCTCTAAATATGTTTCATTATGTTCCAATGCTTCCTTAGGTAAATTGAGTAAATTTTATGGTTGATCTTCAATTATGTTTCGGTTTCAAGGCCCTACCGTATGTCATATGACAATCTCCTGTATGCAGCTACATGAGAAAAGAAAACTTTTCAATTCGATGAATGCTATCTAGTTAAGGGAAGAGCTTCAAACAATGATGCAACAAACAACAAAACTGAAAACGAAACTTTTTCCAAACTAGATGACTTTCACTATCCAAAAGTAATTTCAAACACTCAACGATGCGAATAATGCAATGTAATCTATGCAAAATCCTCTTTTTCAAAAACTATGCAATTGTAATCTATGCACAATTTCCTTTTCCTTTTCAAATTATAAGAATGCACTCAATGCATTTTTCGATGAAATGAGAATCTACTTAATGCATGCTTTTAATAAAAGAGAATGCAATCAAAGCGATTTCTAGTTTTCGATCATTAAACAATGTAATCTAAGTTCAATGATGGATCTCAAAAAATACTTTTCAATGCAATGTGATCTAATGCATTTTAACGAAAAGAAAACTATGAGACAAAAACTAAAAGAACGCAAATCTCCTTGATGAATGCAAAAGAGATGTAAACAAACACTAAGAATGCAATCGTTGTTTCAAACACTTTGTCACGAAATCCCTCAAAAGGCGACAAGACATATGAGGTCAAACACAAAGAGGACTTCCAAAGCAAGAGATCAAAACAAGGCATTCATTCCATTTTACATCAAACAATCATGGAAATAAGACATTTCAAACAATGAGCAATGTAATCTATGCTCATACAGTGAAAAGACCGGAAGGGAAAGACACACTGGTGAAGGATTTAGGGAAAAAATCTCAATTTTCACACACCCTGAAATTGGCTCGACTTGTACATTGACAACTAGAGCCAACTGGCACAACTTTCACATTGACAACTAGCGCCAATGGCCAATTGGCGCGGGTTGCTAACTGACAACAAGCGCCAACGCCTGAAAATGAAAAAACAAAGAATTTCTCCCAACCAAGACTAGACTTCACCACTTCAAGCAGAATCTCCAAGACTCAAATGAACCATGTGATCTAGGCTCAAAGCGAGACAGACACAGATCAAGCTCAGAAAGCTCAAAACAGAGTAAACCCTAGTACCTTACAGGATTGGCGCGACTGTAAGGCTGAAACTAGTGCCAGAATAGAATTGGCGTGGGTAATACACTAGCAACCTGCGCCAATGGGTGCGACTGTAAAGCTGAAAAGTGCGCCAGTCGAGTTTACCAGTCAAAAATAAAAAAGAGCAATCCAACAAGCAGACCAGTGATGATCAAGCTATCCAAAAGCCAAATTCACAGAAAGAGCCAGCCCAAAAGAGCTGATTAAGCAAGGAGGATCAAGAATCAACCGAAAAGACAAGACAATACTCCAAGTTGTTTAGTCCGTAAACTAAACTGGAGATTTACTGAAGTAGCATTGATCTACTCTGCTAATGCAGAGCAAAAGCGTTTTGAAGGCTATCTGGCTGCACTTCAGGCTCCGCTATAGCTTACAAATCAAACAAAAAGCTGAGTCCCCAGTGGAGTCACCAAATTGTTGAAGAGGTTAATCCCCTCTGCGGACAGAGGCGATCCCTACTAGCCCAGATCGGGTCTAGCAACAATCCAGAGCACGCTACCGATTACGAGTTTCTAATTGTAAATAAACCGACTTGCGGAAACATTCCACCACAACGATGTCGTTTTGTAGAAGAAATTGGTGCTCTAGTTCCTTGTACACGGCGGAATCATAGCCCTCACGATCTCCATGATCGGACACCTGCACATGTAAGAAACAACACAAACGCAAGCATAAAATCTAGTGCATACAACTATATATCAGTCGAAAAGGATATAACTCATGAACATGATCAAGAACAAGATTGGAACCATAACCGATAGTCGCTTATCATTAAAGAGTCAAAAGAAGAATAAAACCATAGCTTCGACGCAACACTCTCCTTTAGCGGGTCGTCAGCACAACATGTCTCGGAAAATCCTGTCAGGGATGGGACAAGCCTCTCTCTCCGGATACTTGGCAATAATCTCCTTGCTTGGATTTGGCCTTAGGGAATCAAGAAGGCTTTTGCAGCATGAAAGCTCTTGGGAACTTAGAAATTATGCCACTCTTTGGAACTATCTTGCAAATGGAAATGGGCAAGCTTTTATAGAAGGAGGAAGGGGAGTTGGGATCCCTATAATTCTGGGATTGGCCCTATCATCAAGGAAGCTTCCATGAGAGGTGGCAAACCACTTCCTCTCCATGGAAATCCATAGCCAAACCTCCCAACTCAAGATAGAAATCAGCCCATTAATTTGTTAGGATGAAACTTCCGCCTTTTATTTTTTTAAAACACCTCTTAATATGGTTAGGCGGCAGGTGAGCTCTCTCTGTGTGGAAGCCAATTGAAAAATATTTTAGGGTTTTTTGCAAGGAGATGTCTTTAGGGAAATTAAAGCTCATCTTCAGAGGGATGCAATGAAAGTATTTTCAAGCCTTAACTCTTCCCACAGATCACGGAATGAGCCCTCCAATGTGCGGGATGGGGATTGTATGGACGGTGAAAAATTGTTGTGTAACAGAACATAGTATTCATCCATCATGAAATGATAACCCCCACACTTCCCCAGGTTCATCCTTACGGTGGATAAACTTCATGATATATTTTGGAATCTGTCGCCCTTCTCCATTTTTATTTTTTTACGTGAGCTTGTCTTTAGCGCCAACTTCCTGCGGTAAACACGCTTTAGAACAAATCTGTCAAAGCCTTCCACATTGAAAATGGAGTGGCTTTCCCATGAAGGCTGGACACAATATGGTCCTTC